>JAKWBJ010000172.1:600000-850000 GCA_023159175.1 Wohlfahrtia magnifica | reverse complement strand
CTTTACAATCCTTGAATCGATAGAGTATAGTTGCAAGGTGATAGACCGATATAAAGTGTTATAAAATCTTTTCATTACCATCGATTCCACAGTATCCAGGTACCCAAAATAACTGGATCTTATTTCCAAGCGAAAGCTTTTGCAACGCATGGTAGAAATTTTTGACCAGTCTAGATGCCATTCGATTCAAGCCAAATGCCTTTAAGACAACTTGGCTGTCAGAGAATATATTAATGGACTTACCCTTGATCCTACTGTCCAGGTTGATCTCCGTACATATAGCAATGAACATGATCTCATCCTAGAAGATACTTAGCGATGTTCACAGTGGGTTCGACAAGTCTGTATTGGTCCATGGACACCAGCGCCGATACAGTCATTCATGTTAGGGTAATCGGCATACCAGTTTAGATCAAACTCGCTCCGAACTAATGCCCTATTAGACAAATTAGTCTTAATTCCTACTTATATAAAAACTATTTCAACTTTATTATTATTTTACGTATTTTTATGTAATATTTTTATGAAGCCGCAGTTGGATATATTTTTTTCTTATTTACTTCACTGTATACTTTAAAACTTTGTACCTCATAATTTTTCAAAGTATTGAAGAATTTTTTTTTTTTAATAAGTAGAAAACTTTGTTTATTGCGTTACACACAGCTATTCAAGTAATTGCTTAAATATTGACAAAAATGAAAAACTAATTAATAAGAGAAGTTTCAACCGGATTAATTTAGCGAAGTTTAAAAGATGGAAATTGAACAAAAGAAGCGTAAAAAACAGTTTAACTGTTGTAACAATAGAAAACACGTCTAAAACTTACAAAAAAGCACGAAGTTAGTCTAAAGTAAAAAACGAAGAACAAAATACAAAATTAAGGGAGATCAGAGTTTAAATAGAGGGTATCCAAGATTGAGGTTACATTTTAGTTTTGCTGCCGCTTTATTCTACTCGTAAATTTTATTACAAATTTTTATTTCCCAGATTCCAAATACACTCCGGTTAGTTAATATGGAACGTTACATGAAGAGACAACGTGTTTTTATAATTAAAACATTTTTTGAAAATGGCAAAAGTTTTCAAGATGTTATGAGGAATTGGTGTGGTTTGTGGTCCGGAGGAACCATCGAACAATATTTTTATGAAAATGAAAATGGAAATGCAATGACGGTCAATGAAAATCGCTACAGGGAGATGATCCGAAGTTTTTGTGGCCGAAAATTGATGACTTAAACGTAGATATGTAGTTTCAACATAATGGTGCCACTTGTAACAAGCAAGAGAGACAATGAATATTTTGAAGCCTGATCTTTGGGAGCCTACCGAGCCAGTAGGGGTGTCACTTGACTTACATAATTTTTCACTTCTAACCGGACCCTATTTGTTATAAACTGAAAAAAAAAAATATTTTTTTAATACTTGGAAAATAAAGTATTTTCTTATTTAAATTAAAATTGCACCTTAATTTTGGACACCCTCTATATGAAGAAAATGAAGAAGACAAATATTCCAATAAAGGTAAATAAACTTTTAACACCTGCTCAACCAAGGACTATAAGACGATAAGCCATATATTAACGTAGTGATATCTAAGCAAATGCATACTTACATTATATATACGATCATTAAGAGTTTTGTTTATGCAGATGTTTTTTCAAATAACACAAAATATAATACAGGGTGTCCGCCAGGAAGGTATACTACTTTGTTTGTTTATAATTTTTCATTATATAAAAGAGAATGCATCTTATATTTTTAAATGTTTTAGTTAATGTCGGAATTTATGTATGGAATACAATATGAGTTAAATGCCCGCCTTTGTTAGTCTCACAAATGTGAGCCCTTTTGCTCAACTTTTTCATTATATTCTCACACATTTCATGCGGTATTTTATTAATTTCATCACGAATATTTTATTTCAGTTGCTCCAGCGTTTCTGGTTTGTATGCATAGATCTTGCTTTTCAGATATCATTTTCATTGACAGTTACCGTTACTCCGTTTTCAGTTTCGTAGAAGTAAGGTCCAATGATCCGTCCTGACCAAATTCCACATCAGATTGTCACTTTTAATGGATGCTAAGGTGACTGATGAATAATTTGAGAACTTTCCATTGCCAAGAACCGACTATTATTTTAATTCACATATTCATTCAAATGAAAATGTGCCTCGTCACTCATTATGATATTTTCATGAAAATCGGGGTTGTCATGGGCGAGCTGTAAAATCCTATTGGCATATGTACGGCGGCGTTAATGGTCTTCAGGAATTAGCTTTTGTGTCAATTGAATCTTAAATGGAAACAAATGCAAATGTTTGTGCAAAATACTGACCAAAGTTGTTCTTTGAAGACGAAGCTCCGGAGCACGGCATCGAAGTGAGGTTGATGGATTGTTTTGAATACTTTCTTAAACAGCAGTAATGTTTTCAGCCGATCTTGCAGTACGTTGTGGTCCATACTTGGGCCCATCAGCTACAGTCTCTCCTACTTCGAAATCATTTACTACACGATAAATAGTACGTCTTATTTGCACGTTGTTTTTCCCAAAAATTTCACGTCACTTTCTCATCGTCACAGTAATCGATGATTGATTTTTATAAAATGTTTTAACGATTAAAACACGCTGGTTTACTGAATATTTTTCCATAATAAATTTATCACGTCTCTACTTCACGATTGCCAAATATGAACTGTCAAGACTAATGTTTACCAAAATGGCGGCATATTTTAATATATTTAATTGCTAAAAGTTGTATAAAAGAAGCCAAAGCATATACATATAGTAAAATTGGAAATATGTTTAAGTTTTTATGATGCTAAAAATTTATAACCAATTGTTTTACGTATGATGAATATAATTTTTAAATATTACTCATACTTATGTATTACAATGTGTTACGTTTAAAGATCTATTTGAAACAAATAGTATACAATAAAAAAAAATTATTTAAATGAGAAAATTAAAAATAAAATAAAGCCCTTTAAGATGCATGGGACATATATGTTACATTTGGTATAATATTTGCCCTATAATCACATTGGATTTTTCAGATTAAAAAAAAATAATTAAATTCAAGTCCTTCAAGAAACTCTTGTAAAAAGCATTTATTTACTATTTTTACATATTATCACTAAAAGGACTGCAAGCATTTATTAACGGGTCCGCCATTTAACGTTTTTTTTCAACTAGTGCTTATTTCGTAAACGGTAACACTTAGCTCATGTTTGATTTGACAGATAATTAGTTTTATCCTTCCGCTGAACGATTATGGTTGTGTATACGCTTTTTTCGCTTCGCTAAGTGGGCCTGCGATCGACTTACAAAAGATGCCGATTTTGCCGAAAAAAATCATCTTTCCAGATGAAGCTCATTTTGATCTTGGCGGGTGTGTAAATTGTCGCATTTGGGGCACAGAAAACCGCCACGCATACATTGAAAAGCCGGTACTCCCAAGGCGAGTCACTGTTTGGTGCGGGTTTTGGTCCAGAGGCATATTTCGAAAATGAGCAAGGAGTGGCCCTTACAGTCAATGGCGGTCATTATCGGGCCATGTTGAACGAATTTTTGTTCACAAAAATTGAAGAGGAGGATATTAGCAACATTTCGTTTCAACAGGACGGCGCTATGAACCACACAGCCGAAGCTAAACTCGATGTTTTGCGCCCTGTTTTCAAAAAAAAAATATTTGGGAACCCTTTACTTAAAGGTTTATGCAGACATATTAAACATGGCATTGTTTTTTAATAAAAATACTTTTACAATGCCACAAAGAAAACCTGCTTTACTGGAAAATCATTGCCTTTAAAAATGTGTATTAGCGATTCCTAGTATGTGGTACATTTGGATATCAATTGTGCGCTTTTCAAAATAAAGTTTTTAATGCGCCTATATCGCTCATTTTGAAGAAAGCTTTTTCTCTTTACATGCAGAGGTCCTATGTTCAGCTGCGAAAATTTTTTGTCTTTGCTAACAAAAACGTTTAACCTGTACGTTTCTTTACTTCTTCAATATTTTTCATCTTTTTTTTGTGCATTTGAAAACAAAACTATTTAGTTTTTATTGTGTTTGTTTCATAACTGCTTAGTTCTTGTGTTTGTATGTGTAGTAACAGCATTGTATAGTCTACTTTTCTCTAAAAAACTACACACAATATGTCTTCTTAAAGCAAATACCTGTTAAAATTTCGATATAACAATTTGTAAATAGGTACTAGTGTCTGCATCATGATAAAGTCCATTAACTTTTGAAATAAAAATTTCTCAAACTCTCGGTTTGTGATCTTCATTCGCATTTAAGAGAAATCGTTTTTAGATAATACATTCCATTTTATCCACTCAATTATTTCCAGTTTTAACACTTTTGTAATAAAACTTATTTATGTATGTTTTCTCAACATACATGAAGAATACAAGCAATTCTATGAAACAGATAATAATAGTAAATTAACTGAGATAAGACGGGCTAAAATGTTTTGTGCTGAAATCAGGTATACACTGATTAAAATGATTGTTATAAGAAATAATAAAATTTAAAATTATTCATATCAGTGCTTCAGAGAAACTATTATATTAATATTATATTAATATCAACTGATATTGATATTAATATCAATTGAACGGTAAGGCCTATGCTTAGATCATTACATGTTAAGAAACGTATTGTTGCGTTTTAACCTTTTTAAAATGTTTGAGTTCGCTTAAGTTGCGTTAAAATAAAAGAAATACCGCTTTAGTTTGTAGTTTTACAGTTTCCATTTTACTTCACAATAACTTTTATATTGTTTGTCTTAGTACAACACCTTATAATCGTTTATACAAAACTTTTATTTCCGCTTTAACACATCTTTGACTTACGACAGCAAAACGATAACTAACTGACGTGTAGGTAAGGCAGTCATTTACACACCTAGTTGCCTACAGTTTGGAAGGTTCAGAAAATATAAACCATATTCTTTTTCTCTATCCGCTAATTCAAGTGTAACGTAAATATGGTTGATGTCGCAGTGCTGTCAGATTCACAGGGTGACATGAAATTTACCAAAATTCCACAGTACAGCGTTGTATTTTTTTTTTTTGGTTACAGTATGTAACAGCTCACATACAATATTGTGCGACAAAAAAATACCTGCCAAATAATATTATTTTTCTTATAGGCGCTGTAGAGTAGAACAAGGATCTGTTTTTGGAAGTTTCGAAACACCTCCCACCGCTTTTTGGGACCTTCAATCTTTTCGAAGAAGATAAATAGACCTTTTAAATGATATATATGTCATTTAAGTAGCTTTTAATAATCTGGGTGTATTACTCAAGCAAACATAAATAGTTAGCCAAGTTATTAGCTTACAAGTGCAAGAGGGTCCGAAAAGCTGGGTTTTTACCCGTAACTCGAGATTCTGGAGATGGCTTGAAAATTACAGAAACAGATCCTCATTATACTCTACAGCGCCTATCGTTCATTTTAGTCGCACTGTGTAATCTATTATAAAACTGTGAAACTAACTAACTTCTAAACCGAAAGCTGAGCTATACAAATATGTTTCTATTAAAGTAGGCAATATATTTATTAATATTACAATGCATAGGGTCTTTGCAAATCGTGTCACTTCTCCCCAGAGTTTGTCGATTGTTTTTATTTACTCTTCAATTCTATATGTAAGGTTTTTTATCTGCCATTATACATTTGTCTTCGCCTGATTGTGTCCAGCACAATGTTAAATAGAAAGGAAGATTGTACTGAGGAACTTCCATTTCCAATTTTATTCTGCCACTCCATTCCTTTAAAACTTCCATGTTATATACAGCAGCTTATGTTCAGCTAGAGAGCATTTAAAAGTGAAATTGAATTGTGGTACTATGGTCTACGCCTCAATGAGCTATAAATTATATTATGATTTCGTTTACCAAAAATCTTTTTAAAATCAATAAAGCTCAAGTATGGTATCTACAGATCTATGGATAAGTTTTTTTAGAATTTTTTTTTAAAAAACTGGTATAATTTGGATTTATTTAACATGAGGTCTTACAAAATTAAATAAGTTATTTCAAAGTTATCAGATGTATGAATCAGCCTCTTCAAAAGTCTCACATTTTTGAAAAAAAATTCTAAAAAAAAAACTTATCTATAGAATCTGAAACGCTGACGATTTTTGAAGTTAGGCGACCATAGCGGATTTAAAAATTATATTAAATATTAAATGTATTTTTACTTGTTGCATAGTGTTATTAATAGATTTAACAATTTCGTCCAACGTGAAAAATAAATCTAAGATCATTGTGTTTATTACACCCTCATTTTGTGATGAAAATATTTCTGGCTGATGTAGATATGTCATTATATAAGTCTGCTTATACATCAGGTTGGTCCTTCGTGGATGTTACTAGCTTGCTTTTAGTCCTTTAGTCTAGTGTTCTTTGTAATGTAGGGTAGCAGTTTGGCAGTTTCCTCGCTTATTTATACATTGCACCCGTAAAATGAGTTTTGCCGATATTTTTTTCTTCATGCCAACTTCATGGATAATGCTTTAGAAAAGATTATTTTATTCATGATTATAATAAATTCAAGGTCCATAAAAGTCAATTTATTTTAATGAAAATTGTTTTTGTCTTTCCTGTTAATTGTTGTTAAGATGTTGCAAATAGCAGTATAAATACATGTACATGTATAAAGTTTTAAATTTTTATGTGCACTGACCATTTTTTTTTAATAAATCTTAAAGAAAACTCATATGGTGACAAATAAATCAAATCCTGAATTACCATTGTTGTCATAAAATTACTGCCATAAATTCAAAAATTTTATTACATTATTTTATAGTACGACCAACCTCTACGTTGTCATAAGTTTAAGGGAAACCGTTTATTCTAAACGATTTTAAAAAAAAGGTCAGGCAATAATTTACAAAGTTTGAGGATATTCTTATATTTGGTAGTGGTACTGCTTACAAAAATATATGCTTTAAAACACAAATCACTATAAGGATTTATTTATTTATTTATTTATTTTTTTTTTTTGTATAAAGAATGAAACACAAATCAATAATAAAAAAAAATTTTTTATTGTGGCAATTTAGTTGGTTGATTGAATTTAATTTGATGAAATAAGTTTACATTCTATTCCAAAAAAAAAAGTTTTTTTTAATAAAACTTTTCTTATTCAATCAATATATGTTGGAAAATAACTATATAAGTAGATCGTGAACTAGAAATAAAACCTAGAAAAAAATAGAGCAAAAAATTAAATTAAGAACTAAAAGAATTTAAAAGTTTGTATAAGAAATATTAACGCAAGTGAATAAGTAAGAAAGTTAAAGCAAACATTGTTTACAACTACTGACGACGAATGAAATATTTCCTACCTATGAATTTTCAGTATGTCTGTTAATACACATCTATCCGAATTGTGGAATGAAAGCGATAAGACAAAGGCTGTTTGTTGAAAAGATTTTTAAAATGTTGTACAAAGGCATTTTACAGTTGCTTAATATTGCTATGGAATCTTATTGACCTGATATAGAGATAAATTTGACTATAAGTGGCTATAAGTATACCTGATTTATTTTATTTTATTTTATTTTATTTTTTATTTATTTATTTATTTGTTTATTTACTTATTTTTTTGTTGAAATAAGTTAATATAACCTTTTTACATAATTAAATGTTGTATTTACTCCTTCATTGGGTAAACTTTAATATTGGATTTTTTAAGTTAATGTACAATAAATTTATAATCCATTTTTTTACTGACTATGATGCACCCCTGCGGAACGCATGTAACGAAGAACAAATTTCTAATAAGAAGTAAAAATATCTTAAAACTTATAGCACCAATTTATTTTCAATTCATACCCCTTTTATTATTTCAGTTTTATGATATACTTAAACTTTTCTTTCAAGAAAATTACTGAAAGGTTTAAAATATTTTTTTAATAAAAAATTCAATTTAACCATAATCATACGAAGACTCCTGACAGGGGTACCTGGATACCCGGATACCCGTATGTATTTGCAGCGGATATTGCAGTCTTTAAAATAAAACCTCACAAATGTTGTGTGATTTCTGTGGAAGAAATTCATAAGATTATTCTCCTTCATAAGATTATTCTCCTTCAGCTCTTTGTGGAAATTACAATCCTATATAAAACAAAGCATCGTTAAGTTGTAATTGATTTAGAAGAAAACTACTCGTAATACGTTTCGATAATGCGTTTAAAACATCAGTATGTAAAAAACAGACAAGTCGATCCTATCCTCGGTATTTGAGTTATATTGATGAAGAATCTAAAAACTATTATCCAGATGAAAATGGTAAAGTGTTGTTTCCATTTAAATGAATATTTTACAACTCTTAGAATGGAGTTGAAAAAATTGATAAACGAATTGAATATTACAATAAGCTAACGTCCAAGCAGCTCTAAAGCTTATGATAAACAAAACAATCTCTAAAAAAGTTTAGCAGGCCCATCAGGGCAGGATAGAAATGGCCGATTGCCACTAAAGGATCGTTGCTACTTTTTGCGCGACTGACAATTCGAAATCTAGACGAAAAACGCGAAAAAAATGAACGAAGTTGAAATTTCTGAGAAATGATACTACCTTTCTGATAGGCACTGTCGAGTGGAACAAGGATCTGTTTATAGAGTTCTCAAAACAACCTCTTCCGTGTTACTTTCACTTTTTTATATAAAAGTATCAGGAGGGTAAGGACAAATTAACTTTATGTAGCTATTAAACAACCCAAGCAAATCATGAGAGATAAAGATAAAAAAATCGTTAAAAAATACTTTAATGAAGGAACTTGTGGAACTTCAAGTCTTTATTTTGCTTTGTTTAAAAAAAAAAACTAATTTTAAATAAAGTGGTACCGGGCTACACGCGTCAGGCGGGTTAGGGTTAACTAAATAAATATTTTATTTTTATATATTTAAAATTTACTTAACAAAGCTATTAGTTTCGGTGTGGTTAAACACGATAGGAAAACAACTTAATCATAAAAAAGAAAATGAATAAAAAAAAATCCATTTTAGTTTCTTCTTTTTAAATTTGTTCTTTAAAATCATGGAACTTTTTGGTAAGCAAACGTGTGGTTAGATATTTTGTCGTAAGCTTATAGCAAATTTCTTAACATAATCTTTACAAAACACATGACCCAGGTTGTCAATGTATGTGACGTGGGAGCTTAAATAGTAAAAGGTGAATTCCTGAACAAACTTAAAAAAAATCATGTATGTAGAAACATCAAAACGAGGGTAGTATTTGTAAGGCACTAATTTTGAAAGTGTAAAACCATTAACAAAAATTTTTAACCTTATATATACATACATACATATGTATATAAACGAAATACAATTTAGATATATTTTTAGATAGCTACTAATTCATTTTGTTATGAAAATACTTTTACATTAAATTTTTATTATATTAAATCCTTTTAAATCTATCCTCGTGAATGCAAATTTACTATAAAATTCATATCTATAGACCAAACACAAACAGTTTAGTTTTTCAAAGACCTTAACAAAAGTATTTTCCAAAGTAATAGAAATATAAACATTTGACAAATGACTTTGTCATTTAGTGTCAACTGGCCAAATTTGATCTAAAATTAATTGACCTTAATCTTCTTTTACATTTACTCACAAATGTGAGAAGAATTTAAAGTGATCGAAATAAAAGCAATTAAAATACAGCAATGGATTTACTTTGGCTTAAGGAAAAAAAAATAATAATTGTGACTGGTTTTCATAATAAAGCTTTTACACCACAAGTAAATTTGATAACTATATGCCAGAGACATTAAATCCAAGTTGCTAGACTACAAGTTTCTATTAAAAAACCAATTATAAATGGAGTTTAGCTTGCTCCATTTGCAGGTAAAGTTGAAAGAAGAAAAAACTTTGAACAACATTGGCCTAAATTGCTTTACATTATAATTTTGGTACACATTACTTAGGGTGGGTCATTTAAAAGTTTAAATTAAGAAATACAATAATGTTGGCGTTTCTTGGCGAACAACTGACATCACCATTTCGGCTGATTAAACGGCCATCAAACGTTTGACGCAATAAATCGATTGTGGCATGATTATTGTGGCAAGCTGCACCATCCTGTTGAAACTAAATATCGTTCACATCAATACTATGAAGAAGGAGCACAAAAAAATCGATTACCGTGGTGCGATAGGTGTCTCCATTGACTGTAATGGTTGCGAAATATGGGCCAATGATGCCTCCGCGCCACAATCCGAACCAAATAGTCACACGTAATGGGTGCACTGGCTTCTGTAAGATCACGATTTGGTTTTCTAAGTCGGAAATTTTGCAAGATAAAAATTAACTTCACCCGAAAAGATGATTTTAAATGATGATAAATCCAATAAATTCCAAAGTTGCTCAAGCGTAAATCATTTCGCTCAGTGGAGATAATATACTGAATTTTGTGGCAAAATAGAATGACATAAGTATTTCCACATTTAAAACAACCGCTGGTTTAAATTTAAACTTTTTAATTGCCCACCCTATACTGCACATGTACCCATTATATTTATGTATACCCCGGGTAGATTATTCACACCAGATAAGGTTTTGTGTGCGATAGGCTAACTTTACAAAGCATCAGGTAGGGTTGGAATATTTCCAGCTCATTGCCAAAAGAACTCTAACATAATCCTCTCAAAATTTTTAGTGATTTTTATGGAACGTTTTGGAATGGGTTAAGTCCCACCAGTGTGGCGGGAGATTACGGTTATTTTTATACCAAAAACATGTAGGCCTTGTGATCTTCTCAAGTCGTGCAGACATATCAGATTGTCATCTTTGCTTTTGAAGACGATGGAAAGACTGTTTGATGCGATATACCTGGTGTAACGGTATAAAGTTAGCGTCAGGCTACAAATGTCCCCATATGGAACATTTATTGTAAACGAGCGTTATTTGTTTATATTGGCAATGACATCTGTGAAACATATTCAGTATAATCTTTGAAGAAACAACATCATGTTATTTTATCGTGTTAAAGAAGGCGAATTTTGTACCAGAAAATGATGATAAGTATGCAGAAAGCATTAATTTTCTGTTTTAATTTGAAAAAAAGTGATGCAGATTCCCAACGAATGCTTATCGAGGCATATGGTGATCATGATCTCAATGAAAAAAATCATTAGTTAGTCCGGCACGACTATCAACTTCATACCCTTTAGTATGACAAAACATTATGTTGTTCATTTTTGAAATAACGGTATATTTCATATAAAGAGCTAACCGCAAAAACGGTCAACATCCCTATATTCAGCGCACTCTAATTAAGTTTACGCACCAGATGTCTCGCTTTTCGGTTTTTCACGTAGTGCAGTGTAATAATTATTATAACTATTATGTAATAGATGTCACTATTTAGAAAAATTTATTAATTTTAATTATGTTAAGAGGTAATAAATTAGATTATTTACCTTATATATTTGGTTGTTTTGACAAAATGTCATTTATTGTAATTAAATAGAAAGATTTTAACGAATACAAATTGTAAACAATATATAAAGGATTATGTTTTAAATACTGCTTAAAGCAGTAACAGCAGTAAGCAAAAATATAATTTGTTTTTTAAGTATCATTAATTCAAATGTAATATATACATTGATTTCCATAACATTCCATGAAGATACATGGGGACTTCTCTCAGTCACTGAGGTGCACCCGATTCTATTTTTAAACTCATTGAAAGGGACCTACAGTTTAACGCCGGCTTCGAACGGCAAATGCATTTAGAGAAGTTTTCAATAGTATTTATACTCATAACCAGTTCCTTCATGTTATGAAGTGATACCGCTGTCGCAAATATTATTTTTTTTTTTTTTTTTGAAGATGATCTGGCCTGGTATTGAATCGACGACCTTCTGGTCGGTGGGCGGGTGTCCTATCCACCATACCACAACGGCACACAATTCAAATATAAACACCGTTGTAAACTTTTGAATTTCATAAAGCATTAATGTCGAGAAAAAGCTCGTAATGTAAAAAAAAGTTCTTTGTTTGTTTTAGTTTTATTTATATTCAATTTTTAAATACTAAGGTTTTTTATTCCATTTTAATAAAAGTTTTCTTCATATTTCCGATTAATTTTAATAACAGTCCAAACATTTCAATAACTACATATATATTTGTTAATTTGCACCTATTCAATGTACGTATTTGATACAAAAATAGGAGCTGCAATCCAATGCCGGAAAATTTTTGACTAATAATTTGTATTGATAATGATATCACTTAGATCAAATTCAAAAACTTCCGCTATTATCATTCTCAAGATATACAAAATTAAGTATTTCTGAGTTTGAAAAATGCATACACTTGCATATTGCTACTTAACGAATAAGCAGAGCTGACCGCTGAGTGGCATCCACTAATTAATGTTGCTTTTAAATATTTCCAAAATTTTTTTGACACCGCAAAAACAAAGCTAGACCTCGAAACTCCGAAGAAACTTGTTTCCTAACTACATGCAGGGCAAGCTGAATTCTGTACTAGTATATTTGTGCATGTATGGGGTGGGTCATATATCGGTTTAAATTTGAACCAGCGGTTATTTCGAATCTGAAAATACTGTCTGTCACAAAATTCAGTATATTATCTTCACTGAACCAAATGAATCGAAATACGTAAGTTTATTGCTAAAGCTTGTAAAACTAGTTTCATTGTTATTGCGCCAAGACCTAAACGTGCTCTTACAGTGGGTACTCCCGAAAATATCGAAGCTGTGGCTGAGAGTATGCGTGAGAATCCATCAACATCAACTCGTCATCGTTCTCAAGAATTGAACATTTGAACAGTTGAAGCCGCATGACCATCCACCTCGTTTTCGTTTTGTTAGGTGGCCCAGCGAGACACTGCACGATCGATTTTTCCAAAAAAAAAGATTATCTTTTTGGATGAAGCTCATTTTCAACTTGGCGGGAACGTTCAATAAGCGAATTTGGCGTACTACTTTGGCTCAGAAAACCCAAACTTGTTCTTACAGAAGCCAATGCACCCATTAGAGACACCACTGGCCCATATTTCTTTGAAAATGAGGACGGCGCAACCATTAAGGACAATGGAGACATCTATCACACCATGCTAACCGATTATCTTGTGCCAGCTCTTCATGGTATTGATGTGAACGATGTTTGGTTTCAACAGGATGTTGCAACATGCCACTCATCTCATGCCACAATGGATTTATGCGTGAAACATGTGATGACCGTTTAATTAGCTGAAATTTTGAAGCCAGTTTACTACCAAAAAGCTGCGATTTGATACCGTTGGAATATTTTCTGGGTGGCGCCGTTAAAGGCAAGTGTTATGCTGACAAACCAGAGACAATTGAGTATTTGAAGGCCAACATTCGTAATGCCATTGCCGAGATACGACCCCATACACTTGAAAAATTTATCGAAAATTGATTCGATCGGATGGGGTACTGTGAGGCCAGCCGCGACAGCGATATGAATGAAATAATATTTTATTTTTCAACGGAACAATTGTACTTTACAACGATTTCAACGATTTTCAATTTAAACTTTTAAATATATTTTTCCAAATCGATGACGCAAACTTTCAAGTTGGAAATCAAAACTTTTAAGAAATGTTCTCCTTTTGCTCATTCTTTGCTGGCATATGCGTATTAAGGAACTTAAGCATTCAGTCTCCATACATCTCATCTGACAAGTAAATATGCATTTTTAATTCGTTTGTTACTTTAATAAAATTAAAGTTTTGATTACCATTTTAAATAATGATTAGTTGCCATAAAAAAACACACTAAAATTAGAAAACAAAGCACTAAGCATTAACTCGAGAATTTTTCGCGTTGAAAATATAAAAAGCACTAAAAACAGTTCTAAAAGCGCCGAGTTGACAGCGTTGAATTTAAGTTTTGGTTGTATTACTTTTCAACTACTAGGAAAATTTGTAACCTAATGAATAATTTTGTATCAGACCATAACATAATAGAGTAGGATTTTTAAAGATATAAATATTTCTTTCTACAACACTAGCTCCTAAAGTTCTTATTCACTCTTAAAAACATTAGCACTAACTTTGTGGAAAATAGTACAAAAGTCGAGGATGTAAAACTTTTGAGATATTCGACAAAAACTAAAAAAAAATAAGAATAGCTTTAGTTTACAAACAATAAGCTGAAAACGAAATGTTTTAGTTCTTTTAGTCACTTAGCATATGCCGGTAATGAAACTCGCTCAAAGTATTGTAAATCTTCGTGAAAACGTTCATCATATTTTCCAGGTTTCTGGAAAATTTTCAAATGGCAATGAAAAAAATTTATTTTGAGGAACACATTCACGCCTATCTTTTCGAAGTTCTTTAGTGAAGAAGCAAAACTCTAGGAATTTTTATGTTTATAACTTCCTAAAAAAGACTTAGGAACAAATATTAAGGAGTTCAAGGAGAATATTCATCAGATCCACAAATATTCATCGTCTTTTAAGGGACTCTAATGCAAAATTTTCTTATTTTGAGGGCTTAAATTTAGACCAGGCAATATCCGAAACGCCGATTTTGTCTTCTCCAAGGTCTTTGCAAAAAACGTATCTATCAGAAATCTGTATACACGCTGACAAACAAAAAGGGATAATTAACCACCCTTAGTAGCCTTGTTTAAAAACTTATCTTTCATTTAGTGAACAATATATATATATATATATATATATATATATATATATATATATATATATATATATATATATTTTCGTAAACTTGTGTAATTGTTCTTTTTTTATAAATATAGAAAAAAATTTACGCTTTACTGGTAAAATTATTAAAAATGTTATGCGTGTTCTATCGAAAAATCCTTAATAAACCTTTGAAATAATTTCTTATGTTTAACTTAATGGTTTATCAGTAGTATGCTTAAGAATGTCGCGAGAGATATTGTAATATTTTTGTAAACTAAATGATTTACGACTGAATGAAGGGTATTCTTTTTAAAGATATTTTAATCTTTTGATCCCTTTTACTTGTAATATTATTTGTTATTTTTTATTTTCCTCTCTTTGCCTTTGTTATATTTTTTATAATTTCAAGCACGTTTGCACCATGTCGAAAATGAAAGGTAAAGTTACTAAATGTAAACAAAAAATATTATTAGAGTCTATGATATGTAATGGTTCAGTAAACTTTTACAGAATACATATCAGGAGACAATAAAATAAAGATTCATAAGAAAAACAGATATTTTTAAGTCCTACTTTATATGGAAACGGTCTCAGTTTATAATAATGTGCAATATCATTTTATTGAGCAGATAAACAAATAATTTCTTAAAAAATATATGAACAAAATGGACGTATAAAAATTTATTATGGTTTATCTCTTTTGGTATTTAAAAATATCATATACAGATGTATATACAAATTAACAGGATTTATCATTTTAATATATTTTTCACACGCGACTCCAAATTTCTTTGTTCGCTGTCTGAATTACTTATAAGAATGAGCCATTTTAAATCAATTTTATGATTATTCTTCGTTTTGTTGCATTTTTTAGTTCTTCGCTGATGTCTTTGTTTTAAAACTGGAAAAAGTTTAGAAAATATAATGCAATGAAATTTAACTTAGGTAAACACCCGATAAAAATTAGATCTCACAATGATTTCTGAGTATTCGACAGGATAATTGAAATAGAATTAGTAACAAATTAGGTGATTTTCTTTTAAAATTTTACATGAGAAATTATATAGGTCAGCTGATAATTGGAGGTTAAATTATGAAAGAGAGAGAGAATTACGAAAAAAAACGTTGCCGTGTGAGCATTGCATAATATGCATTAAAGGATTTGCAAACATAGACAATACCCTAAAAATGCTAATTGTACGCTTTAAAAATAATAATAATAATACGCATTAAAAGATTTGCAAACATAGACAATACCCTAACAATGC
Source organism: Wohlfahrtia magnifica (assembly GCA_023159175.1). Taxonomy (NCBI): domain Eukaryota; kingdom Metazoa; phylum Arthropoda; class Insecta; order Diptera; family Sarcophagidae; genus Wohlfahrtia; species Wohlfahrtia magnifica. Next base: position 834,067 of record JAKWBJ010000172.1, on the reverse strand, counting down.
TAATTGAACACTTCAAAAGTTGGTCGATTATCAATATTTTGGACAAAAATGTAACGTCTTGAAAGAAGTACATTTTTTTTAAAAGGCTTTCAGTAAAAAAAGTTTTCATAATTATAGTGAACACAATTTCCGTAATTGGAGCGATGCATCTATGAAGACAGTGGGGTGAAAGCTATTACTGGGAAATATAAAATTTTTCAGGATTGTTTCACCACAAACTTTCATCAGCACGTGGCGTTGAAGCTAACAAGTTGAATATCTAGAGCGAGATTGTAATTAAATAAAACTGAAATGCTTTAGAAATTTACTTTGTCCTGAAGCGTTCTATGCGCCAAAAGAGAGAAATTATTTTTTCTCCAAACCAAGACAACTAAAATTTAGATAACGTATATCAAAATATTATAATTTTTAAATAACGTGTCTTTCAATATGGTCTTCTAAACGTTGACAGATGATGGTGACCATATTTTTGAAGTTACAGTCATGTGAAAGATAATAGGAACACTGATGTGGCACATTAAGATTTGATAGGAAAGTACGCAAAATGAGGGAATTGCTGATAAATTATTGTTCTTATTTTAAGCTAATTAACTACAGAAATAATTTTAATTGCAACTTCATGAAATTATTGGTTTTATTTCAAAATTAAGGATTTTACAAACTAGTTAAAAAAATATAACAAAATAACAGATTTGCACTAATTTCCTTTATCTTACATTTCGGATGCAAGCCAGCCAGCAAAGCCGTGGCTGGGATTTGCAAAATGTTATAATATAAAATATTCCATAACATTCCCTCCATAGTGGAATTTAAAGTGAATAGCAATTTTCGAAATAGCTCACACACAATCAGTTTTATTTAAATTTAAAAATAAGAAGCGTTTAGCGAAAGACACTTTTCACGTGCAAAAAAATATATATATAAATAATATATTTGCAGAAACATTAAAAAAGGGATATGGACCTTAATTTAACAAAAAATTTACGCACAGCGTGTTGCTTTTCGAAATATTTTCCGTTTATCACTCATAATGCTTCTTCTTCATTTGGATTTACTTTTTATTGCTACTTCTTATTTTTTCATTTAACATAAAGCGTTTGTATAAATAAAAGAGGAGAAATACTTTCGTACGTGATCATACCATCATTTTTATCTCATTTTTTCTTTTTATTTCTCAATTTTATGCTCAAGAGAAACAGCAGGATAACAGCAAGTTATTCAAATAAATGCTTCATATGAGATTTTTTTAAAGCCACCTAAAGGAGAAGCTGATATCTTCAATAAGCTTTAAAGAAGAATTGCATGCAAAGGAGAATTTAATGTTAAATATAGATTTTTTTCTTATAAAATTGCAAAAATATTTTTTTTTTTGGTTTTGATTTTTTTTTATATTATATACTAGAATTGTACTTATATTAGTTACGCCATACTTCGCCACAAATTCTTATTATATGCTAACATGCATATAATAAATGCTTTAGGTATGATATATTTTGTGCTGTTCAGTTGATCTTTTAGATTTAAGTCAATGTGATGTAAAATTTAGAGAACTGGAGCACAAATATTTACAAAAAAATAAGAGAAAAAAAATAAATAAATAAATAAATAAATAAAATAAGTAAAGTACCAAGATATCATAATTTGTATAGGGTAGGCCAAAAGTTATCATGGGTTTTAAAAATTAAATTATTTTTTCGTTTATATATATTTTTTTTCTGATTATATAAGTAACACCTGGAGAATGAATAATGGTGAGATTCACAACTGAATAAGAACCAGAATAATAGAATTTTACTACTTAGATGGGCGATAACTTCTTATTATTTCTTCTTTTTTTTCTGAAATCGAGTGATGAAGCTCATCTGCATAGCTTTATTAATAAGCAGAACTGTACGTTCTGAGGATCTGAAAATCAAAAAGGCATTCATCAACGGCAATTGCAGCACATATTACATCTGAAAACATCCTTGTGTCTTATTTTTTCGGAAATGTTCTAAAATGAATCCATCACTGAGAAACTAACTTCCATTTTACATATTTTATAATCCGAAAAAAAAATATAAAAAATATATAAACGTAAAATTTATAAATTTTTGAAGCCCCATGGCGACTATTGGCAGACCCTGTATATGTACATAAAAGCAGCAGCTGTTCTTCATTCAAATTTTTTTATTATTTTTTTTATATTATTTATTTTATTTATTATATTATTATTTTATTAATTATTAATTATTAATTATTAATTATTATATTATTATTTTATTAATTATTAATTATTAATTATTAATTATTAATTATTAATTATTAATTATTATTTATTAATTATTAATTATTAATTATTAATTATTAATTATTAATTATTAATTATTAATTATTAATTATTAATTATTAATTATTAATTATTAATTATTAATTATTAATTATTAATTATTAATTATTAATTATTAATTATTAATTATTAATTATTAATTATTAATTATTAATTATTAATTATTAATTATTAATTATTAATTATTAATTATTAATTATTAATTATTAATTATTAATTATTAATTATTAATTATTAATTATGAATTATTAATTATGAATTATTAATTATTTATTATTAATTATTAATTATGAATTATTAATTATTAATTATGAATTATTAATTATGAATTATTAATTATTAATTATGAATTATTAATTATTAATTACTAATTATTAATTATTAATTATTAATTATTAATTATTAATTATTAATTATTAATTATTAATTATTAATTATTAATTATTAATTATTAATTATTAATTATTAATTATTAATTATTAATTATTAATTATTAATTATTAATTATTAATTATTAATTATTAATTATTAATTATTAATTATTAATTATTAATTATTAATTATTAATTATTAATTATTAATTATTAATTATTAATTATTAATTATTAATTATTAATTATTAATTATTAATTATTAATTATTAATTATTAATTATTAATTATTAATTATTAATTATTAATTATTAATTATTAATTATTAATTATTAATTATTAATTATTAATTATTAATTATTAATTATTAATTATTAATTATTAATTATTAATTATTAATTATTAATTATTAATTATTAATTATTAATTATTAATTATTAATTATTAATTATTAATTATTAATTATTAATTATTAATTTAATTAATTAATTAATTATTATTATTAATTATTAATTATTAATAATTAATAATTATAATAATTAATAATTAATAATTAATAATTAATAATTAATAATTAATAATTAATAATTAATAATTAATAATTAATAATTAATAATTAATAATTAATAATTAATAATTAATAATTAATAATTAATAATTAATAATTAATAATTAATAATTAATAATTAATAATTAATAATTAATAATTAATAATTAATAATTAATAATTAATAATTAATAATTAATAATTAATAATTAATAATTAATAATTAATAATTAATAATTAATAATTAATAATTAATAATTAATAATTAATAATTAATAATTAATAATTAATAATTAATAATTAATAATTAATAATTAATAATTAATAATTAATAATTAATAATTAATAATTAATAATTAATAATTAATAATTAATAATTAATAATTAATAATTAATAATTAATAATTAATAATTAATAATTAATAATTAATAATTAATAATTAATAATTAATAATTAATAATTAATAATTAATAATTAATAATTAATAATTAATAATTAATAATTAATAAGCGATGACTACTTCTCTAATCAGCCAAATTTATCGCAGCAGGCAAATAAACGGTGTAGATGCTATATGTGTCCGACAGAAGTACACAGAATATTTTGCAGTATTTGTAGCGAAAATACTTACAACAAACATTGTTCAAAAGTCCTTGCTTTACGTGAAAATCAATAATATTTAATTTCGTATAATTTTTATGAAAAATAAATTTTAATTACAAATTTTTTTAATAACAAAATTATAGCGTAGCACATTTTGACTGGGTTTGTCATAACGTTTTCCTGATTGGATTATGGTTAAAACATTTAAAGTTAAATGTTACGTTACTTCATTGTATAGTATCATCAGAAATTAATTTCAAAGCGCTTTAAAATTTAAAAGTAAGAATATTTACTTGCACTATTAAAGCATTTATAATAATTTCTTTTTTATATACAATATTTTTCATTCTTGTCTATCAACAATAATTGGCTTTTACGTACTCACTCTTTGAAAGATATTTTCAAAATTGTCTACTCACAGTAACCCCCTTCTCAGACATTTAACTCAAGGCTGATTTGATATATTCATCAGCACAAAGAATAGGTTCAGTTGTAGTATTACTGTTGTTATTATGGTTAAGTTACTTTAAAAAATGACTCCTCTGTTATTTTTTGGCCTTTTTATGGATTTATGTTAAGATTAATTATGTTTTTAATTTTATAGCCTTATCTTTAGTTTCGATTGCTGTTATGACTGATTTGATTAAGAATTATTTGTAGGAATAGTATAAAAGTCAATAACATTCAGACTTAATTTATGTTTTAATATAGGGAAGAACAATAAAATGAATATTTTAATTAACTTAAAATGCTTTGGTATATAAATGACAATTGATGTTTATTTTGTTCAGTCATTAAAATTATCAGTTCAGTCATTAAAATATTAAATTACAAACTTTCATGGCAAAAGTAATTAATATACATTTGGTCATTTATGTTTATATTTTAAACAAAATTTTTTAAAAATTAAAAAAAATATATATTTAAATGGGAGGAAGAAATAAACTTTGGAATATAAGCTGTGATTACGATTACACGTTACTACAAAAAGTAAATAAATTCAAATAATTGGGAAGTGATACTACTTTTCTAATAGGCGCTGTAGAGTATAACAAAAATCTGTTTTTGAAATTTTTGAAACATTTCAAAAATCTTGAGTTACGGATACGAAAAAACTAGGTTTTCGTACTTTCGATAACTTGTAAGCTATTAACATTTTCAGACTTGTAAAATATGGAAAAAATTTGATCAAAAATGTGTTTGCCAGAGAAATGCGCACAGATTCTTCAAAGTTAGTTAAGTTACATATACATCATTTAAAAAGCCTGTTAATCTTCTTTCCAAATTGGTTAATATTAAGCTAAGTTATTAGCTTACCAGAAATACTTTTAAAAAAATATTTTTTTTCATAATTTCATTTTTATGTAAAAATCGTGAAAACTCAGCAGAACCTGAATTGAATTACAATGCTAAGTCACATCAATACGAAATTTGTTTTTATTTTTTTTTTACTTTTTCTTTGGTTTGGTTTTTAAATACAAATATTTTCCCAAAAAATATGAACAAATTATGTGGTTCTATATTCTACACTATAAAGTTCAATATTATATTTTAATTTTATGTTAAGAAATTGTTTCCGACTATAACACGTTTTTGAACACATTTACTCCTTATTGCAAAAATAAGTCAAATGCTAGTCAATCTATGCCAATGTGTATGTATTTTTAATAACTAAAATCGTTTTTCAATTTGTGAAAAGTAGATTTAAGTTTTGCATTACCAAATGAAAAAATTCCTCAATTGAGAAACACTTATATAAAACCCTTCAAGTTTTATTTCCGCTTTCATTTGTAAAGGAAATTGAACTTGTTTTTTTAGCTTGAATTTTTTCAGCAAAGGATACACTAAAAGCTTATATTACATATGCGAGTATGAATGAAATTTTTATAAATGAAGAAGAGCTCAAGTAATAAAAGTTAGAGAATAAATAAAATATAATTAAAGTTTAGATTCTTGTTTTATGTTATAAGCAATATAATTTAAGAGACATACTTATACACTAAAATGGCACATGAAAACAAAAAAAGTTTAAAACAAAAATGAATCGACACTGTGAATTACCACTTCATTTTTATATAAAGGGTCCGCCAAATAAAATTTTTATTTTGAAATGCTATAAAAAAAACTACTGAATATTTTCTCAAATTTCTTTTTTAATTTAAATTAAAATCCTTCCGATTAATAATGGAAAATAATTTCATTCAAATGGCTGCCTCGGCTGGCCATTCAGTAGCCTACACGATCGGTCCAATTTTTAAGGACATTGTCGATTGTGTGCAGCTATATTTCACCAATGGCTTCACGAATATTTTCCTTTAGAGCGTCAATTGTCTCTGGCTTGTTAGCGTAACACTTATCTTTGACGGCACCCCACAAATATTTCGAAAACGTGAGCTAACCTAAATAACCTGTTAGCACCACTGTATTCAGCGTTCTCTTTTTAGTTTTACCCGCCACGTGCCGCACTTGTCAGCAAAACAATGTTTCAATATCGATAATTCGGGATTCTGAAACAAATTGAACATCTTCATCCAACTTTTAGTCCATTAACTTTAAAATTGTAATTAAAAGATAATTTCGTAATATCTGCTTTCTCATAGTTTCTTTTAGATCAGAACAAAAAAAATTTATATAAAGGGTCCGCCATCTAACGTTTTTTCAACTAGTGCTTATTTCGTGAATGGTAACACTTAGCTCATGTCTGACTTGACAGATAATTAGTTTTATCCTTCCGCTGAACGAATATGGTTGCGTATACGGTTGAAAAACTTCGCTAAGTGGGCCTGCGATCGACTTACAGAAGATGCCGATTTTGCCAAAAAATCATCTTTTCAGAAGCTCATTTTGATCTTGGCGGTATGTAAACAAGCAAAATTGTCGCATTTAGGGCACATAAAACCCGCACGAATACATTAAAAAGCCGATACTCACAAGACGAGTCACTGTTTGGTGCGGATTTTGGTCCAGAGGCATAATTGGATAATTTTTCTTCGAAAATGAGCACGGAGTGGCCGTTAGAGTCACGTTTGTTCACAAAAATTTAATACGAAGACACTAGCAACATTTGGTTTGAACAGGACGGCGCTACGTTCACCCAGCCGAAGCTACACTTGATATTTTGCGCCCTGTTTTTGAAGATCGCATTATCAGCCACAGAGCTGATGTCGTTTGGCCACCTCGGAGCTGCGATTTGACAACGTTGGACTATTATTTGTGGGGTGCCGTCAAAGATAAGTGTTACCCTAACAAGCCAGAGACAATTGACGCTTTAAAGGAAAATATTCGTGAAGCCATTGGTGAAATACAGCTGCACACAATCGACAATGTGCTTAAAAATTGGATCGATCGTGTAGGCTCCTGAATGGCCAGCCGAGGCAGCCATTTGAATGAAATTATTTTCCTTTATTAATCGGAAAGATTTTAACTTAAAATAAAAAAAGAAATTTGAGAAAATATTCAGTAGTTTTTTTATAGCATTTTCAAAAAAAATATATTTGGCGGACCCTTTACTTTGATAGATATACGTTATGTTTATTGGGTTAAATTGGCACACCGGAATCAATGTGGTCATACCTAATGACAACCTTTTTTCTTCCACGTAATATTATGTTTCTTTTTTTAACATCATCATTAAAATTTTTCTAGTCTAGTGTCACAACTACAAACAACTATAGTTTCGTCTGTATTACGCAAACAATATTCATGAGCTTGTTAATACTTTTCAGCAGATATTCCGTTTTATTTTTCTAGCTGAAGTGGTAAGCTTTTTACGTTTCTTATGTATTTTTTCTATTGTTATGACTTCATATTCTATGATTTTATGACTTGAATATTTCACACAACCATTTACTCTACCCTTCGAATTTCTATAGAATGTTCCAGTTTTTGATTTTATCATTTCAGTTATTATCAGTATTGGTTCCTTCTATGACCTTACCCTTGTCCCTCATATACAGAGTTATTTTTTTGGCTGACAGTAGAATTTGATTTGTTATGGCTCAACTTTTATATTTGTGATATACTAGAGATGGCCTTAAGTACTGCGTTGATATTTGAATGCTGTTAGTTTGATTGTAATGCAAGTAGACATTTGTTGTATTCTGTATAAGTATTCTACTTCTACTGTATTATCCACTCACTTAAGTATAGGTAATAAAATCAATTGACTCTATACTGATTTACTACTTTTACATAAAACACTAGTAGAGAACAAATGCTAACAACAGTTTGAAAACAGCTTTTACAGTGCAGAATTTTTTATTTTCGTGTTATATGCATCATAAATAGACGAACAATTAATAGCGTAATAATATTGTGTAAGTCATTTTGTGGTCATACATAATGGACTAAGTACACTTAAGTCCTATTTTTGCAAAAAAAAGGAATATTCAGTCATAGAAGACTACTAGAGTATGAATGCAGTAAAAGACGTATTTGACCAGTATATGCAATATAACAAATATTTAAAGTGACTCACATATTTCCAATAAATAATGTTTCCATGTATAATTTTTATTTTTATGGTTCCAATATTTTTGAGTGTTTCACTTAACATGCATATGGACAGTTAAGTTAGTAAAAATCTAATGAAACCAGAAAGCATTTAATTTTTTAAAAGGTTATTACACTCAAGTCTTAAATATTTTATTACGCATTTTTGGTTTTCTTAATTTCTAATTATTAACATACGTTCAAAAAAAGAGGGCGAATTTTTTTTAATGATCATATAAATAATTCAATTAATCCATATCAATTCATTCCTTGATACAAATTGTGGTGTGAGCCCTACAAATTGTGTGAATAGTTAAAGATTTAACATTAAAAATTTAACTTCTTCAACGAGTTTTTAAGTACGTACTTTAAACATTTTTGCCAGACCAAAGAAGGTGTAATACAAGTTTAGCTGTTGGTAGAAATACTTCTGATATATTATAGAAAATTAACAATTATTAAAATAACACGAGAAGAGGTTAAAATTAAAACAATATGCTTGTGCATTTTATAGAAAAAATAAAAATAAATAAACTAAGAACAATAAAATTATGCTACAAACGGTCAAGTGATACTTTACTCTATTCTGTTGTTTGAAGTACGTAATGACAACTTTGCAGGGCTAGAGATTAAATTCAATAAATTTTGTTATTATTAGCTTTCATCAGTACAAACTTTTCAAGAATTAACGACTTTTTTATAAAAACAATTGGTTCCTCTGCTTAACTATGATCAGTTCAATTTAGTTTTGTAATTAAAAGGCAATTTTTTAAGGTGCATTATAAAGTACATAAATATTGTAACGGTGAACCTGAGTATTGTTAACCAACAAGCCTTTTCTTAAGCTTATTTTTTTTTACCATAGTTCCGAGTTCGAATCCCCGTGGATCAATCAATTTACAACTGACTTTTACTAACTTCGCCTAGAGATCAAAATCAAAATTTTCTAGTGAATTTTATTTATTTTGTTGGTACCCTCGAAACCAAGGTCAATTACCACTAACATTAGGAGGTGTCCAATATCAGCTAATGAAAGGAAAAAGTGTCAAAATCCTTACACCTATATCCAGCCAGCGATCAAAATTCAGAAAGTACACAATTCTTGTGGGGATTTTATTTGCCAATTTTCTGTGGTGTGCGCAGTGTTCAGTATGCTAAAGTGGCTCCTGTAAAGAGACGAGCAAGTGAGTAGCAGGTGAGACTCTTGTTCCTCATTGTCGTCCTCGTTTCCACAGTTTCTATATATAATGTAGCTGGCTACTCCGAAATAGCTTGCTGAATGCCACAGCCCAGGCAATATTTTTTCTCGAAGGTCTCGTCAATTTGTGTTTCTTTCCTTTATCATAGGATGGCCAAGTTTTCCATTACTTGATTCCCCGCTTTGTACATATTGAAGGCGGGACGAAGCTGCCCTTCTTGAGCCAGCATGTCGGGCCGCCTCGTCATCATCACCACAGTGTCCAAGTGATGTCGTGGCTTTTCCGCCGTCTGGTTGATGCCTTTGCTGATATTCAGGCTTATCACCCACTCCGGGGTGAGCATACAATACCTTGAGTATACAAGACACTCACATGCTCTTGAAACCTGTAGGACTTCTTAAGGTTAAAACACGGAATTCCCATATTATATAGATTACGGTCTTTCACTAGCCTTCTTGTATCTATATTCTGAATACATTCTCAGGTGGTAGGCCCCTCCTGGTCAGCTATTCGTTCTACTGTACAGGGAGCCGAGACATGCTAAATTCTAAATGACCTGATTTGTATATTCTCTAAACGTTTCAGACTCTTATCTAAGCCATATGCACTCAGTGAACGCGGTAGCTATAAATGACCTAATACACTAGATCAAAATTGCTTCAAATATATTCCAGTCCATTATCCTAGTGTTCCGCAAGGACATTCTCTTTCCCCTATTGGTTTTAAGGCTAAATTAATCCATTCATGGTTCAAAAAAGATCGTAGATGAATAGCTGATCTATGTTATTTGCTAACTATGTTACCGGAAAAATTAGATTGTGAATCCAATACCTTCTATCCCATTCTCATCGGTATTAGGGAAGGTGAAAGTGGGGGTACAACTTCTATTGCAAATTCTCAAGCTATATCGAATAATACACTTAAAAATAGGGACTAAGGTCTTGCTGTATATATTTGTTCTCGGGGATTTGCATTTGCTTTATAACTTCTTACATTAGATAGAAAATCAGATGCAAATATTATGTTTTTCTCACCTCGTTATCATAAAGTTTTCTTCAATGGTTGTCGTCAGGTCTGAATTACTTTAAACAGGATGTAGAAAAAAGTAAATTTCTCTCTTAATTACAGTTTATATACTCTTCTGTTATTTGCAATTGCTGTGTAGAGATGCTAGCCCTTATCCTGAAGCCTTTTAAAAACATCAGAGATCCATGGCTCGCTTAGTCGAACATAGGCAGATTAACTGTGAGGTCATTAGGGGGTTGTTACACTTCACAGACGGCATTAAACTCGGCCTCTGTGGTTGGGTGAATGAATATTTTCAGCTTTGTGTTTCTAACATTGTTTGTATCCAAACAAATCTAATAACCGTATGTATATCTGTGTTGATATTGTAGAGACGCTTAAGTAGACTTAAGCTATTCTTACTTACAGAGATTGTCTCTAAACATGATAAACCTGTTTAAGTAAGTTGAAATAGCTTAAGTCGGCTTAAGATAGTCTTCCATATAGAATCTGATTGGACGTATTTAAAAAAATTTGAAATAATCCAGTATATTTTTTAATAGCGCCACTTTTAAAGTGACCATTTCAATACTCTCTTGCTATAGATTTGACGAAAGTAAAAAAAAAAAATTTGCTTACATGTGGTCATCGGTCATTGAACATTTTTTTCAATAGTGTTTGAAAATTGCAGTATACAGCAATATATTAAAGAGAAACTGTAAAAAGTACTAGTAATAACTGACATTTTTGTTTGTGTTTTTGTGTTTTTGTGGTTTATTTTTATGCACTTTTTTAACTAATAAATTATTGTACATTTCTTACTTACTATGAAAAAATTTCTTTTTTTATATCTTTTTTTATTCCGCTTCCATCTTTGAAATATTGTCAGTTTTTTGAAAAATATTTAATTAAAACTAAACAAAGTCTAATTAATAATTTAATTTGACCATTTCTTTGGAATTTTTTGTTTATTTTCGACAAATTTTTTTTTAAGGAAAACAAAAGATATGTTGTATCTATGTCGTATACATATGTATATATGTGTTTAAGTATTGCTAATATTACATTTACATATAATGTTGTATATCGTCATATGAAATCCAAAAAGCCCTTAGTTACAATTCAAAGATTTTACAGGGAAGCAAAATATTTTTAAAATGTGAAATAAACCATTTAGGTTAAGCCTAGACTATTGCTGATAAAAGCGCTATTTTCAACTGTAAAAGTGTAAAAATTCGTCGGTGTATGTATTTCGAAAGAATGCGTCCTAATTAATCAAAAAGTTTAATTCGAATATTTTGTAACTTAGCGCTTTTTGGATATTATATGACGATATGTATGTATATATATGAGAAAATGTTTGAAATAAATAAAAAAACATATTGCTTTTTATAAAACACAGATTTAAAAAACTTAATAAAATGTAAAATGTAATGGAGGATGTACGACGCTGTCTATAAAAACTTTAGGTCAAAGTGCAGGTCTTAGTTTTAAAGATAATTTTTTTATTTTAATTTTACATAAATTTGTGTTAAATTTATAAATAACGTTTTTCATTTTGTTCTCTATCATCTTTTATGACTTAAGTGTTTTTAAAAGTATTCAAGTAACTTTATATTTGTCTGCCCTACGACATACATTAAGAAATGAAATAAATCATTGTCGTAGGAAAGTTGTGTGTAACTTTATTGTTGATCCTGTGGGAACAATTTTATAATTTATTAACACATTCAACTGACTTCTTAAAATTTTTTTGCCGGTTTAACATAACATGGTTAAGTGTATATAAAACAATAGGTCAGCAAAACACTTTGTGCTTAAAATGTGTTTTGCAGGCAAACAAAGAGCCTCAAAATCTTTTAATCATGAAAAAACAATTTGTTTTCCCTAATATAGCTTATGCTGATAGATTAGTATGGTATTTTTTTGCGTATTAAATAAAAAATTAAAGATATGGAGATAGAAGATCAGGCCTACCCTATACCATTATAGAAAGTGAAAAATAATTGCTTTAGTGTCTGTTTTTTTATCATGCATACAAAGTTTTGACATGAAAATCTGTTATTTATTTATTACATATTTAACACGTTGAAGACAACGCCTTGCAAAATTTAAGACACACCAGTGTAGTTCGTTTTTACTATGCGTAGTTACTAAACTATAGCTATTGTGAGTTACCACTGATATACGAAGCCAAATGTACCATTCGCCGTCTTCAATGTGCAAACAAAAATAGCTGAAGTGTGAGTCAAGCTACTTTATTCAAAAGTCATTTGTCTGTTTGACAACTCACTTTTTAATAGCAAAACATCCGTTCCGGTAACAGTATTTCCTTTTATAAATCAATCCTGCAAACATTCTTTCAACTCGTGTCAGTAAAAAAAGAAAAACAAAAAACGGAATGAATGAATACGTAAATTTGTGCTTTAAAGAAATTTTTTTCGATATATACATAAATATATTTGAATTTTATTTAACATATCGTAAGAAACATAGATAGAAATTATTTATTTAGTTTTAAAAATATGTGATCAAAAAGATGACATACTGTATGTCAATATATATAGTTTCCATGAAAATTAGCGGTATATAAGAAGAGTAAAAATGCTAAAAGAAGTAATATAAGCACAAAAATTTATTTCTTCATTAAAATATTATAAAAAAACTTAACATTATAAAAAATCAAAAAAAAAAACAAATTCACAACACAAAAAATTATACGTACGCTATAAGAAAATTTTCTTTAGACAACTATTTAATTCCTATAAACTATTTGGTTAGCATTTAGTTGGACCTCCCTATACTTCAACTACTGCCTTTAATCGATTGTGCATAGAAAATATAAGTTTTTTTTTTTTATGCGGCGTTCTAATTCGTTCCACAAATGGGCTATGGGGTGCAAGTCTGGGGATTGGGGAGACAAGTGTAGTTGTTTTGGTATATTGTAAAGCAACCTCTCCTTTACAATATGTGATGTGTGCTTTGGGTCATTATCCTGATGGAAACACCAATCGCCACTGAGGCCTAATTTGTATGCGGAATATTTCAAACTGCTTTTCAAAATGTCTAAATATACAAAGCGGTCCATATTTGTTTTCAGAAATTGCAGTTTTCTAACTCCATTCTCCGATATACAGTCCCATACCATAATTTAACTACCACCATGCTCTATAGTTGGTATGAGAATTTTCGGTTGCATCTCTTCGTTTGGCTTGCACCAAATTTTTTGTATGCCATCACAACTGAATAAGTTGAACTTACTCTCATCGCTAAATAATACGTTGGGCCAGAAATCCGTTGATTTATCCGCATGCAGTAGTGCAAAGTCAAATCGCTTTCTCTTGTTGATTTTGTTTGTAAAGTGTTTTCTTCTTGGCATTCTATTATGGAATTCGTTTTTCTTAAGACACGGCGCACAGTTTCTGAATGCACGCTAATGTTGTGATCATTTTCCAATGTATTTTGAATTTCCGCCGCTGTAGTTTTAAGTATTTTATCCAAAACATTTTTTATATATCGGGACACTCTAGGAGTAATTTCGGGATTACGACCAGTTTTAGGCTTACTTGCGTAAGATTTCATTTTGGAGAAATTTTTAATAATCGTTTGGACTGTGGACTTACCACGTCCATCAATTTTAGCAATTTCATTTAATGAATATTGAGCCTTCCTTAAGATTATTATTTGCTCTCTTATTATTTTGCTCTCAATGCAAATATTTTCAATTTTCCACTCATCTTTAGTTAAAATATTATATTTTTTTTTCGCTGACAAGAATTTTCTCAAACTAATATACAAATTTGACATAAACAAACTGATGTTAACATTATTTGTAAAATTTTAAAAAATACCGTTTCTTTTCATATCGTGCATATAATTATCTGTGTTGCCATTTGAGTTCTAAGTACTCACAGACGATATGCGCGTAGATAGTGATATATTTTGTAGTTTGTTTAGCGGATTGTGTAATTGTACTCTCAAATGTAAAATCAATTTCGATTAGAAATGCAAAAGTTTTCTTATTTTTATAAAGGGTATGTTTTATTATCTGTGTGACTGTATATTTGAATTTTATTTAACATATCGGAAGAAAGATAAATAGAAATAACTTATTTAATTTTAAAACATGTGATCCAACAGATGGCATACTGTATGTCAAATAGTAATATGTACCCAAAAGTATGAGCGATATGCTCAAAACGAAAGCAAATGATCATACGCACTGGCGTATTTATACTTTATTTTTTTTTTTTAGCAAATTCATTGACTTTTTTCTTCAGCTGAACTGTGAGCATCTATAAGAGAATATTAAGAACTGGATGTGTCTCGACTGTTGTGCTGAAGCGAGAAATTAGTATTTGATTGATATTTTTTTAATTTTAAAGGAACATATACATTTAATCTGAAAGATACCGATACGCTTAATTAGATTTTTGTAAGAGTAAGAGAGTTTAAATACCAAAAAAACAAAGACAGTAAAAAAACTATAGAAGAATTGGTTGGTCTGTAAAATCTTAAAACAATACATAAAGTTTAACATGACGAACGAAAAAATATCGCTTGTTCTCAATAGTTTTAGATGTCCTATTAGTAAATTCAATCAATTAAGAGGGGTTTGTATAATGACAATGAATATTTAAAAACCCAACCCTTTAGATAATTTTATAATTTAATTTAAAATTGCTCTTGGCAATTATTTAAACTCTAATCATAAAACTAATCAAATATATGAGTTGTAAGTTTTTTTCACTTTGCATATATTTGTTTTTATTTGCATAACTTATTAGCATGCATTATTAATAACTTTTAATAATACACAAATTTAAAATATTTTCACTAAAAATTTAAATGCTTGTATATCAAAATTCTAATTTTTAATCATTACTTAAATTTCAATTTTACTTTCACTTTTTTACAGTCTACACCAACAAAGGTGATGGATATGTCTCATGATTGTGCTGGAAGTAATTGTGGCACTTCCTGACTTAAGTCTTTATGTATGTTTAAGGATACGACTTTATAATATCGAAACAACGCAATGATGCATATTGAGCATCTATTTCGAAGGTACTACCCGAATCAATTTTTTTGTGATCGGTAACCTGCTGTGGTCTGTGTTAAGTGTTTAAGAATTATTCAATTTTTTTTAGTCTTTATTACAGCAAGGGCTGAAAAATAATTATTATTCAAGAACCTGTTTATTTAAAAATAAAAATAAAAATAAAAATAAAAATAAAAATAAAGGTAAAAATAAAACCATAAAATAAAGAATAAAAAAACAAAATTTTGACAAAATTCGATTTTATTATTCAACATGGTTGTTTTAGAAGGCGATACAAGGAATACAGCGATTTTTTTATACCACTTTTATAATACGATTTTTCTTTCTCGTCAAGATTGACCGCAGTTTCAGCGACTACTTCATCACTGGACTTAAATTTCTATCCAGCAAACATTCTTTTGAGATCTGAAAACAGGAAAATGTCGCTGGGAGCTAAATCTGCAGAATACGGTGTGTGGATTATCAATTTAAAGCCAAATTTATTCTATTTTGTCATCGTTTTCATCGATCTTTGACACGATTTGTAAACAGAGCTTTTGCATATCAAAATGTTCGTATAAAATGGTTGTTTCGAGGCTGTAATATTTTTACAGGCAAAAGCTTCAAGAAAAACATACGCACTAAAATAAAATTTCTTTATAAAAATTTTTCTCAACTAGAACTTTTTATTTAAATATAAAAGTTACAAAGTTTTATTGCCGAATGGAATAACCATCTATTTTGAATGCAACGAAAACAATAATCGAAATTATGTTTTAAGTATTTTAAATTACACAAATATTAATCTATTTTAATATAAATGTACATACATACGCGCATACATTTTTACAATATAAAGAAACATAACTCTATACTTCGTTCGAACCTTTAGATGTGTGAACATCAAAAGTATTGGTATTTGATCGTAAGTTTAATGAATTGAAATGTTATAGTTGTTAAGTTGTTGAATTTTAAACAATTTAAAGTAAAGTATTAAAATTTAACTGAAGTTTAGCAGAAGCGTATCTGCAATTAACAGTCGTAAAAACATTATCACCTGAAGTCTTTACAATGCCAGCTAGCTCACGCACCTTCAATTTGCGATCTTTCGTAACAAAAATTGTGTTTTTTTATGTTTTCTACAAAAACATGAGGATGCGTCCACTGCGCTCTGCATCATTTGTGCTGATACGACCAGGCTTAAGTTCATCATGAAAACTTGAAATACACTTTTTCATTTTTTTTTTTTTACAAAAGATGTTTGACACAAAATGCTAAAACTCATGTATTCAGTAGTCAGATTGCTGTCAAATTTATACACGTATCGTTTGAAGGTTAGTACTAAATAAATATAATATGGACAAAAGTCTAAAAAAACGATGTATGTGTCATCCTATGGACTTATTGAGCGATCTGTTACTTACTTGTTACGTACCTTATCTAACTTTCAGTGTTTTTCCAAATGTCTATCATGTGCTGTTGTTCTGACCATTCACTGTTCAAGTCGCTTTATTTGAAGATATTGTTGATCGAATTTTTCCACGTTGTTCTTTTTAGTCGTCTTCATCTTGAGCCTTCAGGCATAGCCTCGTATACCTCTCTTAGTATACAGAAATCTGGAAACCATATCTCTGCTATCTAAGTTTGAAACGCTTTATTTTTGTTAGTAAGAGTTCTATCCTTAAGTGCCCTCAAATTCTTTCGTTCCTTCCTCTCTCACTTCTTGCCTTTCCGGCTACTCTTCGTAGATATTTAATTTTAACTGTTTGAATTCTTTTGTTGTGAGTACCCAGCCGTAAGAAAGGGTGGGTATATATAGTATGCACAGTTTTGTATTTTACTGATTGTAACCTTTTCACAAGCAATAACAATTTTTATTCAATTGTTTACAAATTTGTAAGCAACAGCAACTACTCAACAAATCTTTCTACCTAATGATCTGCCAACCCGATCACTGTTATAACCCAGGTTCGATTACGACCTTTTCAACCAGAATTTATGCACACTAAACTTTCTTCTCACTGAGCTTACTCCAATTACTCGTTACTCTGAGTTTACGGCCATAAACTCTCTTCCTGCTGAGTTTATATCCAATAATATCTACTCTCTGTAACCTCAAATAAACTGATGGAACTGATGGAAACTGACGGATCGATATGCTTTTATACTTCGGAAGCTCTCGAACCTTTCGATATTTTAGGTGGATTTCATTTCTAAATATTTGTTTTTCTTTAGATCGTATGCAGCGATCTGTTCGTAAATATCTTTTTTTACTTCAGTGCTTATAGTGTTGTTGTTTGTTATTTGTTGCGTTGTCTGCTTACTTTGTTTTTGTAGTTTATTTTTATTTGTAAACAAGCACGTAGTTGTTTTTGTGGCTTTTGTTTATTTTTTTTTAACAATGTTACGAATTACAGTAGTTATTATACTTCGTTTTCGTACCAGTATTGATACGGAAGTCTCTACTGATCACTTCATAAATAAAAGATTGCTTTACAGCTGCATAAGCGAGCATATTTTTTCTTACTGGTTGAAATTTCCAGTAACCTGTAGTATATGTTGTTATTTTTTGTTTACTGCTTGTGAATGTGTCATCGAGGAGTAAGATGAAAAGGTACGGGCAACGTTTTTTTCTCTGTCTGACACCTTGCTGTGTTCTGATTTCTTCGAAGATATTACTTTTAATTCGTACATAACTGCTACATTATCTATTAGAAGCCTTGTATGCAATTATGAAGGCTTTTGCTATGTTCCTTCTTCTGAGTATATGACACACTTCAGTCGTTCTTAAGGTGTCAAAAGCTTTTTCTAGGTCAATGTACTCGATTGTTTACACCGATATTTGTCTTATTATAAGGATATAGGCGCCCCTATAACAGATTGTTTCTTAAAAACACATTTTATTCTCATTATGCACTGTAACCCGTTAAAGAATTTATAAAAACCATTGGTATATATATTTTTTTTTTTTAATAGCAAACCAAAAATCATTTTTCATTCTCTTCTGGCATTATATATCATCGTCAACATGACATTCTTTCCACAAGCATGTACATTATTTTTCAAAAAGAATTCCAATGAATTTGGTGTTTGTTTTCAAATATTTCTTGTTGTTTTGCTTCCTATTTGCACGTGATAAATGCTTATTATTATGAAAACTGCTTGAGACATTCAAGACTTTTTGCGCTTCAAGGAAAGTACTTTTTTAATTTCCTATTTATAAAAACAAAAGAAAATTTTTTTTCAATATTACATACATACATATATAAAATATATAAAATATATAAAAGAGTTCTTGGTTTCATTTTTGTAAAAGTAAAAGTCAAAAAACTAAGAGAAATATTCACAAATTTTTGTGTCCCTATAATTTTGCTAGCACTATACAAATTTAAAAAAACAATATGTACAATTTTTATTCATGTTTTTGGTTTTTTTATAAAAAGAAAAAAATAATAAAATTTTCAACAATATTTCTCAGCAAATGGATGAACTATCTTAATAGTCATCCTCAATTTGGTGTGGTGGACATGTGGCTGTATTCGGTTCGCAATGCGTTTCGACTAAATTTACATAATATAAAAATCCTTCGATACATTTTTATCCAAATTTTTTTGTAATATCGCTTTTATAAATATTTATATACGAGTATATCTACGATTACAAGCGTCAACAGAAAGTCTTCCTTTACGTTAAATCTCGTACAAGTTTTATGTTTAAAAAAAATGTAGCACAAATTACTTTTGACATATTATATTATTATATAAGAAGTATGTTTCGCGTCGTTATTAAATGATGAGAATTTCAAACTTTTTTTATTATTTCAAAGAAATACAAACTAATCTATCATATTTAAAAAAAAATACTTAATTCAAAAATTTCAATGAAATATAGTTTTTTCATCTATAACCTTTTTATTAACAAATAAATATTTCTTTATTTTTTTATTTACACGCTAGCTAAAACCCAGCGTGCTGAGCTAGCTTCATCCTAATTAATATTTTAAATATAAAGCGTGTTTTTTATAGAGGTATAGAACTTTAAGCTGGCATTACTTTTCAAGATGGCGACCGATTTAATAGCTGTCAAGTGATTTACTCTCAGTTTGGCTTGGCAATTCATCACGAATAAACTCACGCCTGAACAACGCTTGCAAATAGTGAATTTTGTTTAGCGATGAAGCGCACTTCTGGTTGATAACTGCCGCATTTGTAGTGAAGGTAATCCTCAAGTGTATATTGTATATTGGGAAAATTTCCGTCATAGTTCTTCCATTTTCCAAAATGGTTCGCGGTAGTCCACAATTCCAAACCAATAACTTTTTTTTTATATAAAAACATTAATGTCCTGATTTAAAACCTATAAAAAATATTTGGGCCATTCTATCGCAAAACTTTTATGCATGTGGCCGCCAATTTTAGACTTTTCAAGATTTTAGGACGTACATTCTTGAAAAATGGCAAATATACCGCACTGAACGTAATGAAATCTAGTCAAATCTATGCCAAGGCGATTGAATGATGTCATTATATCCAGTTTTGGTACAATAAAGCCCAGTTTAGCCATTTTGCTGTCCATAAAGCACAAACAAACCAACATACTGTTACAGAAATCAGGTTGGGCACCCCTGCGTTAGTTACATCGCTAAAATAAATTAACATAAGAACTAAAAAGGAAATAGAGGAAAGAAATGAAGTATACCTGAAGCCACATAAAAAGCACATCGATGCGAGCAATAATCAGTTTATTTGATGTAAATTCAGCGAAAGGGATATTGTTTTGAACTTAGTGTAACGAGAGTTAAGTGTGACTAACCTCTGGTTGAAGAGATTGTGGTCGAACCTAAGTTGTAACACGATCGGGGTGGAATATCTTTAAATAGAAAGATCTGTTTGTGTTTACAAAGTTGTAAACACAAATAGTAATTAAGAATAAAAATTGTTATTGCTTGTAAAAGGGTTAGAATCAGTGGTGCAAAAACTGTATAAATAAGGGATTTTAATTAAGATCTAAACACAAAATTAATATTATTTTTACTGCAATCTACGAACTCATAAATACACGTTTTTAAAAAGGTAAAAACTTAACAATTTATTTTAATATATAAGATAAATATGTTATATATACATGCATACATAAATATGTATATATGTATATAAAGCGTGTTTTCTATAGAGGTATAGAACTTTAAGTTGGCATTACTTTTCAAGATGGCGACCGATTTAACAGCTATCAAGTGATTTATTCTCAGTTTGGCTTGGCAATTCATTATGAATAGACTCACGCCTGAACAACGCTTGCAAATAGTGCAATTTTCATTTTTCATAAGTGAATTTTTTTAAATTTTTTCAATTTTCATAAGCGAATTTTGATTAGCGATGAAGCGCACTTCTGGTTGAATGGTTACGTCAACAAACAAAACTGCCGCATTTTGAGTGAAGATAATCCTCAAGTGTATGTGGAGACACCGTTATATCCAGAAAAACTGACTCTTTTGTGCGCTTTATGGGCTATTGGAATCATTTGTCCGTACTTTTTCACAAACGAATGTGGCCAGAACGTTACAGTCAATGGTGATCGGTATAGAGCCATGATTACTAACTTTTTCGTTCATGAATTGAATAACCATGATGTCCAGGAGATGTGGTTTCAACAAGACGGCGCAGCATGTCACACAGCTCGTGCCACAATAGTTTTATTGAAAGACACGTTGGGTGACCGCCTAATTTCACGTTTTGGACCTGTGAATTGGCCTCCAAAACCTTGTGATATAACACCGCTAGACTACTTTCTGTGGGGCTATGTAAAGTCATTGGTCTACGCGGTAAAGCCACAAACGCTTGACCATTTGGAAGACAACATTCGCCGTGTTATTGCCGATATACGACTACAAATGTTGGAAAAATTGGACGTCCAGATTGGACTCGCCAGCCGTGGCGGTCATATTGCAAACATCATAATTAAAATGTAATGCCATAAGATTATCTTTCGGATAAATAAAATTCATGTCAATCGAATAATCCATCGTTGTTTTATTGCAACTTGAAGTTCTATACCTGTATAAAAAACACCCTTTATATTTATTATTATTTACAAGAGTAATTTCAAGATTCACGAAATTTCAACCTTTTTAATTTTATTTTATTTATTTATTTTTTTTTAAATTCAATTTAAAAGAATATAAAAGCCGCAGACATTATGTCTACATTTTTTCATAGCCATTCTTTCATGCAACTGAATACTTTTCTTAAAGTATGTGGCAACTCATCATGTCATTTTGTTTAAATATTGTATGATCATGCACTACGTAAAGTATTTCAGTAAAACATTGGTGAGTGTGTGAAGGAGACAGAAACAGAAGTTACTCATCCGCATCCATAATGACATGCATAAATACATTATGCTTAACAACATTGTATACAGAGAACATTCTTCAAATTTCGTTCAAAGCAAAAGTATGTCTTAAGTATTTCAAGTTAATGTAAGTTACTGTATAGACACTGTATATTTTTTTAAGAGTTTACATTTTAAACAACTTGCAGTAACAGGCATGTGGTTGATTTTTAACACGCTAACATGCATTTTCGTTTACAAATTTAAAAATGTATTAAAATTCTGAAAATTTTTTTTCAGCTAGAAATTAGAAACAAATTTTTTCATTAAGTTCATTAATTAGCTATATAAAAATGTGTCACTTTAAATTTAAATGTATATTAAAAAATTATATTTAGTTTTTACTAACTAACAAACATGTGTTATATACAGTTCTCATATCGCTGGAGAATAAAATAATAGTTACAGGATCCTTACTCTTGATGGAGCACTTTTGAAGGAAACAAAACAAAATGTAAACTGATCGAAAAAATGATTTGCAATAATAAAATGGTTTTCAATTATGTTTATTCCATGTGGTTTACAGAAAAATTCTAAATCTGATTGCCACACGATAACAGAATTCGCCTTCAGATTGATTTTCAACATCTCGTCTGCCATCGAGCAATACTCGTTAATGTATGTTGCATAAGCAGTTAAAGCTGGACTTGGTGAGCACGAAAGTTTTTTGGTTTGCGCCGTTTCTACTCTCTTTACCTTTATCTTTAAAAATGAAGAGAACCTAAAAATCTGGCTTAACAATTTCTTCAATACCAGAACGGGTAATTTTTTGTAATTTAGCGACGAATACATAATTTTATTTATTTATTCATTCTTTTAAGTCTATGAATTCAAAATTCTTTCAGACTATTGACGTTCATATATATAACAGAATGTACATATAAAAATATATACATACAAAATTGGTAAATATATAATTTGCAATTGTTTAAGGCAAATAAAATGTTACATTTCATCATATTATAAATCAAAGAAAAATCATGGTACTGCAGCATCCAATGAAGTGTTCACAATGGCAATCTGGAACAATCAATACAAATAAGAAAAATAGGTTTTTAAGCCCAAGAGGTTCTTTTGTAAACCAAAAGTGTTTTGAATGGTTTCTTCACCATATTCGTATATCTAGCTCAGTCGTTAAAAAAAAGCAAAAGAAATATCTGATAAATCCCGTTATAATGACTTTTCGGCTTCTGATGAATGGATGCAGGAATGGCATACAAGATATTCCATCAATTTCTAATACATTTCTGGAAAAGCTTCAAGCGTTAATCAGGCAGATGTAAAAGATTTTAAGAAAAACCTTCCTTCCATATTATCTGGATATGAACCCAGGGTAAAATAATCTTTTTGACAGAAAAGTGTTTCGGTGCAAAATTGTCTAAGAAGAGACCTAGAATTTATTTTTTGTAAATATTATATGGGAAATAGAAAAAATTATTGGTAATTGGAAAGGCAGCTCGACCTATGGTATTTAAAAATATGAATATTAAAGACTTACCACTATTCTGGAAGCATAACAAGAAAGCTTGGATGACTAGTGATATTATGGCTGAGCGGCTAAGGCAGTTTGGTAGAAAAATGTTAAGAGAAAAAATGAATATGTTGCCGTTTTGGACAATGCTGCCTCCCACCCTAAAGACGTTGTCTTAAAAAATATAAATATTGGTTTTTTGCCGCTGAACACCACTTCAGTTTGTCAAAACATTAAATCAGGGTGTTATTCAAAACATTAAGGTACACAAAAGAACTGCTATTATACAAAATTTGAATTTAATCATTCTGCAAAAAGGACCATTAAAGTTGTGGATGCTTTGTTTTTTTTAAACAATCAGGGAAAAAAGTAACTACCGAAACAATTAATAACTGTTTTAGGAAAGCAGGATTTATACAAAATTTTAAATATGCAGAATAAGATGCAGAAACCGATATTCCTTAACCTATTCTATCAAGATTGACAAGACAAAATTCAAAATGTGTTGTGTTTACTACTATTGATGAAAACTTTTCAACAGAATCTGATGATATAGAAGTTTTTGTGAAAGAAGTGAACATAAATAAGTTCATAAGAAAATGATATAAGCACCGCAGAAGAATATCCAAACAAAATATCTTCTTTCAAAAAAGCCCTAAAATATTCAGCATTTGAACATTTAATGTATTTAAACTTCTGCTTTGAAAAGCACATTATTAAAGTAAAATTAAAGCAAACAAATATTTTATATTTCTTCTCTACATTGTAACTTGTCTTGTTTTAAAAAACATAAAATAATAAAATTTCAAATTAATGTTCTTTAATTATCTCCAATAAAGGGACATCTCCAACTTGCGCGTAAAATTGTCATCGAAACAAGCTGTCCGAGTATGGGAGCTTTCACCCTTTATATTTCTTTTTAGAGTTTTGTTTAGTGTTGGTATTTTATTCATTTTTGTGCTGCCATTAGACACACATACAAACCCATATTTTTAGATTTTTTTATTATAAAAATAAAGTAAAATATATGAAAATTATAAAAAAATAAATTTCGTTATAATTTCTTTAAAGAATCCAGTAAAACAAAATAAAACAATTTCAGTTTTCTATAGTTCGAATAATATGCAATACTTTGCCTATAGTAAAATAAATAAAAATAATTTTAAAATATTGTTACGATTACCTTCTTAAAACGTTTGAGTTCTTTTAAATTGTGTAGAACAAAGCAAAGGCATAGAATTTAATGTTTTAATGTATAAATTAAAACATAATAAACATCGTTTATACAGTTATAACTATAGAGTATCGAACTTGTTTAATATCAGCTTAATACACCATTTAACTCAAAACTCAATTCTTAGTAAGATATTACACTATGACTGCTAAATTATAACTGACTGACGTAGGCAAAGCAACGTTTCTTATATACCTGACTGCCATCAGTTTCGAATCTTCTAGCAAAGTCTTAAACCTTCTAATCTTCTATTCAGATCCGTTAATTTAAATGTTCTTTATGCAATTGGTAATACTGCTAACACCAGTTATTGCGGCATAGCCTCGGTGAAACATTGAAAAACTTAATAAAATCCCATAATAAAGTTTTATAGCTCCAAATGTACTAATGTTGGTGTCTGTTTTCGCAACAATATGTAAACTTATTTTCTACTAATTTGCTAAAAAACAAACGTTAAAAAAAAATATTTGCTCCATTTTACTTTGTTGTCTAATTTCTTATTTTATAGGTTTTAAACTTTTCGACAGTTTTAGCCTGTTTCAAGAAGATAAGCCTTAAGGATATTAATCCCAAAATAAACTGTTCTAGTGTTGCCTTTATTTTTGTATTTCTATACTTTATTTCTCAAAAATAACTTACTTTTATTGTTAAACCTTTCTTGTGTGCTTGGTTTTTAAGTTTATTATTTACGAGTGTATACATATATCATACTCGTACATGTTAACACATTTTAATCTCTCCAAAACCTCCTGACCAAAGTTGCCTGTAAGTGTAGTGTTGAAATTTCAATAAAAAATCAGCTATTTCAATAAATTTATTACACATACATATACATATATACTTAAGATAACTTAATGTCTTCATAAATAGGTATAACTGTTTTAATATATAAAATTAATTTTTAATTTTTGGTATTAAAGGATCTACACAGTCGTGCCAGTAAATCGTAAAATAATTTTGAATATATTTAAAATATATATAAATCTTATATGGTTGTTATAAAAGTTGTGCAACTTTTCAATTAAGAAAGGTAGAATACTTATGCAGTGGTTCTTGTCATTGGCCAAAAATAAAAAAATCAAAACCAAAATTTCTTTATCAAATATGGCATCACTTTTTCAGAGAGCGCAAGCTTTATATTAGTTTTTGTTCCATTGTCACCGTTTACGTTAAAAATTGCCTTCAAAGAGAGAACATATTATTAGTCGCTGCTTACAGTGCGAAAAAGTCGAAAATAAGAAAGTTATTTCATATTATTTTAAACCAAAAATTATTCATTTATATTGTTGTCGTTAGGTTTTGACTATATATAAAAAACCTTGTGCCATTTTAATTTTTGACTCGTTAATATATTTCACAATCGATTTTTTTTTTTTTGTATTATTGTTAGTCAATGTTTTAAGATGGTATGCTGTTAATTTCAGCTGCCACATAGAGTCAGTTTTGTGTTATCTTCTACGGATCGAAACGATCTCTTTGGTTTTGTGACAGGTTTCCAAATTACACTGTGTGATAAAGTATAATGAAGTAGAAATACGTGGAAAGTGATATAATATTTTTGATTGGCACCACCGAGTTCAATCTGAGTCTGTTCTTGAAATTTTTATAGCTCTTCAAAAATCTTGAGTTACGGGCAAAAAATTGATTCTTTGACACTTCGCGCAAGTGCATGCTAATAGCTAACCTGAATATTAAGCGATCTTAGGTTTCTCATCAAATTTATAAAGCAGACGGACAGACCTTTCGAATGATATATAGTGCTTTTAGGTAACCTCGAGGAATTTGTTTATGTTTGTCAAGCAAATAAATTTTTATTCAATTTTTTATACATTCGCAAGTTAAGATATGTTTTTACTTACATATTATATAGTAATCTAATTATTTATGAATTTGTTGAAAAATTGTGTATGTTTAATTATGAATAAAATGCAGATTAGTTTTTAGAAATTTGTTGGCAATTGGCAGGTCCATTAAACATTTTAGTAAGCAACTCAAAAAAAAAAAAAAAAAAATATCGTGCGATTATTAGTAGATCTACCAGATATACATAGCTGGGCAACTAAAATAACCAAGTAATTAAAATAAAATAATTTTATTGTCATCTGTTTTTAATTTTCTAGATATATTAATCTATCTAGATTTTCAAATTTATTTTTAAGTTTTACTCGCAAGGGGAAGAAATGAGCGTTAGAAGAGTGTATTTAGGTATCAATCACACCCATTTTAATAATAATAAATAATTTTTATAATTGTATAATGCAATTAACAATGGCTTACGTTCATATTCTAACTGGAAGTATTTTTGGGCGTCGAATCCAAAAAGAATCCAAGCGGAACCAATGTGCATTGGTACAAATAATTTACGAAACAACATGTCCACACTGTTAAAACGTTCTTTTTGGTAAGAATTAAATTAATTTAATAAATAATGTTCTTCTATATACCTATGACATGCTCAAATTCTTTATGCTTTAGATTGGAGATTTGTATATTAAATTTATCTAAAATAAAACTTAACTATCATGAGCTAATGACAATTTTCCTATAATTCAAATTATGATTTTTTACATAATTTCTATCATACAAACTCTTCTCCAAATTTTCATTATAGTCATCGTTGTCCTATTTTTACTTTCTTATACTTCTTTTCTGTTTCATTTATCTTTTATTTATATTCTTAAGCATTTTCAGTTTCACAATATAATAGACCAAATTACATGATTTCATCACAATATACCACGCAGATATACATTAACATTAACAAAAAAACAAATTAGCTATTGCTTGCTCTTCTACGAAAGTAAAGGGTCCGCCAAATAATTTTTTTTTTTTTTGAAAATGCTATAAAAAAAAACTACTGAATATTTTCTTAAATTTCTTTTTTTATTTGAAAGTACAATCCTTCCGGTTTATAATGGAAAATAATTCCATACAAATGGCTGCCTCGGCTGACTATGGAGTAGCCTACACGATCGGTCCAATTTTTAAGCACATTATCGATTGTGTGCAGCCGTATGTTTCTGTGACAGAAATGCGAAAATTTTGCTTGTTTACATACCCGCTTCATGAGCTTCATCTGAAAAGATGATTTTTTTTTGCAAAATCGGCATCTTCTGTAAGTCGATCGCAGGCCCGGATTCCCAGCGTTGTTCAAGCATATACACAACCATATACGTTCAGCGGAAGGATAAAACTAATTATCTGTCAAATCAGACATGAGCTAAGTTATACCATTCACGAAATATGCACTAGTTGAAAAAAAAACGTTAGATGGCGGACCCTTTAATAAAAACTCGATAATGAAAAGAAATTTCAGACAAGTGTTAAGCCAATGCCATTTATACTCGTCTGGTGTCCTTCAAGTTGTTTACTCAGAGTAATCATATTGAATAACAATACATTTTTTAGATGATTATTTTTAATAATTTTCTACTTCCAAGTTTTCGAAATACTTTTGCGTCATTAAGTAAATATTTTCAGAAATAAAAACAACTCAAAATACTTCAAAGTATTGTTTTTTATTTGTCTGTTCTAGTCTGTAATAAATGTCAATGCTTTGCTTTTAACTTTCTATGGAAAAAATATGCCAATTGCTGCTTTAAGTTATTGTATTTAACGAAAGTTAAAAAGGTCAACTGCCAAAGTTTGTTTGCATATTTAAAATAGTTAATTTATTGTCAAATATTTGAAATTGTTTTTCTACTTGTTGACACTATTTTTATTTTTGTTAGTAGTATTATTTGCATAAATTAATTTTTAATTAAGTGTAACACTTTCATTTTAGAGACATGTTTAAAAGGTATTAATGAGTATTTGCTGCTACGAATTTAAATTCTCTTTTAATATTCTTAAAGCAATATTGTAATACATAGCAAAAGGTAAAAAAAAACTTTCTAATTTTAGGTAAAGGACCATTTTGGTCAATATTGTTTTTTAATGTTATAAATTAACTATAATATGTTCGTTTACTTTTTATTATAAAATTTAATTGTAATTCAACCAGTTTGCAAGGTTATATTGAGTTCGATTTGTGGAATTTCTAGTTTATCACTTGTACTCTGTAACTCTGATATTTCAATTTGTAGGGCTTTGAATGAAATCAATGCGACAAATTTCTTTAGAAAATAAAGAGGTGATGGTTGGTTTAAACAAAAATTTGCGCAACGGAGCTTATCTTATATACACTATGTGAACTTCAGGCGGAAATGTTATACCGTAGACAGACAGCGACAATGCGCATTAAAAACTCAGTAACGTAAATTAAAATTTTACCTTGATAGACGACAGTTTTTGCATTAGGTAAACAGGTAGATCAAATGGATAGAAGACAAAAAGTATGAGTAGCAGCTATGTTGTTGGTAAAAAATCACTATATATTTGAAGAAAAATCTGAAATGTCTTTTACAGAAACTGCTCCATAATCCAGTTCAATCCATTTTAGTTTTTTCGATTAAACATTCATTCACAATAGTAAACAATTTGGTTAATTATCCAGAGTCTTTCCATATTGCAAAAGCTAAATGCAGTATGAACGCAGTTTGGTTTTGTGCACTTACATAAACTTAATGCACATTAAGATGGGGATAATTCAAAAGCTAATTTGCATTAAGACAGTTAATGCAGATTATATCCACACATCCGTTACCAATACAATCTGGCGTGTTCAGATGTCATGATAAATTGCCTACTGTTTTATTATTTTTTTTTATCCAATACTAGAAAAATAACACGGTGCGACAAAAAAACGAAGTCAAAATGCCAGGGAAATTATATTTTTATTAAAGTAACACATGAAAAAATCATGGTCTTATTACAAAATTTAACATTTTTTTTCAAAATACAGTTTAAAATTAATAAAAAAACACAAATTTGTTAAAAAATATTGTGAGTTGCTTTAATAGGAAGCTTAACAACTCCGTCAATTTTCAACAGATTTTTAAACCTTAAGTCTATTTTAATCATAAGCTAATATAATTTCCTAATTATTTCGTAAGTAGTACGGCTCCTATATAAGGTAGTGCAACAACACTTAAGCTTACACAAAGAAGAAATTATTGGGTGAAATTGTGTTTGATTTAGGAATGCACACAGATTCTTCATTGCTACTTAAAGGCAGACTTAAAGGTATGTTTCCCTTCTGAGAAGAAACTTAAAAACGGGAAATATTCAGCAAAGTTTTTAGCTTAAAAGTGCATATAGGTCTGAAATACCGTTTTTTATCCATAACTAGAGATTTTGTAGGTGTTTTGAAAATTCCAAAAACAGATATTTGTTCTACTCGATAGCGCGTATTAAATAAATAGTATCACTTTCCAGTTATTTATTTTTTTTTGTCGTTCCGTGTAATCATTAAAAATATAAATAAGTATGGAAGTGAAAAATTCGGCAAAAATTGAAAAGATATAGAAACTTACACTTTGCGCTCATACACTTCTATACTAATTTTTACAGGTGCTTATTGGACAAAACGGTTTATTCGATGCATGCTTTATTTAACCTAATTTCCGAGAAATAAGTAGCAAAGATATTTTTTACATGATTTCAGGTGCTCCTTGTTTTCGACGAGACTATGGCCCGAAGCAGAGACAATATAGTAATAAGTTCGCTCATTATCTAGATATTTGAGATTGCTGAGAAGTAAATCTTCCAGTGTTACGAAGTTACAATTGTTACGAATTGTTACGAATTACAATTGTTACGAAGTTGTAACTATTGATGAACAGTTGGTGGCTTTTCGAGGTGGTTGTTTTTTTTTTAGACAATAAAAGCCCTCAAAACATGCAAACTATGGTCTAAGAGGTTAACTAGCTTTTGATTTCAAATTAGTAAATTATGTGTGGAAAGACATTGGAAAATCAACAAATTAACTTAAAAAAAAAATCAGGTGGAGCGGGTCGTTTCGGAC
Organism: Wohlfahrtia magnifica; assembly: GCA_023159175.1. Lineage (NCBI taxonomy): Eukaryota > Metazoa > Arthropoda > Insecta > Diptera > Sarcophagidae > Wohlfahrtia > Wohlfahrtia magnifica. The sequence goes on along the minus strand of JAKWBJ010000172.1, from coordinate 803,480 downwards.
TTCACTGAATGCTTGCAAGTTTAAAGTATCACTTCTGAAAAAATATTTTTCATCTCTTGAATTGCAAAAAAGCTTTTTTATTGCAAGCTGACATCGGTACAGTTCGAAAAAATAGAACATTTATTTTTTTAATATGGTTATTTTTAAAAAGTTTCTCTATATACATCAAAATTTTATTTCAATAAAATTGCTACACTAATTTCATTGTGCAGCATCTGCGAAAGGTACAACAAATAATGGTCTGTTAGGAAATGGGGGACATGTAACTGCTGCAAGTTTAAGTGCGGTAGTAAACTCATCATATGCCAGATATTTATATATACGATATATGTATTTAGATATCAGGTGTACCGACGTGGAATGAGCGTTTTTTGTGCAAATTAAACACTTATTTTTTAATTGGAAAGCGAAACCAAAGCATTAGCATTTGCTGGCTACACATTTTTCCCATTTCGAAAGGAGCCAAGTCTGCTGAATATGGCGTGTGGGGTAGTAGCTTCCGGCCTAGTGCTTTGATTGTATTCTGAACCAGTTTTAATTTGTGTGCAGATGCACCATCATGTTGCAAAATTAATTTGCCGTGACTCGTGGTCTATTCTGTTCGTTTTTCGATCAATTCATGGTTCAAATTGATCATTTGTTATCGGTAGCTATCTGGATTAACGGTTTCACCAAGTTTTAGGAGCTCGTGATATACCACACCTTTGCGGTCCCGCTAGACATACAATATAGTCTTGCTGCCAAATCGATCTGGTCTTGCAACCGATGTTGATGGTTGGCTGGATTAACACATGATTTTAGATCATTTAGATCATGGTCATCATATGCCTCGACAAGCATTCGATATTTTCCGCAAATCATAATTCTCTGGTACAAAATTAGCCATCTTTAACACGATGAAAAAATATGATCTGACGTAAACTGAGAGATGTCATTGCCAACACAAAAAAAATAAATTAAGACATGTTCACAATAAATGTTCCGTATGGAGAGATTTCAATCTTGACGCTCACTTCATACCGGTACACTTGGTATATATGTATATGCAATACACAAAGAAAAATAATTTGGACTGAATTTACTGAGAAAACTCGACTTTTGCACTTGTTCTCTAAACCTAATTCATACAAAAATTCTATAAACATGAATGGACCAAAATGAAAAAATACCACCTGAGCTAATCTTTTATGTTAATATGTTGAATCGTTCCATAGTTAAAGTGAAAAGAAAAAACAAAATGACCAAAATGGTCCAAGCCTATAATAACAGCATGGTTAAGTATCAGTTTTTTTTTAACGAAATAAGCTTTAAATTATTGTGAAATTACTAAAGAAATTATATCAAAAGCTCTTAATCAGAGATTCAAAATATGGAAAGTTATAAAAAAATATATTTTGAAAATAAATGGTTGAAGTTATTCATACCAGACATACTGATAGTGTTCTTGAAGAAAAATATTTGAATAGTTTTTTATTTTTTGTTTAGTAGTTCTTAAGATTATGAGCACGTTTTTATCATGAATAAAGTTAAGTTTAGTTTAAGTTACTGAATAAAAATGATACGAATAGAAAAAAATAAAAATAACTCTTACTGAGTACGAATTTCCATTATACACGTATATGAAACTAAGCAGAAAAATACTAGTTCATGAAATGCTTATTGTAAACTTTTCAATGGAAAAAGTAAATTATTTTGATAAATGAATAGGAATTTAAAATGTGGCATTTAATCACAACAATTGCATTATCTGCAGTGTAAAAGCCTAAAAAAATTCTACGAATATCACTAAAACAATTTCAGTAAAAGAGCTTTAAAATATTGAAATAAAAGCAAATAAAACTAAAACCTAATAGAGTGTGAGTGTTTTTTTTTAACCCGATAGTACTAACGAAAGAGTTAATTGTAGAGATTATTTCCCGCTCTTTTTCCGTCCCCGGGAAAACGTGAATATAATTCTTTTGCCGGCAGTCCCACTACAGGAATGGCTACGGGTATAAAAATTTTTATACTGAAGAATTTGGAAGCAAAGTTGAGTTGTGCGATGATATTATGTTTATTATATTTTATTTGAGTGTGAAGAAACATAAAACGTTTAACGGAAAAACAAGGAGTTCTAATACAAAAACATGATACCAACGATAAGCAATAGATGTTGGCAGTTTAGATATATTTGTTGGTGTTGCACATAGCCAGCTTGGTTTATCACTTAAGTCTTTATCGAAACAAACTTTGATCGTTTCACATATCTGAACCTATTTGAAATTTAATTTAAGGCAATCAGTGAAACATAGATGTTTTTGGAAACCGGCAATAAGCCAAACCATGCAACAAGAATTGTAAATGAGTGTTTATCATACAACGTTCTCAAACAACTTTATTCCCCTTTCCAGTTCCAGTAAAATCTTTGGACTTAAATATTATTGAAAATTGATTTGTCCATCTCGACCAAAAGATCAGAAAACATGTCATTAATTCACAAAAACACCTTCTCGATATTGGTGGTGGCCCAATAAAATATAAACGTTAAGTATTAAATATATTGTTACGAAAATAAAAAATGTCTAAAAAGAAGAGATACACCACATCAGTTCCTTTAAAAGCGTATTGTGGGATTTTGGTCTATTGGGTTGCGTCAAGGTTGTTAAAATGTCACCCTGACAATGCCATGCTTATTTGTGTATTTGGTAGCATTGTAAATTCGATCAACTTTGGGTGCTACATTTAAAATAAACGGAAATAATTTGAATATTGTAGGAAGAACAAGAACATTCGAAAGTAATTTAAATTGTATATAAAAGCCGGCGCCTCATGCATTGGTTAGTTCAGTTATAGTTTTGATGTCGTAAAGTTAAGTCATATTTAGGCGTAAATAAAAGTATTTGTGTATTAAGCGAGCATTAAGTGCAAGATAAATAAACTATATAGGTAGAATTGTAAAAGTGGCTCACTTTCACTGTGAAGTGAACTTTTTTTAGATTTTGTTGCTTTAAAAACACAATTTATTTGATAAAATTTTTATGTTTTTTGAGCTCTGTAGCTAACTAATTAAAATACTTAATACTATAAGTAATTTTCTTAAAAAAACATAGCATGTAAAATATAGTATATAATTGTGGCCACTACATTTCTCAAATAGTAAATTTTACTCTTTTAGGCGAGTTTTTATTAGAGATTTTAATTCAGCTGTTCCACTTTTGCGCGGTATTATTATACAAAATGCTTTACATATGTAAATATATATTTAGAGTTTTCCGCCTAAGAAGCCCCGGAAAGTGGGAAATTAAATTAGTTGAATTTCGCGGGAAAAATTGACAGTTATTTCAACTTTGTCACAATTAGTATGAAAACATCCAAAACGTCGTAGAAGGGTTAAAACTAAAGTTTTAGAATTTGGTCTGATTATCTTTGTAGTCAATACAAATCATCAGTCAAATTGTAGCCGGAATTAGTGGCACCTCCCATACAAATTAAATATTGAGATCCGTACATCTTGAGAATGGTTAAAGGTAAAGTTCTAAATTTGATCTGAAGAACTTTATAGTCAATGCAAATCATCAGCCATAAAATGGGCTAATCTAGATTAATGGTCGTGACACTTTCTATATATACCAAATATGGCAAATTTAAAAGTGGAGTCCAACAATTAAAGCTTCTTTTCTCTGGAAAGAACCATAGATAGAAAAAATGGTTAAAAAAATATTTTATTTTAATGCGAATTTTTTTTTCCACATAAAACTTAATGTATTGCATTTAATAAAATATAAAAAAATATTTGCAATCATTTCCTATTATATGAAATAATTTAACTAATGCTTATGAAAATTTCAAATCATAAAAATTTATTAGAAAAAAATTCAAAATAAATATATACAACTGCAATCAAACATTTCAATAGAAACAACATTTATTTTTATGACTTTATTTTTTGATATAACAGATTTAAATAATACAATGTAAATAAAGCTAAGCAATATCAAATATAAAACTTTTTAATAGAAATCGATGTTGTTAAATGAGAGTAGAATTAAATTTGGACATATAAAATTTTTCTTTGTGGATATTATTAATTCTAATACATATATGTAGCATTAAATTTTATGAAACCAATAATACTATTTTACTTAAAATACTAATATAGTATTATACATCCAATATTCTTATGCTGCATTTAGCTTATATTCGTACAGTTGCGTTTTCAAAATGAAACTCATCAGATGTCTTATAAAAAAAAAATAGTTTTTCTAATTACATAATGACATTTAACTGTTATTTCTCCCAAGAAGACCAATGACTTCAGGTACTAGGTATTTGCGAGGTTTAATAAAAAATATTAATTGGCTATACCGACAAGCAGTAGTTTTCCTATGGTCTAGTTAATATTCTGAGCAGAAGAGGGTCTCTGATTGAAATTGAATACACAACTCTCGCAATAATGCACTACAACACTACCTAATAGCCTGTTGGAACAGCCCTTACAATTAATACAAAAATAATATAACAATATAAGGATTTTAAACGCAAAACGGCAGACATTTTGCCATTTCAGTCACAATGTAGATACATCTAGATATACAGAAAAAAACCTGTATTAATAATTTATTTTAAAACAATTTCTTAATAAAACTTCAGACAACATGTCACTATTTGTTGATTTTTTTTGTGAAATCTAATTTAAATATTAAAACCATCGTAAATCAATACAAAGGCCAAAGTAGCATTTTACGCTTGTCACACTAGATTCTAGACTACAAGGCTACTCTACGATATTTAATTCTGATTGAATTTGTCAATGACATACATTTCAATTGTTTGTAATGAATTTGTAATGTTGCAATACAGTTAAATTTTTGGTGAAACTGAGAACAAAATATATGATGATGATCAGTACATAATTTAGAGAACAAGATAATATTTAACTGCGGCGGTGGTGGTAAATTTTACCCTCTCATCTTATTACTCTCTCCTTCTTTAATCTATCGCTGATATTGTTTTAGTATGTAATCATTTCATGCTCACTGCTATTCAGATGGGTTTTGGCTATTGTAGCAAAAAAGTGTGAGGCGAAAATTACATGCTGGGATAACACTTACCACTTGTCCGTGATGCAATATGCAATTTTTTGTTTTGAAAATATTTGACGACACATTAGTGATAAATTAAGTATAAATAAAATTACCACACTTTCAAACTTAAATGGGTAAAATTTACTACCAACTCCGTTGATGTATATAATTTCAACGTAAATGTTGATAAAAAAGTAGCCCAGAAAGGTGTATCTGCAATTTTCCTCTACGAATATTTTTTATATGATCCCTTATAAATCTGTTACTATATTCCCTTGACTGTGAAAAATTTAGATTTCATTTTGGTTATGGTTATGGTTTAAATTCTTCTATTTTTTGGTTAATTTTAAGATGTTACGATTTAAAAAAACAGGCTTTTAAAAAAATGCCTGTTTTGTTTAGTAAAAAACAAAATTGTTATTTTTTATTCTCCTTCATATAAAAACTTTATTTTAAAATCATATACAGTTATGAACAAAATTTTAGATACCTCTCAACTTTCTTCAAAATTTTTAGTTTCAAAAACTTGTCCAAATCTGAAGTAGGTTTTCTTCAGATTCATTTTATTTAATAGAAAATAACAAAAAATTTACAAAATTAATGAAATGAAAGAAAAATAGACAATAAATAAAAAAAATAAAGAAATATACAGACAGCAATATAATAGTCGCGTATTGCTACTGTATGCTTGTAAAGTTTTGATTAAACAGATTAAGTATTAAATACATAGTATCAGTTAAAATTGAAGTGCAAGAAATGCAGAAATAATATTGATAATTGGTTCAAGAAAAATTACCAGCGACGTAGGAAACTTGATCGTTAGATTAAGATATGAGTCGAAATCTATAACGAAATAGCAACAATTCTAATTTTAAATTGATCAGCAGTGAAAACTATTATAAGAAATTACAATAACAATAACACAGTCGAAATCAAACTGCGCAGTGTACGCCAAAACAACTTGTTGGTAGAAGCATCAGATTTATTCTACATGAAATGCGAAAAAATCCGAGAACAGACTTATCAAAGTTAGCTGAGGCCATCGTCTAAAGATCAGGTATATCTGCAAATCTACGAACCACATGAAGATAATTAAATAAAAATGATTTTCGCAGCAGTAGACCATTCAAAAAAATTTCGCATTTTTTTGCAAAGAAACATTTGAATGCTCGTAAAATTATATCAGACGTCTCCTTGAATGAAATATTAAGCCAGACGCAGGACCACAACGTTGGCGTAAAATATTTCTACCTAAAGTCTGGGATTCTGGATATGGTTTAAATCGCTAATGCGTTCCACCCTTATCACAAAGTTGATTGTTAATTTCACGCTCTTCATGATGATCAGAGTTGTATGAGTCCTTATCACATTTTAATTCATGTTACGCTAAACAAAAAGCTTTTCACTTTTTAGCATTCAGCTTTCTGAAAGGTATGATAATATTAAGGAGCAAATATTCTCTGTGTGGTACCCGGGTACCTTGTCACCCTGTTAAAGAGTTGTTGTTTTTTTTGTCACATTTATAATGGTTAAAATAATTTAAAACTATAAGTATATTTAAAGCATAGGTAAATAATACAGTTACGCCATACCAGCAGTGCAGTAAATTATGTGCCTATAATAACTTTAATATAAACCATATTCAGTGCAAACTATCGAGTGTTTTTTTTTAAGTTCATAAATCTGAGTTGGCAACACTGCTTTATTTGACAACCGATTTAGCAGCTGATAGTTGCTTTATGTTTAATTTAATTTAACATATCATTATATACAGTCTTACACCAGATCAAGGCTTGTAAATTGTCGAAATCTTTTATAAAAATAATGGTTGTGTTCATATAACTTTGTTTGTTTTGTTCTCCGGTAAAGCCTACTTTTGGTTGCAGGGGTACGTAAATAAAAACAATTGTCGAATTTGGAGTGAGAATAATTCTCAAGCCTTTGTCGAAACACCATTACATTCACAAACAAGTACTGCTTGGTGCGCTTTATTGGCTGGCGCAGTCATTGGTCCATATGTCTTCAAAAACGATGTTGATCAGAATTTTACTGTCAATAAAGACATGACTAGAAATTTAATCATACCTCAATTAGCTTGCATGGCTACGTCCATGCCACACAAACATCGTAACAATATACTAAAAAAAAACTTTTGTTGAAAGAATAACTTCATGAAGGAATAACGCCATTGAGATCACTGAATACCTGAAAATCAACATTCGAAAAATTATTGGCGAAATATGGCCGAATACACTGACAAACGTTTGCAAATATTGGTGTTCCAGATTGCGTCTTGCACGCGCCAGTCGTAGCGGTTACATGGTCGAAATATAAACACACTAATGTCATAAAACTTTATACCCAACAAAGCCCGTTTCTTTGATATGAAAAACATACTTCTTTGTTTTATTATGATTTAAACTTATGTAACTGTAAAAACAAACACCCGATACAAGTTATTTGTTTTTACTTAAATTTATTCTGAAAAAACCGAAAACTTTTGTACAATCCACCGCGTAATATTGTAATGTTGGTCAACGGCAGGTTACAAACTTTACGTCATTTTACTCCTCTAACTCTTCTGTAAAGTAAATTTACTAACATGCTTGTAATTTGCATGTTTCTTTATAACATTTACCATAATTTACACAATTAACTTGTTCAAATATTTTATGTAAATTTTCCTTCAATCTGTACGAAAATATTAAGATTTTGTAATAAAATAATACAAGTAATGTAAGTAGTAATCGTTGTATACTGAGTAATTAGTAAAATCAATTTGTTTAGGAATATGTTTACAAAGAAAATATTATGGGTTTACTTGTAAGGAATGAGTGTAACATATGAGAAAAGAACATTTATTACTTACATTCGTTCATAATGTAAACATAGACGTATAATAATATGCATTTTCTCTGCTTAGGATATTATTTATGTTGTAGCAAATGTTTTAACTCCACATCAAACCAAATCAGTATTTCTGTAGTATAGAATAACAAATGCTCCAGAAATATTTCTTATAAAGCCATTAACATGCAAATATGTTGAGAAATATTTTCAATTAGTTAAACAAAAATTTGGATTACTGTTTAGTCAAAAATATGAATTGGATAGGGTTTTTGTAATAAATAGATTTACATATGTAAGCTTAATAGTATCCTACTGTAGCTGTATTTATACAAAGATTATGACATTTAAAATCTCTTTAGTTTTTGTTGACATAGGATTATTTTAGAAGGATAAGAACGAAAATTTTTAATATCTTTTTTTTTTTTATATAACCTACATTAATTACCTACATTGATTCACTCTGCTCTATTAAGGTATGCAAAATAAATACTTTAATCTTTATCCAACAATTTAATTAATTTTTATATTTCTTTTAAAATACCCAGAAGTCATTTAAGAACAAACTTATTTAAAAAAGTGCTTTAACATCTCGCTTCTTCGGTTTTAAATTTACATTTTATTACTTTTTAAAATACAAGATTTTAATATATTCCGTATATTATTTTTCATCATAAGCTCTCTATAAACATTTTATTTGTTCACTTTTTATTTTCTTTAGCATAATTTGTTTGCTGTTATTGTCGTTGCTATTTCTGTCAAATTAATGTCACAATAAATGACAATTACGCATTTTTCACTGACATTTCTCTCTAAACAATGTGTATACAGTTTTATTAAATTATATTTAAATACATGTGTAAAGTTGCTTTATTGTCAACATAAATTTTATTTATTGGTTTTCTGTAAGAATAATTAAACAGAATAGCGATTAAAAATATTCATAAAAAAAATAAAATAAATGACATAGACTGCTAATGATATTCAAACATTTCGCAAACATTAAAATGAAATGAGCCCTTACAAAAAAAAAAAAAGAATTAGATCAACGCGATGTATGTTTAACAAATAACCATAAAATTATAATCAGGGAAACCAGAAATATGCTCCTAAAAAGTGTTTTGTGCGCAAAAAATGTGCAAAAAATGTACGAAAATATGATGTACAATACAAAAAATTCTTATTTATTTCATATTTCCTATCTTAACAATACACATAACAATACAGCAGAATGAAAACCAATTTTACTCAGGAGATTCGAATATATCATTTAAAACTTTTGGTAAAATAAAAGAGTTTTGAAGTTTTTTAAGTAAGTAAAGTTTTAATGGAAACCGAAGTTTGCAGCAATAAAAATCATCTCACTTTCTAAATTTATGCCATTTACCAATTATTTGTTTATATGTTTTCAAAACTTCTAAGATCTTTTCCCAATTGTAAGAGTACTAATTGATTAATGGCTGTAAATTATTCAACAATTTATAACTTGTTCGGGCTCCAATGGAAAGTCTTGATACATTTCTTTGAAAGTTGGAAATCTATTTGGATCTTTCAGAGAAAACTTCTTTACATTTGCAATAGCTTCTTTTTAATTTTTGTGTTGATCCCCAATACATTCGCTTAAGTGATGCAGTACAGGATCGTGTAACATGCGTCAGTTTAGGATCAAACACCCTTCTAGATTTGGCAGCTTTTACTATACATTTCGGGTGGCGCGGTGTAGTGGCTAGAATGCACGCATAACAATACAAACGACTCAGTATACGTAATAAAGAGGCTTCAACTTCCCTCCAGACAACCTCATCAAAAAAATAATAAAAAGGCCCCCCTGACTTTCCTCCATACCACTGGCGATGATAACAAACGACGAGTAATCAGGAAAAACACGCCACCTACTGGGAAAAATTATAATGCTAAAGTAAAGATCACCACCAATTAGCAAGGATCTTCACCACTACACAAAAAAATAATAAATCATATGGAGGAAGCTACAGTGAATTAAACATCTACTTAGTTTGAAAGATCAAAATGGTTTAAGAAACTGAAACTAAGCAATGGATGATTTGTGGAAAGCCAATATGCTCCCTAGAGGCGTGACGGAAAAAATACATGTACGGATGAGCGTCTGTCACAAAACACAAAATCATATTTAAATTTAGGTCCAATATCTTTAACGAATAGGCAAAAGTTGTGCAATTGTGTATTGATACTTCCTTGTCGCAATGTGGAATAGGGTATGTTCTGTAAACGGAAAGTGAGCGAAATCGAAATCGAATTAAACATCACATTGCTATAATTTTCAATTTTGATAAGGTTTTAATATTTTTTAATTTTTTTTCTTTTGTTAATATATTTAAGATAACTAATGTGGTTATTAAAACTTTAAAATAATTGTCGCAATTAAAATTTATTTGTCTTTGAACTTTTACTTTTTGCAATTTCAGTCGCATTCGGGTTACAGAACATACCAGCTTGTTGAGTTTGTTTTCGTTGTAAAAATATTTTATATTTATTTTTATTAATTCTAATGTGCGCTAAAAGGGCTTAAAGTGCTCTTTTAATACGAAAAAAATGACGTAAACATGCTCTTAAAACTTAAATATGCAAATTAAAATATGCTGATATGCAAAAATATCCACTAACAAATAAATGCCAAAACTCACAAAAATTCATGAAACGGATAAATATCTCACAACCAACTTGATTGGTTGCATGAGAAAAAACATGAAATTGCATATTCCTGGTTTCACTTGTATAACTTTCCCCTGTACTATGCAGTGTGCTTGTAGCCCGAGGGTTCGATTACGCCGAACATATGATCTTTAATTACCTGTTTTGAGGCTACATAAACACCGCCTTGATGATCATTAGAAAAAGCAACGTGTCCAAAATTAGATATTACTTTTGAATTGCCAGGCCGCTCATACCTCTGTGGTCTTACAAGTTGACCTCAAAAATAGTTATCGACTGCCGCAGATCTCCCAACTAGATGGCTGAGCACTATAAGATTTGTATTATATGGGTGCCATGTAACAGTGATATTCTGGGCAACTATTGGCCAGACATAGCACCAATTCGAACTCACGAGTGAATTTTCCACGATGGAAATAACTTTGGGAACCTGTATGCATATGATCCACAATAAGGTAATAGACTCCATCAACGACGCGTGGGCAGTTTGGGAGACGGGCGTAATGGCGCAGCAAGTCTGTCTCAAGCCCATAAAGGCTGCACCATCTCCAAAGATGCACTCACAGTGTAGTTGTCGGTGTCTTTACTATGCACTAGGGAGATCGACAATTCGACTTTTTTAAAAGACCGATTTTCGAATAATTCGAAAAATTCGAAACTTTCTAAAAAGCCGGTTTTCGTTTAATAATAATTAAAATAACCGGTTAACCGGTTCTTTTATTTAAATAAAATTAGTCCTGATTTTTGAAGCGCAGAGCTGGACTACGCCGTTTTAAAAATAAGCAGAAGCTGATGAAAAGCTTAAAGTTAAAGTAGCAATCAATACTAACAATAATTCTAACAAATCTCATTAAAAATATGCCAAAATGGTGTGCGAAGGCCATAAAAAACAACGTTTATTACACAAAGTACTGAAAAATGCTTAAGTGTCGAACAGCTACTGAAGGAGCTAATTTCGTTTTAGTTGTAGTACTTGGTAGCGAATGGAATTAAAGGTTTGTTATTATAGTTATAATATAGGTCCTAAGAAAAGAAAAATTAAGTGCTTTACTTTGAATAAGTCTATAAGTAATATACGAGTCCTTAATTGCCCAAGATTTCGAGCAGCACTGTATGTAAATATATGCACCATGTATTTAATAGTGTGTGTCACTGTGGTATGTTAGGTAAGAGCCCATCTTCCAGCTAAGAAGTCGTCGGTTCAAACCCAGGCCACCCCAAACTGACAATTTTCAACAGCGATATCGCCTCACAACATTACTAGCGACTGGTTATGTGTATTTAAGCTGCGAAAAACTTCATTAACTAATATATCAGCCGTTCGGAATATAGTTCATCATTCTTCATATATAAAAATCAATACTTATTCACAGAAGATGAAAAAAGGTTGTTTTTTCTTAAGAGTGCATATCTTTTTCGATCTACGTATCACAACGGGAGTACGTGTGACTACATGTGCCGTTCTTTTAGGGGCAGCCACTTCTACCTACCTATATACCTGGTAATAATAATTATAATATAATTTGTAATTTTATTCTAATTAACAAATAATAATAATAAATAATATAATCCACCAGTACAGTTATATGAATAACGGATGATTTTTTGGCTAATTGGTTATTCAGCGTAAATTTTTTCATTGTAAAAACCAGATTTGTGACATGTAGCAGTGACAAAAATGCTCAGTAAAATCTCGTTTTACCATGAATAGATCATTAAACTAAGAACGCTTTCAAATCATTCAATTTTATTAAAAAAAAATTCGTGCTGTCTGACTAGTTATGCTGTAATACGAGTGTTGTTATCTACATTTCAGGAATAGCAAATAATAACAAATATTTTTAAATGAATATCAAAGCAGTTTTTCAATTCCTCTTGCGACACCTCTAAAACATGGTTTTTGAACGCTTCAATTGCTTCTTCTGCGCTCGTAAATCGTTGACCACGGTGTTTTTCTTTGATATTCGGTAAGAAGAAGAAGTTATTTGGTGCCAAGTCAGGACTGTACGGAGAATGAGACATCAATTCGATGTTTTGACTGCTCAAAAACAAATATTTTCAGAACTAACTATTCATACCAAATCGTATGTATTGAAGTGGAACTAATGTGCAGGGATGCCTCTATGTCACAATATGTCACATGACGCTCTTGCATTATTTGTTCACTCACTGTTTCGATTTTTTGTGGCACAACAAACGACTTTTGACGACCTTCATGGCATTTGTCAGCGACCGACCTACTATGGCTTTTGATGGTGCTTTATCGCCATACAAAGTACTGAGTTCATCGACACATTTTTGTTGAGATAATCCACGTCGAAAGTTGTGTAAAATAATCCAAATTAATTTTCTTAACTCACTGCAAACAAAACAAATAGCACTTGTACATCAAAACGTTGTGAGTTCGTTGATGCTAAAATATATCAAACTTTATTATTGTTTTGCCAGATTTAAGCTTTTGACATTAGTGTTGCCAGTTCGCGGAATATAAGTAGTACTCCTCGTAATAAGTTGAACTTTCATTGTTTAAAATATGCTCAAAAATTCGTTTTGGCTTACTGCGAACAAGATTAAAGTGGACTTGCTCACTGACCTAAAAATTAATTACCTCAACTGTTATTTCAGTTATGGTGTCGTATTGCTTGTTACCGCCAAAGATATGGCGAATAATGGTAGCCCATTAGATTCTGATCTTTTGAATAATATTTCCATTATACATTGTTTTTACAACTCCAACAACATACGCATATCCAGCGGAAAAATCTTCAGCGATAAAGCACATTTTTCGCTTTAAGTAAATATTTTTTTTTGCCTGAAATTAATTAAATAATTTTCTTCCATTAAAGGAAACAATTTGCCTAATTTGGTTATGGTGAAAACTTTTTTTCTGCCAACACGCTAATGTTTTAATGATAACGAAATTTTAATACCATTTATTTATTTTTTTTTTATTCCAAGACTATGTTAAAACCTAAATGGCGATAAAACTTTTCAATTTTATTTTCTTGAGGCATTTATTTATATTCATGTGCTTTATAAGATTTGTTTAAAGAAAAAATAAAACGATTATGACTTAGTATCATTTTTATTTCTTCTTTACTTCTTATTTTATTAGCAACTTTATTAAATTTTGGTGATCAAATTATATAATAAAATTCCCACTTTAAACAAGTTTAAAAAAAACTCACTCACATCAATTCAATGGCCACGGAAAAAAGTTTGTTTAAAGAAATTTAGTGAATTTAATTTCTTATCATATGTTTCATTCTTATTTTTATTCTGTATTTATTTATTTCCGATTTAACACATCTGATTTGTAATAAAATGCTGTATATACATACAGAACATAAATAAAATCTTTTGTCGTAAAAAAAAGCAAAATACAGTAAGTAACTTTTGAAATGAAATTCAATGTTAGAATAATTCAATTAATAAGTGTCTCTAATGGCTTTGTTCATTATTAGGTTATATGGCTCTTTATAAATATTTATCCACAAACGATTACTAGGAAATTTATGCATAAAATTCAAATAGAACTTATCCAGGAATAAAAAAATTTGGAAAGGAATGTATTTAAGAGTATCTGTAACTCAAAATTTAAAAATAGCTGTTCAGATTAATTACAATATATAATTTTAATCATACTTTTATCAAATACATATTTATTATAAATATTATATAAAAAATAATACAAAAAATTTGTGCTGATTCTTATGAAATCCTAAATTCATGTAAATTATCGCTTCATTTAACAATTATTGGTTTTTTTATTATTTGTAGTTTAATATAAACAGCAGTGGCATCTCTTACCACAAAAATTTAACATTAGCTTTGTTCATAAATAATTCTTTAACTACGAGTACATGCATGAGTTTTTCAAAATTTAAATTGTGGTAATGGGAAATTTTAGTGGCTTGTTACAGATTATGAATCGTTTTTGATATACACCAAAAAAACGGCAAATATGGGTGTATGTTTATGACTTATAAATTTCTATAAACTATAGACACCAGAGAAATTGGGGTACATTTGTTGATCGTTATAATTTTCATTTCTCAGCAGAGCAGTTAAATATTTTTTGTGATTAAAATAATTTCCTTAGTTTACCAACTGCTACATGTAAACTTTAAAAAATTATGGATCGTGCTTGCACACTCTCATTTATTACACAAAGCCACTTGAGAAAAGGAACATTTAAAATCTAAACGTTTCAAAATATCTAGTCAAAAAACTTGAAATAAAATAATTAGTAGACAGACAGAAAGATAAGTCAACTTAAGCCAAAATTGTTCTCGTATTGCCGAAATCTGAACAAGAAATATTAACGTAGATTTAGTTTAGATAGTTAGAAAACTGACTCTAGCCAGGTTTTCAGATCTTTTTAAGCTTTTAAGACAAATTCAGTTTAAAAAATTTTCACAATCGACAAATAATTTTTTTTTTAATTCTTATAATAAAATTGATATTTTTTGAAATTATAACAAGAAAATTGGGAAAACAATTAAAAAATAATTTTGCTGCAAATTCCTACAATTACCGAAAGTGGAAAAAATATTCGCCTTAATATATATTTTGTTAATTTTGTTTTATTTATCTTCATTTATTTATTATTTATTATTCGATTAATCCAATACAACAAGATTATTCCTTATATTATAATACTGGTTAATTAAACTGTTATAAGTAAGTATGTTTGTATTTTAATAAATGAATTAAAGAAAAAAACAAAATATAAAATTTAACTTAAATTTAGTAACACATTTTTGTGTATATAATAAAAAAACAGAACAATGTCAAATATTAATTATGATTTCATATATTATATAAATTATAAAAAATAAACCTTTATTAAAAAAACAAACTAAAAATAGCTAAGCTAACTAGCTAACTAAAGTGCCTATATATGGATGTCCTGAATCACCTTTCATTGGTAATAGTCTGTATCTGAGGTAGACGTTGGTTCCAAAATCGAATGGAATTTATAAAGATATGTTGTCCAGAGATAGCCTTGTTATATTTAATAAAGTTTATTTTTTCACTCTATATGATCTCGAAAATTGTATTCTATGATATAAATAGGGTGGCTGCTGATTATAGACAATTTTATGTAAAAATATTAGTGCACCTCACAACATATATAAGTTGCCAAAAGCATACGGATATGAATATATATCCAGAGATTTTGCAGCATTGCATAAGTTCCACCAAAGTCTGTCTTTATATTATCAGGTCAATTTAATTCCCCATTCAGGATAACACAAAGATACTTTGCGGACTTAACAAAGTTTATGCAAGTACCATTAATGTGTATCGCTTGTAGATTTTACTAACCAAAAATATTAGCAAAAATAAAAAGTGAAGAGTGTTTACTGTTATATAGTTTGTAGTTTACTGAAAGCTAGAAAACTGTCAAAATAATTTTTATGGTTGAAATAAAAAAAAATTTTTGGATAAAGGTATGACTCATTATTTATCTTTTCTCTAACTTTGCTTACCACAAGAATCAGTTTTAAAAGTATTCAAAACACTTCCAGAATTTTAATTTACGGGTAAAAAAATCGGCTTTTCGTACCCTCTTACACCTAAAAGCTAATTAGGTGAATACTATCCGATTTTAAGTTTATCAGTAGATTTGGAAAGAAAAGAAGTTGAATTTTTAAATGATGTTACACTTCGTAGCCTTGAGGTATGTAATGTGTGAATTTCTTAATTAAACACAATAATTTCTTTCCACATTTTTAAAGTTTAGAGCATTTTTCATACCATTTATGAACTTATATCATTGCCAGTTGCCGAAAAGTGTTTTACATAAGAAAATTGGAACCTAAATATATATATATATATACATTAAAATTCACCATGTTCAGGAGTTTCATACATAAAAATACCAAAATAATAATTTTAGTTTTTCGTATTTTTTTTATCAAAAATAGCCAACAAAATCGCTAACTAATTTGAAAATCGCCATGTCGCCAAACCTAAACCAAATTATGACGCCAAATAACTTTTAAATCACCACGTTTGGCGAGAAATCGCCATATCTGACAACCCTGACTAGCTGCCTCGCACTATTTTATACGACACACAGGTCGTATGATTATTAAACACATGGATAAAATAATAATTATACGTCCCAAATGTAAATGCTCTGTTAAGTATATTATAAACACCATGCGAATTCCACTTTCTTGCAATATCATATTGTGAAGATCTATGGGAATGAACCATCTATCTCGAATTACGTTCCTATATTTTTATGTCAGTTGGCCATTACAACGCAATAGATCACAAGCGGCTGTCTGATATAGTCCTACTCCTCTAAATATGCATGATTTTATGCTGAGATTTGTTTATGAAAGTTTGGATATATTATGATAGGTGGCGCGATTTGCCACATTTCAAGATTCGCAGGCATATAGGCATAAATTTGTCATCTCGATATTATGGACAATGTCTTGACGGGATTCAAAAGGGCGAAAGTTAGATGCGGCCTTAAGTGTCTCTCTTCGATATATTTTAGCTAAGCAGACGATCATGGTTTATGCAACCAGATGCATTCCTGTATAGTCAACATGAAGGTGAGTTAAGATTTAATGGAAGTTTTTTGCAAGTCATAGCATTCCAAATGCAAATGTGGCTAATTGGTCAGAATCGCCTCCTTGAAAGCTATGAATATTAACTATAATAATGACCCTATTCGAATGACAGCACTACTCTTATTCTCAAGTAGTTTACATGATTAAAGCAGGAATTTTGAGGTCGAAATCTAACTTACTTTTTTTAGAAATAAAAAATCAAGTTAAAGGTTAGAACGTTAATTGGACTATATTTCTTAAATAGCTGTGCAGCTTTTTAAACGCTCTGCCTAGTACATTAATAAATTAATTTTTCTATAAAATCCTTTATTGCTTTTCAGTATTAAAATTTAAGTTCTTCTTATATTAGTACTGCTCTACAAATTCATGAATTTTTCACTCTTTTTATTTACCTTAATAGTTTCTTTAACTAAAAGTTTATTCAAATTCAAGATGTCATAAAAAATCTCCGGATAAAACTATTTCCATTATAATTTTAAGCACTTAAGTTTATTCAAAGGTATTTTTCAACATTTGTGAAAATTTGTCATGAAACATGAAAAGTTTTTTTTATACAAAACATGAACATAATTCATACATGTGTGCTTACCTACTTACACACTTTAACAAATACACAAGTAGAAAAAAAAAACAAAAAATTTTAAATGTAGGGAAATTAAACAGCAAGACACACTACGTTTTTCGAAGTAATATGTAAAATTATTCCATTAAGCCTGCTCTTAATTATTAAGAGTTAGTCAGGTTTGGTTTAAAAACTAAATTTGTATGTGACCTTTTCTTCATAAATGTTTACAGTATACAGTGTGAATTGTTGGACACAATATTCACTTTCAGCCCAATACCAAATTCATTTCAATGACCATCGTATAAATAATTTTTTTTAAGCTGCTTAGACTTAGAGTTCTATGAACTGCTTTATTTGTTAATATTGTTACATTTTAAACTTTTTAAAACGTGTGTGTTCTGTTTAATAAACCTTAAATAAACTAAATAACATGTATGTTGTTGTTTTACTTTATACACTTATTTATTTCCACACTTTTACAGTATACATTATAACCATACAGAATTCAACTTATTTAATATCTTAGCAACTCTTCGTTATGCCTCCCAAACTATAACTGAACTCGCTAATGCATATGACACCGTCTTTTACATACAATTAATATTACTTACGAATGTTCTTGTTCTTACCACGATATTCGATTCATTTCCGTTAATTGCAAATGTAACAAAAAAAAATTCGGTACGGTAGCACCGTTCAATACGCAAGTGGAAACACACTTAATAACACAAATTAAGTATGGCGTTACCAAGATAACCTTGACACAAACCAGTAGAATTAATGCTACAATATGTTTTATATCTAAGACTATTAATTTATTAATTTAAATTAATCTAAAGAATTAATTATTTTCATAACAATATTTATATTAAGGTATATTAAAAATATCCCAAAAATTCATATAAGAACTCTTTATAGGGTGCACAAACTATAATAACAAGAAAAATATGAGAAGTGAAGTTATAAAGAAAAAAAAAAGAAAAGACACGAAACGCTGAAGTTTACAAACTTTTACCACAAAATTTTAATAAAGACATACTTAAGTAGCTGAAGAAAATTTGTTTAAATATATAGTGTGGCAATATTTTAAAAAATATAAAGATTATTGTTACATTAAACATATATTATTAGAAGGTAAATAAACGATTTATTAAGAAAATAATAATAAAACAAAATTTGATTTTAACTTTATATAAAGGTTTTGGAGCCACAAATTGTACATTTAACATTAAGGTAATTTCCAGAAAATTACTC
Organism: Wohlfahrtia magnifica; assembly: GCA_023159175.1. Classification (NCBI taxonomy): domain Eukaryota; kingdom Metazoa; phylum Arthropoda; class Insecta; order Diptera; family Sarcophagidae; genus Wohlfahrtia; species Wohlfahrtia magnifica. The sequence goes on along the minus strand of JAKWBJ010000172.1, from coordinate 784,464 downwards.
AGTACTTATATAAATCCTTTTGAGCGTTCTTAGAAAGAAAAAGTTAAGAAAACTCAGATTTAATTTCCATTGGTATTTGGTTTCTATTAACAGCTGATGTAAAGGAGATATAAAATGAGAGGATCTTCTTTCAAACATTAAAATAATATAGGGCCTGCCATCTAACGTTTTTTTTTCAACTAGTGCTTATTTCGTGAATGGTAACACTTAGCTCATGTCCGATTTGACAGATAATTAGTTTTATCCTTCCGTGACCAAATATGGTTCTGTATACGCTTGAACAACGCTGGGAAATATTGCGACATTACTTTGAAAATTATGGTAATGTTGCAGAATGTGTGCGAAGTGTTCAGATGAAGCTCATTTTGATCTTGGCGGGTATGAAAACAAGCAAAATTGTCACATTTGTGGCACAGACAACCTGCACACATACATTGAAAAGCCGATACACCCAAGACGAGTCACTGTTTGGTGCGGATTTTGGTCCAGAGTCATAATTGGGCCATTTTTCTTTGAAAATGAGCAAGGAGTGGCCTTTACAGTCAATGGCGATCGTAAAATAGGACAAAATTTTGTTTTAATGTATATATATGGATAAATTAAATATTATTTATTATGTCATTATACTCTGTCACTAAATTCAGTAATTTATCTCCACTGAATGAAATGAATTGATTTGCGCTGAAGCAACGTTGGGATTTATTGGAAATTTATTTCTAAAACAAAGACAATTGGTCGGAAATTGCAAAAAACCTTGGTGGTTACGTTAATAAGCAAAATTGTCGTATTTGGCGTGGTCTTATAGAACCCAATGCACGCATTAACGGATTTTTTATGCCCGCTCTTCATGGTATTGCTGTAAACGATGTTTGGTTTCAACAGGATGATGCAAGTTGCCACATATCTCATTTCCATTTATAGCGTCGAACGTTTGATAGCCGTTTAATTATCCCAAATTGTGATGTCATTTGGCCGCCAAGGAGCTACGATTTGACACCGTTGGACTACAAACTGTGGAGCGACCTTAAAGCAGAGTGTTATGCCGACAAAACAAAGACAATTGAGCATTTGAAGGCCAACATTCGTGATGCTACTGCCGAGATACGAACCCATACACTCAAAAATGTTTTCGAAAATATGTCCGATCGAGATGGGCAGCCGCGGCAGCAATAAGAATGAAATAATATTTAATTTATAACCAAAAGAATTGTGCTGCACAACAAAAAACTAAAACAGAAGCTACATTCCGAATATTCTCTACGAATAACTATTTTTAATTTCCTATCTATCATTATTGAGTACCGTTTCTTCCGTTTTTCCCAAAAGGCGGAAGAAAAAATGTAAGTTTTAGTTTATTTCGTATTGTACTTAATTAATCCCCTTAAATTCTAACATCAAGAGTTTGATATGTCTTCACAATTGACTCAAACTTCGTTAGTCAATTGGTTTCAATTTAAAAGGAAGCAATGTTTCTCTAATAGAGCGAAATCATATTGCATATGCTACACCTTAATGCTACTAACTGAGAAAAAAGTTATATTTCACAAACTTCGACAGCATTTGTTTAAAAACTTATGTTTATAAACCTCTCTGTAAAATAGGTCAAGTATTTCGTAATTTTTTTTTTTTTAAATAAGTGGAACTGTTATGACATCCAAAAATTACTTCCATGTAAAAGTAAAGCAATTCATTCCTCTTAGATCCACAAATGGAAAATTTTCTCCATAAGACTCAAAAAAAAAAAAACAATTTTTTTTTCTACATTAACATACTACATACATGCTGTTTGCATTATGTTTCAAACAGATGATTTAACAGTATTCTTAAAAATCCTATGTATCTGTGGAACTTGAATATAAATTAACATTATTAACTTAATATTTCTCATGCATAAATATTAAAAACAACAGCCAGATAATGCTGCATTGTTTTCTTTCAATATCTGTTAGTTTTTGACAGAATCTCTTACACAATTATTAATGACGGAAAAATTTGCTTAAATTTTTGTTTAAAAATTTTATAAAAATAGTTATAATTTTATAAAAAAGTAAATCCTAATGCATAACTGCCAGCAATTTTTTGTTTGTTTTCATATTATTATTTTATTTTTTTTCTTTTTCTAATATTAAACTTACCAATATGGCTTATTTTATTCTCAACACTTTAAGCTTTAATTAAAGTGCTTAACATCTAAAATTTTCATTATGAAAATTTATGACTTAAAAAAAAAAATAATAAATTGCTCTTATTTTGCGCGAAAAATGTGTTTTTTCGCAGCTAAGTTGTGAATAACTTTCAAAATGTTATTCAGGTGATATATTGGATATTTTGTTCTGAACTTTTGAGAGAACGGTAAAGTTATTTTCAAATTATGATAAAATATATTGACATAACTACCATATTTCGGGCGAAATATTTACCACGCAAGTAATGAAATCAAGCTGACAACATTATTTTATGATACTTCTTATTCAAATATTCTCACTTTAATATATCGTATTTTCTCTTTCTAGCATTAAGATTAGTTTAAAGCATTTTGTAACTATATAATTTTATTTTAGAATATGTTACCTTCTTCTGTGTTCAGCCTTCAACCAATAAAGTCGTACTTAAATAAAGGTAAAAGTACTTCAATTTACATAACTGGGGCAGTCTATTTCAAACCAAACTAAAGTTTTAAAACTACAATTAAAGATTTAAGATTTATTTATTTTTTAAATTTTGTATTAAAAAATCTATAATATTTTAAAATTTACCAAAAAAAAAGCTCTCAAGACAGTGATTAAAAAAATAGTGAAATTAAATAAAACTTAATAAGCTAATAAGATACTACGTAAAGAGTAAAAAAGTCACTCAAATGACATTCAACAACCTTGGCTGAGAACTACAACAATTGTTCAAATAACCTTGACTAAGCCAACAACATAATACAATAATAATTAAACATAAAAACTCAATATTTTAATCGAACAAAAACAGCTGCACTTTAACACAATAAGAATCAACAAGAATTTTAAGTAAATAAAAAAAGAAAATAAATAAAAATAAAAAAGCAGAAACAATTTTTGTTTCTAAATAACATTGAAAAAAAAATTAATAAACATTTGAAAAAAAAGTAGTATACATTGAAAGGAAGAAGGAAGAAAACAAAATTATGACAACTTGGCAGTTATCAATAAACGATGTTTTAAAAGACGCTCAGAGGATACATGAGTTCCGTGGTGATGACTCGTATGCTGTGACGTCACTCTTAAGAGAACTCGAAAGTGTTCTAGAACCCAACCCAGATGTCCAACTTTATATATTCCAAAGAGTAATATTAAATATATTGCATATGTAAAGTGGGAGGAAATCAAGGAGGCCCTTATAAAGAACTTTGGTGTAAAAGAATCATACCATCAACTGTATCAAGCAGCTTTTTCTATGCAGAATATTGTTATTTTAAATTATTTTAATTCATTAAAAATTATTTTGTGTAAGATAAATGAAAAATTGAGTATGACAAAGGAAAGCCTATAGCATATAGTCCCCTATATGTAGAAAAAATGATTTTAAAAACTTCCTTAATTAACATTGATACTAATTTAACCTCTGTGATCATAAATAGGAATATTAATACTTTAAGGGACGCCTTTAATTTATTAGAGCGAGAAGGCTTGATAAAAAGTGAAGTTACCACATCTTTGGTAATGGAAACAGACAAACTGCTGCAAATTACGGAAAACATAATTCAAATAGAAATAATTCCTATTCTGATAATAACGCTTCGAATATGACTAGTTCTAGCAATCGTAGTTTAAATTTTAATAAGAATTCTCAGAATGCAGGTAGATCATTAAAGTCTAGTGTAATGAGCTTGCACCCTTATTGGTTTTAACGGGTAGATTTTTAAATTCGATTTTAATGAACGCCATTTATATGTGAAAATTGTATATTGTACCTGTGGATGTTTACCTTTTAATTGACGTTTATTACCTTTGGATTGGCAATGTAATTGTATCTTTTGGAAATAAAACGTTAGCTATTTTTCCGCCAAAATAATTGGACCTTTGACCAACGCCTTATTTTAGCTAGAGGACAAGCGTGATGGACATTATATTACAGATTTTCAAAGTGTTAACAAGTCTTATAAGTATATATTAGTGAAACTTTAATTTTGCTAAAATTGAGTGCAGCAAAAATAGTGTGACACATTAGCTTTGTTGAATTTACAATTTAGTTTTTTTGTATAAATTTATTTGGTAAGATTGCTTTCAGTTTTTATTGGAGATGCACCATATTGAACATCTTTATGCTTTAGGATGCATACCTTTTTTTGCAAGGGCGAAATAATAGGAAGTCTTTTTACATTTTTTGTGTCTTTTTACTCCAAGGTGCCATCTCCAGAGGGTAAGAAATTCGAAAATTTTTCTCTTTCCTGTATATATTTCATATATTTATTTTCTTCTTTTTATACTTAATTTCTCCAATCATATAGATTTGGCACCTAGTGCATAATATACATAAATATACATAATTTTTAAATTCAAGTGATTATGTCTTATAATTACTAATAAGAGGTCATACATACTCTCTTTTATAAGTCTCCAAATTCTTATTTTGACACATTACCATTGGTTAACATAGAAACCTGATATTGCTCAGTTTTACCATCGTCGTCTGACAACCACATTAAGATCGGAGAGTTTAAACCAATTTGGAGCAAATTAAATGAAAGAAACAGCCAAACTAAAGAGTACGAGAGACACGGCATAGTGAAAATTGAAGTTTCAAAGTGTGGAAAATATTAAAGGAAGAATTATCGAAAAGTGCAGAGTTTAAAATATGAAATAATGTGATATGATCCTTATATTTATTATTGTTAGAAAAAAAAAGGAAAAATATTTATACGCTAACGAGGAAAAAAATTAAGAAATTGTGGAAGTAATTTTCGGAGAAAAACGGTGTTTTATGTATATATATATATATATATATATATATATATATATATATATATATATATATATATATATATATTTTATGTGTATCAATTATAATTGTTTTATGGTTGCTATATACATTTTGATAGACAAGTGAGAAAACTCAAATGTATTTATTATATATGCACTGTAAAAAAAAAAAGAATGTTATTGGTTTCTTATAACAATTTTTTTTTTGTAATCTTGTTAATACATCATTTTGTGCAACATATGTATAGTGTTTGTGAAGTTAAAATTTTTCAATGTTTATGTACATTTCTCTTAATCAAACTTTGTTGCAGAAGAGAATCACCGGTTATCAACATTTTTGATCGTTCGTCACATCACAAGTACTTATGGTGAGATGTCAACGAGTAAGTCGTAAATTGTTTTATTTGTTTTTATAGTTGCTGTCGATTATTTTGATTTGGAGAAATCATTTTGATTTTAAGGTGACCAGCAAAAGAAAAAAAAGATTGAAAATAATAGTTTAAAACGTTTTAATAATTTAGTTTTTGGAAAATATATTTTTTTTGCTGCTCATCTCTAAATGAATTTAGTTAATTTTTTTCATTTAACAATTTCTATTTATTTTCTAATTCAAAATCTAATTTTTTTATTATTTATATTTTATTTTATTTATTTTCATTTATCTATTGTTTTTATATTTTCTAATGTTTTAATAATTTTTATTATTTTATATTATTATTATTTTTTTTTCTAATCATGCCAACAGTTTGTTTTCTTCTATTTAATTACAATAAATTTATAATGATTTGCTAGATAGTAGTGTTTCTGTTTGCCGAAAGAAGTGTGTAAGCTCGTTGTAGTGATATTGCGGACATTATGTATCTTGTTAATGAGGTGTTAGGGCATTTTAACTTTATTATGACTAACATTTTGACTATCGGGTTTTTTATAGGTTGGTGTGTACTTTGAATATCTTTGCTGGTGTAACTTTGTTCTTAGGAAATATGAGATTTGGTAAAAAGAAAAAAAAATCTTTCATAATTAAGCACGCAGAATTAAAATTTCTGTTGGATAACATATGTGGAAGAGGGAATATTGAGGCTTTGAAAACCCACCCAATAGTGAGCTACTGTGCTGGTATCACAGCGTGCTTGCCTTTTTGCATATCCCCGACCAACACCGTCCATTTTACACTAACACTTTTAGGTTATCCATTACAGTAAATTTTTGGCGCCCAACGTGGGGCCCGAGATTGTTTGAACTTCCAGATTATTACACCTTTGTGGCGATTATCCTTTGGTAATCAAATAACAATTTCGGCTCCTTATGACTTTAGGAGTTTTTGCGAGTTTTTCCTGGAATTTGCTTTCATAGTAACCATGATCACGCAATACTTAAGGTTTGATTATGTTTTTGATAATACTATGAATTTATGGAATTCACAACTTGGGAGTATTGTGAGTTGTGACCATTATCGAATGAAGTGTGACTATATAATCTAATTGGTCGGAATACACGATTTTGGAGGTTATCCTGATCGTGTCCACAATTAGTTGCATTGTTTCTATAACATCTTGGAATTTGGCATATGCAAGAAGTGCTTACCAAGATAGGGTTTTAATGTATGTTTTTATTTTTCATATTTTTTTTCGACACTGAACTGTAATTTCTAGTACACACCCATATATCACAACAGCTCTTACCATTTTTAGTAGGCACAGAGTCAGAAATTTATTTTATTTTTTTAGAAAATCATTTTAAATTAGTTTGTCTATTAATTTTCTATTCTTAATTTGTTTCTTTGTTTGTGATTTAATTTATTTTATCTGATTATTTGGTTTATGAAAGGTTTTTATTATTATATTTTGAGTCTTTTTAACTTTTTGTATAGTAAATAATCATGTCGACCACTGAGCAGGTTGGCGACCATTCAATTGTTGGGCAGGAGAGACAGTGTAATTGTGACGCTTGCAATACTCTTATTGCTAGTAAGTCTCAATTGCATACTACCGTTTGTGGCCATAATTTTCATAAAAACTGCCTGTCTAAAATACTTAAGATAAGACCATATTGTTCAGTATGTAATGTTAGAATCATCAATGATAATTCGCAGGCACAGACAAGATCTCAGGGAAAGCTGAGTCAAACAAGAGTTCAAGGTTCTGAGCAGGCTAATGTGTCCATGAGCGCACCGACAAACAATCCTGCAAGAACATCCGAATCAGCGCCAGCGAATTCGCAAACAACAGTTCCAAGTGAATCTCTTCAAGAGGTAGTAGCATCTGTAGTTGCTGCTCAACAGGCCCAACTATTGTCCTCTTTAAATACCCAAATTACAAGGATTGTAGAATCAACTATTCGTGATAGTCTCTCTGGATTAAATGTGAATGCATCATGTTTTGAGCCACAAGTTTTAGTTTCAGGACGTAATGGTTCTGCACCGCAGGAAATGGGAGACCATACATTTAGGGAGTTTGTAGGTAGTAACTCTGAGAGTAATATTAACATAATCCATAACGGAGATCAGACTGCTTCACCGAATAATCTGCCTAACTCTTCTATGTCGAATATGTGGTCTTCAAATTTTTATAATAGACCGGATAAGGTTCTTCAAATTATTTCAAACTGGAAAATTAAATTTAATGGTGGTGTTAATAGCTTGTCGGTGGAAAACTTTATATATAGGATTGAGGCTTTAACTAATCAGACCCTTCATGGAAATTTAGATTTAGTCTGTAGAAGCGCTAGTTCGTTATTTGAAGGCAAAGCAAGCGATTGGTTTTGGCGGTTCCATAGGTCTGTATCTAATATCACTTGGCCAACTTTGTGCAAGGCTTTAAGGGAACAATTTAGAGACTCTAGGACTGATGTTGATATTCTCGAATTGATAAGAGACCGTAAGCAAAAGCCTAATGAGTTGTTCGATATTTTTTATGAGTCTATTGTTAATTTGACTGATCGGCTTAATGAACCACTCAGTGATAGGACTTTGGTTGAAATTTTAAGGCGTAATTTGATTCCGGAGATACAACATGAACTTTTAAATATGCAAATTTATTCGGTTGAACATCTGAGAGATATCTGCAGACGACGTGAATTTTTCATGCAAGATGTTCGAAGAAAACATAATTATTCTTTGGCGGCACGTCCATTTGGACCACAAAGGCGCATAGCGGAAATCGAGAATGATATGCCGGATGATTCGCCAACTGTTGATGATGGAAAAGAGGTTTCAGCGTTGAATGCGAACTGCTGGAATTGTAACAAGCCAGGCCACCGGTATCAAGATTGTTTGGCTGAACGCACTGTATTTTGCTACGGCTGTGGATTGCCTAATACTTACAAACCAAATTGTTCTAAGTGTCGTCCAAAAAACGGGAGAGCGAGTGCACCTCGAAGTGCACATCCTACATCAAAGAAAAAAATTCCTCCAGCAGAATAATGTCTCACTTAAAATCGAATTTTATTGCTAATTGCATTACCGGCTATGATATTGATCAAATGAACAACATTACTTTTGGTAAACGTGACTCTTCGTTAAAACTCACAAGAAAAAGTTCTTCCAGGTCATCAAAACGTATGAGATCATTTTGGAAATCAGTTAAAATGTTGAGAAAAAATATTATAGGCTCAGTTTTAGACAGACCAAATGATATTAGACCATATGCGGAAGTTATTCTTTTCGGTAGAAAATTTTTAGGATTACTAGATACGGGCGCATCTATTAGTTGTATAGGGGCGGACGCAGCAGATAACTTTATTAAATCGGGTAGTAAATATAGGAAAATCAATTCCTCGGTGAAGACTGCTGATGGCAAGGATCAGGTCATCAAAGGATTTATTAAAACAAGTATCCGATTTAAAAACTTTGATAAACCAATTACAATATTTATAATACCTAGCTTGAAAAGAGATCTGTTTTCGGAAATAGATTTTTGGAATTTATTCGGTTTACTCCCTCCTGCATTGAATGACGCCTCTAACACTGTATCATCTGATAAAATTAGTGAACTGGAAAATCAAGTTGTGCTTTCTATTACCCAGAGACAGGCGTTAGGTGAAGTTGTTAGTAAGTTTCCATCATTTAGCAAGGAAGGATTGGGCAAAACAAACATTTTAAGCCATGTAATAGACACTGGTGATGCTAAACCCATCAAACAGAGACATTTTCCCGTATCACCGGCTGTTGAGAAGCTGATCTATGAGGAACTGGACAGAATGCTATCATTAGGAGTTATAGAGGAATCTAATAGCGCTTGGTCATCACCAGTTGTTTTACATAGAAAACCAGGGAAAATTAGATTGTGTTTAGACAGTAGGAAATTGAATTCAGTCACTTTAGGCGATGCTTATCCCCTTCCTCAAATAGAGGGTATATTGAGTAGACTTCCAAAAGCCGAATATATAACCAGCTTGGATCTCAAGGATGCTTTTTGGCAGATCCCTTTAGATCCCAATTCTCGGGAGAAAACGGCATTCACTGTTCCCGGGCGACCGTTATACCATTACACTGTTATGCCGTTCGGGCTATGTAATGCACCACAGACAATGTCCCGTTTAATGGATAAAATGATACCTCCGGTTCTCAAGACGGAAGTGTTCGTATATCTTGATGATCTCTTAATTATATCAGAATCCTTCAAGAAGCATTTAGAGGTTCTAAGCTTGTTGGCCAGCGAATTGAAGAAAGCAGGACTTACCATAAATGTCGAAAAGAGTCGTTTTTGTGTTGCAGAGGTTAAATATTTAGGATATTTGGTTGGGAATGGGGTTATACGGACAGATCCCGATAAAGTTTCTGCTATTACCGATTTTCCTATACCGCGATCCATTAAGCAGGTCCGAAGGTTTTTGGGAATGACGGGCGGGTATCGAAAATTCATAAAAAACTATGCAACTATAACCACACCGATTACTAATCTGCTTAAAGGAAGGAGGAAATTTGTTTGGACCGAGGAGGCCCATAGTGCGTTTGAACTCTTAAAGACCAAATTGAGTACTGCCCCTGTTCTACATAGTCCTGACTTCACGAAACCGTTTATGATTCATTGTGACGCAAGCAAAACAGGTATTGGTAGTGTTTTGGTGCAAAAGGATGCTGAAGGTCAGGAGGTTCCTATTGCTTTCATGTCGAAAAAGCTCAATCCGGCCCAGCGTAACTATTCAGTTACGGAACAGGAGTGTTTGGCAGCTTTATTGAGCATTAAAAAGTTTAGGGCTTATGTGGAAGGGCATTAGTTTACCGTCGTTACAGATCATGCCTCTTTGAAGTGGCTTATGTCCCAATCTGATCTTAGCTCTCGTCTTGCTCGTTGGTCGCTAAAATTACAAAAATACAAGTTTAAAATTGAGCACAGGAAGGGTGCACAGAACATTATCCCGGATGCATTGTCTAGGGCTAATACAGAAGATTTATCTGGTTTAGACATTTGTAAGATGTCATCAGAGGAAGACAATAAAGGATTTTCTGTAGATTTAAACTCTGCACATTTTAAATCTGAAGAATATCGTCGCCTACTAGACAAAGTAAAACAGAATTTAGATAAAACCCCCGATCTGTGTATAAGAGATGGTTACCTGTATCGACGTACCTCACATACTACTGAAATGCAATTGCAAGATAGTTTTTCATGGAAGTTATGGATACCTAAAGCTATGGTTAACGATCTTTTGAAAATGGCACATGATAATCCCTTTTCATCCCACGGAGGCATACAAAAAACATTAGAGAGGCTTCGTAGGTTTTGTTTTTGGCCAAATTTAGCTTCCGATGTAAAAAATTATGTAAACAAGTGCGAAATTTGCAAGGCAACCAAACATCCAAATCAAACTCTTAGACCTGCTATGGGTAATGTAGCTATGTCAGATAGAATTTTTTCAAAAACTATACATAGATTTTCTTGGTCCATACCCTAGATCTAGATCTGGACATATTGGAATTTTTATCGTTCTTGATCACTTTTCGAAATTTCCGTTCTTAAAACCAATTAAGAAATTTTCATCAGATATAGTGATATCATTTATGGAAAAAGAATTATTTCATACTTTTGGCGTTCCTGAGGCAGTGGTTTCAGACAATGGATCACAATTTCGTGCCACACAATTTAATGAGTTTTTTCCCGTTATGGAGTTAGACATATTTATACCGCTGTTCATTCTCCCCAAGCCAACGCTTCGGAAAGGGTTAACAGATCAGTTTTGTCGGCAATCAAATCGTATGTAAAACCTGATCAGAAAAACTGGGATGAACAACTTAGTAATATATGTTGCGCTCTTCGATCAGCTCGTCATAGTACCATAGGAACGTCTCCATATTACATGGCTTTTGGACAACACATGATTACTAATGGTTCAACATATTCACTGATGCGTCAACTAGAACTGTTGGATGATCGTTCTATTCGGTTCAATCGAAATGATTCCATGGAAATCATAGGAAAGAGAGCAGCTGATTTAACAAGAAAATTGAATGAAAGGAACGAGAAATTCTACAATCTGCGCTCTAGGGATGTCACTTATCGACCAGGCCAAGAGGTTTTCCGACGGAACTTTAAACAGAGCAACTTTGAACAGGGTTATAATTCAAAATTAGCCCCGACGTTTTTAAAGGCACGTATTAAACGAAAATTAGGTAAGAACTATTATGAGCTAGAGGATTTAAAAGGAGTGTCTATTGGAACGTATCATGCTAAGGATATACGTCAGTAAAAGTCGGTTGGTGCAAGTTTATCAGATTTGTCGTTAGAAATACCGCCAAAGTCTGATCTCGGCGGGGGGTTTTGTAATGAGCTTGCACCCTTATTGGTTTTAACGGGTAGATTTTTAAATTCGATTTTAATGAACGCCATCTATATGTGAAAATTGTATATTGTACCTGTGGATGTTTACCTTTTAATTGACGTTTATTACCTTTGGATTGGCAATGTAATTGTATCTTTTGGAAATAAAACGTTAGCTATTTTTCCGCCAAAATAATTGGACCTTTGACCAACGCCTTATTTTAGCTAGAGGACAAGCGTGATGGACATTATATTACAGATTTTCAAAGTGTTAACAAGTCTTATAAGTATATATTAGTGAAACTTTAATTTTGCTAAAATTGAGTGCAGCAAAAATAGTGTGACACATTAGCTTTGTTGAATTTACAATTTAGTTTTTTTGTATAAATTTATTTGGTAAGATTGCTTTCAGTTTTTATTGGAGATGCACCATATTGAACATCTTTATGCTTTAGGATGCATACCTTTTTTTGCAAGGGCGAAATAATAGGAAGTCTTTTTACATTTTTTGTGTCTTTTTACTCCAAGGTGCCATCTCCAGAGGGTAAGAAATTCGAAAATTTTTCTCTTTCCTGTATATATTTCATATATTTATTTTCTTCTTTTTATACTTAATTTCTCCAATCATATAGATTTGGCACCTAGTGCATAATATACATAAATATACATAATTTTTAAATTCAAGTGATTATGTCTTATAATTACTAATAAGAGGTCATACATACTCTCTTTTATAAGTCTCCAAATTCTTATTTTGACACATTACCATTGGTTAACATAGAAACCTGATATTGCTCAGTTTTACCATCGTCGTCTGACAACCACATTAAGATCGGAGAGTTTAAACCAATTTGGAGCAAATTAAATGAAAGAAACAGCCAAACTAAAGAGTACGAGAGACACGGCATAGTGAAAATTGAAGTTTCAAAGTGTGGAAAATATTAAAGGAAGAATTATCGAAAAGTGCAGAGTTTAAAATATGAAATAATGTGATACGATCCTTATATTTATTATTGTTAGAAAAAAAAAGGAAAAATATTTATACGCTAACGAGGAAAAAAATTAAGAAATTGTGGAAGTAATTTTCGGAGAAAAACGGTGTTTTATGTATATATATATATATATATATATATATATATATATATATATATATTTTATGTGTATCAATTATAATTGTTTTATGGTTGCTATATACATTTTGATAGACAAGTGAGAAAACTCAAATGTATTTATTATATATGCACTGTAAAAAAAAAAAGAATGTTATTGGTTTCTTATAACAATTTTTTTTTTTGTAATCTTGTTAATACATCATTTTGTGCAACATATGTATAGTGTTTGTGAAGTTAAAATTTTTCAATGTTTATGTACATTTCTCTTAATCAAACTTTGTTGCAGAAGAGAATCACCGGTTATCAACATTTTTGATCGTTCGTCACATCACAGTGTCGATTATTTTGATTTGGAGAAATCATTTTGATTTTAAGGTGACCAGCAAAAGAAAAAAAAGATTGAAAATAATAGTTTAAAACGTTTTAATAATTTAGTTTTTGGAAAATATATTTTTTTTGCTGCTCATCTCTAAATGAATTTAGTTAATTTTTTTCATTTAACAATTTCTATTTATTTTCTAATTCAAAATCTAATTTTTTTATTATTTATATTTTATTTTATTTATTTTCATTTATCTATTGTTTTTATATTTTCTAATGTTTTAATAATTTTTATTATTTTATATTATTATTATTTTTTTTTCTAATCATGCCAACAGTTTGTTTTCTTCTATTTAATTACAATAAATTTATAATGATTTGCTAGATAGTAGTGTTTCTGTTTGCCGAAAGAAGTGTGTAAGCTGGTTGTAGTGATATTGCGGACATTATGTATCTTGTTAATGAGGTGTTAGGGCATTTTAACTTTATTATGACTAACATTTTGACTATCGAGTTTTTTATAGGTTGGTGTGTACTTTGAATATCTTTGCTGGTGTAACTTTGTTCTTAGGAAATATGAGATTTGGTAAAAAGAAAAAAAAATCTTTCATAATTAAGCACGCAGAATTAAAATTTCTGTTGGATAACATATGTGGAAGAGGGAATATTGAGGCTTTGAAAACCCACCCAATAGTGAGCTACTGTGCTGGTATCACAGCGTGCTTGCCTTTTTGCATATCCCCGACCAACACCGTCCATTTTACACTAACACTTTTAGGTTATCCATTACACTAGGAAACTCAGTGAAAATGTAAGACAATATAACAATGTGGTAGATCATTTATAGGAGACTCAGGAGCATTGTAATGAAGAACAAGGGATAAATTTTCATACAACAGCCTCTTTACGTAACTTTCAATAGTTTATCTTACAATAGGCAAAGATAAAATAAAAGCTCTGATTGATACTGGTTCTACCACTTCTTTTTTTGATCAGAATAATCTTTTACAATACAGAAGATTTTCTTTGAAATGTCCTATGTACTTCACGTCGCTTAATAGAAGAACAGGTATAAATCAGGAGATTATAACCAATTTACCTGTGGAATTTTGTGAAGATGCCACAATGTCCTGGAAACTCACTAAATTTGGTGATAGACAATTCGATGTAAGTTTAGGACAGAATATTTTGCGACCGTTGGGAGCTATTATTGATATGTAAAAGGAGACTCTAACTGTTAATCAGAATATTATAGAATTTGTGAAAGTTTGCCCACCTAACCAATATGAAATACATCAGCTGGAAACGATTAAGATTAATGAAAATGTTCTAGAGAATTTGTACAATGACCTGGAATGCGGAGGAAAAATATTGCCTAGAGGATCTATTGGAGAATTACCAGGACTTTGTATTTGTGGAAGGACAAACTCTAGGCAATACAAATATTATTGAACATGAGATAAGGACTCTTACAGAAAAACCAATATATACTAAAATGTATCGATATCCACACATTCACGAACGGGGAATTTGTGATCAAATTACTGACATGTTGAGACAGGGAATTATTACTGAGAGCAATTCACCGTATAACAGTCCTTTATGGATTGTACCCAAGAAAATAGATAGGTCTGGTGAAAAGAAATAGAGAATTGTCATTGATTATCGAAGACTGAATGATATAACGATAGACGATAAATTTCCAATCCCCAACATTGATTCAATTTTGGATAGACTGGGACGAGCTCAGTATTTTTCAACAATAGATTTAGCTAAAGGATTTCACTAAATTCTTGTTAAGCAAGAGAACCGGTTGAAAACAGCCTTTTCTACTCCATATGGCCATTTTGAATATGTACGGATGCCTTTTGGTCTGAAAAATGCTCCTCCTACATTTCAACGGCTTATAAATAACGTACTTCGAGATTATATTAATAAGATCTGCGTAGTGTATCTAGATGATATTTTGATTTTTTCTACCAGCTTACAGGAACACGTCCAAAACTTGAACAAGGTCTTTGAAAAGTTAGGGGATGCAAATCTCAAAATATAGATTAACAAATGCAAATTATTTTCTAAGGAAACCTTATATTTAGGGCACGTTTTGACACCTGAAGGGCTAAACCAGACCCTGCTAAATCGACACTACGAGTATTTTGAAATATAAATTGGCAAAAACTGTTAAAGGAATTAAATCATTCTTGGTTATGACTGGATACTATCGGAAATTTATTAGGACTCTAAAGTAGCTTATCCCATGATAAAATATTGGAAGAAGGATGTGCGATTGATTACAGATGACCCTAATTATATAAATGCCCTTGTTAAGTTAAAGATATTATTACAGAGTCACCTGTACTTAAGTATCCTAATTTTGGGAAAACATTTCAACTTATAACAGACGATAGCTTAAACTCTATCGGTGCAGTTTTGCAACAAAAGGGCCACCCTATTTGTTTTGCTAGTCGTACACTAAATGATCATGAGAAACATTATTCTGCGACTGAGAAAAAACTTTTTGCCATGGTTTGGGCCACAGGATACTTTCGACCTTATGTATATGGGGTGAAGTTTGAAATACTTTCAGACCATCAGCCATTGAAATGGCTTTTCGTTAAATCCCAAAGCAAGGAAATAAATCCTAGACTTAATCGATGGATACTGAAGCTGAGTGATTTTAACTTAACAGTGAACTACATTAAGTACAAGGATAACCTGGTTGCTGATTTTTTAAGCAGAATTAATGACGATTCAGGCGAGATTAATTTGATAAGTAATTCAAGTGATTCACTTTATAATAATAATGATAATGAAATTGCAACAATTCACTCTCAAGAGGAATATATTCATAATCATATAGGCATTCTGGAAACTGTGGTTAACAGATTTAAGATCCAAATCATTTTAACTAACGACAAGGTAAGAGAGGTAGAAATGAAACACAAAAATAAGAAAATTTATATCAGTTCTAATTATTTAGAGAATAATTTTAAGGAAATACTGAAACGCAATATTGATAAAAGGAAGGCGGGAATATTCACATACCTAAGTGATCATAAGTATAACATATTACAGCAAAAAATTATTGAAATGTTTGAAGGAGATAATAACATATCATATCATGCTAAGAAATTGTCGTCTGAAGAGGAGACTTTTAGCAAAATACACCACTATCATAAGAATGAAACAGGTCACTCTGGAATTAACGAAAACTATGAAGGCTTACGAAAATTGATTTATTTCCCTAACTTAAAACTCTTAATTCAGAAATATGTTAACAATTGCGATGTGTGCAATAGGGTCAAATTCGATCGTAATCCGGTGAATCCCGAATTTCGAATGACAGAAACTCCTACAGGTATTGGCCAAATAATACATATGGATATATATACAAATTCAAAATCAAACTTTCTTACCTTTGTAGACAGATTTTCCAAATTCGCTACAGCATACTATTTAGAAGACAGAACAAATCAAACTATTATCGAGAAGATCAGATTATAGAAATCCCAAAAAGAATATTTTGAGAAATTAATTACGGATAACGAGTTCAAGAGCGTTAATATTAAAGACTATTTAAGAAAGGAGAATATAGAATTACATTTAGTAAAGCCGAATAATCATACTGGAAATGCAGATATAGAACGATTACATAGTACTTTTAATGAAAAGATACGAACATTAACAATTGAATAGAGAAGTATGTACATCCAGGAAAAAATGGTAAGTCTATTCAATTTTACAACAATAGCGTTCATTCAGTAGTAAAGGAAAAGCCTATCAATATCGAATATGGCAATTGTGACAAGATGAAAATTTACAACTATAATCGTATGTTAACCAACAAGCAAAAATACGTATGCAGAAGAAATCGGAATAGGGAAGTTTATTGTGAACAAAGGGAAGTGGGATATGTCAAGAACTACAAAGCTTTAAGACATAAAAAGAACCTAAATTTAGGAGAAGTAGCTTGAAGAATGTTCATGTTTCCAATGTTAAGAGGAAATATATATATGACGACTATGAACTAAATAGCCGACAGTGTGACTGAGAATTATAATTTTGAATATATGCATATAATTTATACATGTATGTAATGATAGAATGTGTATGGATTTGATAAGATAAAAAAAAAATAAAAGGAGAGAAAACAGGGAATCTATATTTAATAAATTTTTAGTTCTAAGCTTTATTTAATAATTTCAATATTAAGGACTCTGGAGTGTCCTTAAACTAAAGGGGGGAGTAGTTATGAAATCAAATTGACAATATTGTATTATGATCCTTCTTATTCAAATATTCTCACTTTAATATATAGTATTTTCTCTTTCTAGCATTAAGATTAGTTCTAAGAATTCTGTACCTACATATATAATTTTATTTTAGAATAAGTTACCTTCTTCTTTGTTTAACCTTCAACTAATAAAGTCGTATATAAATAAAGGTAAAAGTGTTTCAATTTACATAACTCGCTCACAAAAAAAATGTGAGCTCGATGCAAAAAAATAGAAAGCGGATTTGAATCCAACGTATCAAAATCATTATACTCCATATAGTTTTATTTAAGGGCTATCTATAGACCCATGCATGTAGTAAGCACAGCGATTCTTGTGGAAATTTTTCAACTTTTTTTTAACTTTCTCATAATGAAAATAATAGGATCGGAAGTCACTAGAAGTCTAAAAATATATCCTCATTAGATTTTTATCTTGAAAATTTTCGCGAAAAATTTTCTCTATAATTTTTTTAGTCTCTATTTTGTACTTCTTGGGCTTCTTCTGACTACTACCCTATGGTGATAAGGCATAATTTATTATTTCTGGTCCATGAATAAAATATTTGTGAACACTTGTAGGCACATTGTACCAAGGATATATTTTAATAAAATATTTGTTGGTATCAAAAAAAAAGTCACGAAATATGTCAATATTTATTTAAAAACAACTTGAAATCGTCACCATTGCTACGTGCTTTCAGTCTATTAAATTGTCGTCAAGTTTGTTATTTGGAAGAAACGCCTTACAGCGTTGCCGTCATTGAAATATCCAAACCTGGGTTTTAGCTGACCAGTAAACAAACCCTTTCACTTTTGATGCTTTGTTAATTGAATCAAAATTCTTTTCGTCTTCAGAACTAGCGTGCCACTTCATTTTTGGAAGTTTATACGATAAATGAAGAAACCGTTCGAAGAATTGAACCCATTATTCAAAAAATGCCCTAATGCCTCAAATGCCTACTTGGTTCATAAAAATACTTTGTTTTAATTTACAGCAAGTAATTTTAATACAGGGTGTCCGCCTGGAAGGTATATACTTTGTTTGTTTATAATTTTTGATTATATGAAAAAGAACGGATCTTATATTGATAAATGTTTTATTTAATGTTGGTAATTATGTATGAAATACAATATCAGATAAATGCCCTCTTCTGTTAGCCTCACAAATGCGAGCCCTCTTGAGCACATTTTTCATTACATTCTCACACATTTCATTAAATAACTTTTTCATTAATTTCATCACGAATATTTTGTTTGATTTATTCCAGCATTTTAGTTACCGTTACACCGTTTTCAGTTTCAAAGAGTAAGGTCCAATGATTCCTCCTGACCAAATTGCACATCAGACTGCCACTTTTAATGGATGCAAAGGTGACTGATGGATAATTTGATAGCTTTCCATTGCCCAGAACCCACTATTCTGTTTATTCACATAACCATTCAAATGAGAATGTGCTTCGTCACTTATTATTATTTTTTGATGAAAGTCGATGATTGAGTTTCATAAAATGTTTTAACAATTAAAATACGTTGGTTTACTGAATATTTTCCATAATAAATTTGCCATGTCTCTACTTCACGACTGCCAAATATGAACTGTCTAGACTAATTTTCATCAAAATGGCGGTAAAACAAAATAATATACCTTCACGGCGGACACCTTGTACATATGTATTTCATGTATGCCTAAACATAAATCAATTTATTTTTAAAAGGAGCAAATATGAACAAGATTTTTTCACCAGTGCTTAATGGAATGTTTATATTTTTACAAAAAATAAAAAACTTCGCTTAACTTCGCTAAACTCACTACTTTAGGTATACATGTATACATATTTCCCAAAAGTGGCTGATTTTTAGCTTCTATTTCAAACAACATAAAAAATGTATACATAGACTAAATATAATAATAAAAAACGCTGAAGTAATATCACTGGTCTGAAGATAATGGTTCCATTACTACCCTTCACATTATCCTTAAAAAACTATAGAAATTTCACTTTTAAGAGTAAAAAATCTGTGTTTTTATTAGAAAACACAAAAAACTCTTATTTGGAAGAACGTAGCAGCATAACGGAAAATGATACCAAAAATATTTTGATGCCTAGTGATGTAGAATGTTATTTGCTTTAACGTGGTTTAATTTTTTTTAATGTTTTCAGAAATATTATTTTTAAAATTAATTCCCACTTGCGGTATCAAATACTACAATGTGTGGCTTTTTGTTACTTATGCGGTCTATTTTCGATTTTTTCGAGTCTAGGAATATTTGTGGATTATAGAAATAAGAAAACTTTTACCGGTTTAAAATTTGAGGGTCCCTTAGCCAGGTATAAAATGTCTACTTCGATCTTTTTCTTAGGTGTTAGTCGAGAATTTTGAGGATATTAAAAAACCACAAGAATATCGAAAGAAGGAGAGTGAATATGGTCTTCAAAATTCATTTTTAAATACCCATTTTAACTTTTTCCAGAAGCTTTTTAAATATGAGTGACGAGTATAGCGAATACTTAGATTCAAAATACTTTGAGCGAGTTTTTAGGAACAGCATATGGTAGGTGATATTTAATACATTTTTTTTTTTTTTTTAGTACAGTAACTTTGCATTTATCACGTAACAATTTGTAGAGCAGAAATACTTACCAATTCATACAATTAAAAGTTGTTATTTGCGGTTAATTCTTTTAAAAGACTAAATTCGTTGTATGCTGCTTTTCCGCTGCAATTAATGCCGATTTTTTTATAAAAATTGTTTGTTCAAGAACATTAAAATGCGGAAATAAAGAAAGTAAAAAGTCACATTTATTAATGTTATAAGCGAAAATAAAATATGTGTAAATATATGTATGTATATATTTTTACTTAAGATTGCTTCGCATTGTAACCGTAATTAAGGGTAATTAATGTAAAATTTATTTAACTACATACTTATTACATTCTCGTATGAATAAAAAAGTAAAAATTACAAAAATATTAATGGCTGTGAACCCATAACTTTACTGTGAAATTATTTCAAATGGGGTCATTCAATGAAACTGTAACTTAAAAAAGGCTTTAAATTATTACCGAATCAACAAATTATTTAATTTCAAAGTCTTTAAAATTAAAATCAAAAAATATTAAAGGGGACCAACATACATAATTTCAAAATTTAAATTAAAGGTTTTATATTAGAGTTTATCCAATATTTTTAATGTATGCTAATACGATGTTATACTAAAAGGTAATGCTTTCGTCATTTCTATTCTAATTATTTGAAAAGGTTAAACGAGATATCTGAGTATTGTAACAATGAAAGGACGGTAAAATTGACAAACCTAATAAGATGGATAAGGGTCATTTGAACTAACTAATTTCAGGTTAATTTTAGTAGTGAAAAATTAATTACATGAATTAAAAAATTGTTTAATTACTCAGTTTAAAAATATTACAAAAATAAATAAAAAAATTGTAAGGTAAAGAGAACTTCTATAATATGGCAGATACGTTCAAAAAAAGTTATGTTTTATGAAACCACTTTGCAAATATTAGGCAAAATTTTAACCACGTATTTTTAATTAAGATTTAATCAGGGTCTCACGTAATTAAAGCGCATGCATGACCACAAATGAATGCTGAGTCAGTTAAGCTGTTAATAGCTTTTTTGTGGCAATTGCAGTCCGATTTTTGATGTTACCGTTCGCAATGCTACAACAATCAACAGTGGCATTAGACAGGAACTTAACCAATACTTAGGGAGTTTGGAATACGCCATTGATATTTGCCTCTTACTGGGTATACAATTTATTAATGCCGATCCTTTGCTTACAAAATGCATTTATTATATGTACTAACAAAATTAATTGATACATTAGCCAAAGTCTTGTCCATCGTTAGCCACTACTTTTTGCCATCTTTCTGGTAGCATATGGATTTTGCGCCAAAAGAACAGCTCAGGTTTTGAGGTAAAGAAAAAATCAAGCCAATTTCTGATACCCTGTACCGAAGTGAAGCGTATTCCAGTAAGGGCGTTCTTCATCGATCGAAACAAATGTAGTCAGAAGGGGCAAGGTCTGGGCTACAGGGTGGGTGAGCCAAACTTCCCATCCATTGTTTTCCAAATACTTTTTGATCAATATTGATACATTTGGCCGAGTGTTTTCATGATGAGAGATTATGGCCTGGTATCTGGTCGAATATTCTGGTCGTTTTTCGTTGATTGCTCTCTTCAAATGAATCAATTGTGTTCGGCACAGGGCCCTTTTGATCGTCTGGCCTTCCTATCACACCAAATACAGAGCATTACCTTGGCGTCATGGATATTTGGCTTCTGCGTTGATTTGGCTGGTTTATCGGGATTTACATATGACTAAGTGCTTATTTGTACTGTATCTAACATATTTTTAAAAATTTGAATGGTACTCAGAAATAGTATTAATTTGAATATTAAGAGCATTCGAAATTTTTGAAAATCATATATTTTTAAATTTTATAACCGTCATTTTATAATATGATTTCGTAATTAATTCATCAATAGTACGGTTCCTTTACTAAAAAAAAACAAACAAAACAACAAACGCATCTAATCTTGAAAAATGTGGAAAAAAGTGGATTAAAAAAATATGTTTGCTTGAGAAATACATCCAGATTCTTCAAGGATACTTAAACGAAATATATACCATTTAAAAGGTCTTTGTTTTTATTTTGAAATCTTAAAAGAAAAATCGGGTATCTGGCTATGTCATTAGATTCTAAGTGCATGAAGGTCCGCGAAACAATTTTTTACCCAGAACGTACAATTTTGGAGGTGATTTGTTAATGGTTTGTTATTTTTTTAAATCACTAATAATAGATGTTCGTAAATATTTTTAATACCTTCCCATAAATGCTAAAACATTTCACTCAAGGTTTCATTGACGATGTTATATAAATAACAAATTTTCCATAAATTATCATTTCTGAGAATTCAAATTTGTCATCTTCAATATATTGTTAATGTGTTTTCAAGACCATTTCTTAAATGAAACCTTTACTGGCGTCATTAGTATTGGATTCCATGCTTCAATTAATATTATTTTAACCATACCACACAAATTACTTACTTTTGCTCAGTTATTCTTTGTTATAATGAGAATTGTATTTCTTTGTTATCTTACATTAATATTTGTACTTTTTTGCCATGGAAATCATTATTTGATATATTATGGTAAAAGAGCTTATAAGGAAAAAGACTAATTCTATATTTTGTTTGCCGAATTTTCCACCTCTTTCTTAAAACCAACAAATTAATATGTTTCATTCCTTAAGAAAATATTGCCTATTAAGAGTGTGACACTTTAAAAAAATATGTAGAGTCATCATATGTATGTGTTAACTTGCGTACGTTCATAAATATAAAACATATACTGCCGCCACTGACATCATAAATTTTTACCACGTAAGCTGTTATTGTTAAGCGAATTTGAATATTTTTGAAGGAGACCTACTGTTTGTGCTTATAAAAAGTACATACAAAACATATTAATATTGCATATTAGGATTTCCTTTTGTTTGGCTTCTTAAACATACTTACGTCCTTAAAAATGAATTATTTATTATAATTTCTGTTTAAGTATACGGAAAAAAATTAAATGCAACTTTTTAAACAAACAATTTATTGAGAAATCGAATAAAATTGATTTTTAGGAAAATTTTAAATTTTTGATTAGAAAAGGGAATCAAAACAAAGTATAAAATAATTATTGAAAGACAGATAAAGAATAAGATATTGACACAAACCCTCCTTCTATCATAGTAGAAATTCTTTATTTATTTATTTATTTACGTCAATGGATAAAATCCTTCTTGACCATTAAATAAAAAAACATACATATGTACGTAAAGGGTGTCAAAAATGTCATTTTAATTTTGCTGCCATTTTTTTTTACTTGTAAATTTTATTCTAAATTTTTATTTTCAGACTCTACATAAATTACGGTTAGTTAATAGAGAACCTTACACTAAGGAACAACTTGTTTTCATTATTAAAATATTTTTTGAAAATTGGCATAGTTTTCAAGATGTAATTAAATAATTTAGAAGAAAATTCGGTAGAGAAAATGCTTCAACAAATCATGCTATCAAGCTTATGGTTAATAAATATAAAGAAACTGAATCTGTTAATGATAGCAGAAACAGAATATATCAGTATAGTGGTCGTTCAACCAAGAATGTAGCAGTTGTGAGCAGCAGTGTTGAAAAAGATCCAAAAATATCCTTTCGTCATCGCTCACAGCAATTAAACATCAAGCTGACCACATTAATCAACATTTTGTATCGTGATCTCCATTTAAGGGCTAATAAAATCCAATTAAAATCAGCTGACCACACATTACGTCGGCAATTTATCTTGGGCCATGGAAAAACAAGAAGAAACTGAGAATTTTTCTTAACAAAATAATCCTTACCTCAGCCTATTTGCAGCTCAAAGGTAGCGTAAACAAATAGAATTGCCGCATTTGAGGTGAAGAGATTCCAAAATTTATCTTCGATTTCATTACAACCATAAAAAGTTAAGGTTTCGTGTGGTTTGTGTACAGAAAAATCATCGGACCATATTTTTTTGAAAAGGAAAATAAAAATTCAATTACGGTCAATGGAAATCGCTAAAGGAAGATGATCAGAAGGTTTTTGTAACGGAAAATTGATGATTTAGATGTTGATAATATGTGTTTACAACGGGAAGAAACTACTTATCACACAGCAACAGAAGCATTGGATCTTTCAGTAGAAGAGTTTGAAAATCGCATTATTTTTCGTAGACGAGGATCAAATTGGCTACCAAGATCATGCGATTTGACACCTTTAGATTTTATTGTTGGGTTTTTTGAACTCTTAAATGTTAACAATAATCCCACAACAGTCCAAGAGTTTAAAATTAACATTATCGAGCAGATATCACCAATTGACTACAGTTTATTGAAAAACCAAACCAATAATTTTGGTAAGAGATTGGGAGCCTAAAAAGCCGGTAGAGGGGTCATTTGACCGACATAGTTTTTAATTTTTAACCGTTAGTTTTTAATTTTTTAATTTTTGTAATATATTTAAATAAAAATATTTTTAATATCTGAATAAAAAAATTTTTTTCTTTATTAAAATTAAAATAATAACTTAATTTTGGATACACTTTTTAAATAAAAGTGCAGATATGTAAGTAAATTTATACAGATAGATAATATTGATAACAAAAATGACAGCAGTTGTGTATTACGAAAACCAATAATTTAACGTTTTATAACAGACAAATTTAAAGAAAAATCAACAAAATCTGACAAATAAGTGTATTGACGACATAGCCTAATTAAAGAATCAGGGATGGCAAAATTATATAGATCTGAATAATTGAATATAAATAAGATTATAGTGACGATATATACAAGAAGGAATATTGAATATTTTCATGAATTGAGCTTACCACAGAAGACGTATTTGAAATAGTACGACAACTCTCGAGTAAAGGCAGTTTTATCAATTTCAGTGTGCAAGTCTATGAAAGCATACTTATTTCAGAACAGATTAAATGTGCTCGCTATAAACATTGTAGTGAGGATCGCATACGATTGATCCTTACTCAAGAATTGGTTTAACAAGAAAGACATATACGAGTAGCTGCTTCGTAATGTATGGCTCAGTAAACTTTTTCGCGTACCGCTTAAAAAAGCCGAGAACACTTCTAGACTTGTTTACAGTCACGGTAAAAATAATGAGTCCACCAACTCGAATTGATGACCTTCAAATGAGTAATTAACGCGAATAAAATTACTTCTTGAGAACCTCATGCATTTGTATTTTATATATTTTTTTTTTAATCAAGTTAATCTTCATCAAGTTAAATCTGCATCACATAAGGAATGTTTTTTGAAGCTATAAATGCTCAATGAAATGGTTAAAAGAGAGAAAAAATTTTACGTCGTCTGCATACATCAAGATATTAAAAAAATTAATAACATTGGGTAGATCATTAATAAACAGAGAAAAGAGAATTGGACCAAGATGGCTGCCTTGAGGAACATCACATAAAACATATATACATTTAGATATGCTATCGTTTGCTTTCTACAAATCAATTATGATTTTAGCCACCTTAAATTTCTCTAAGTCACTACAAGTAAAATCAATTTAGTTAAAAACAGTCTAGGTTCTAATTGTCAAATGCTTTGCTAAAATCTGTATAAATTACGTCGGTTTCCTTCCCTTGAGCAAATTTTGGATTAACCATGAATGTTAACAGAACATTGGCTATTTGAATGCTAAAAATAAGCAAAGCATTAGAAATGAAACCGATCCACCAATAGTCGCTGTGATCCTTCATCTTCATTTGTCAGAAGCCTGGTGTGTTTACTTAAGGCCTGATAAGGGAAAAAATAACGAGCTTCTCAAAAAATTTTACTTAACCGAATGTAATAAATGGCAGGGCATATCGCTCTTGTACATTGATTGTTAGATTGCAGACCGCTGACTCTCATTGGAAGATGAAGAAGCTGGCTTCCGCCTATATCGGAACTGCATTGTCCAAGCCAGTAGTCTAAATATAAATAATAGAACAATCGATCAAATAATGACAATACGATTTTAGCTAGTTTTCATCGATTATCGGAGACAGTAGCTTATTCATCGCAAGTATATACTAGCTTACATTTAGCCATATAACATATTCGAGTCTTTTTCTCATTTCTTCTCCTTATGATGCGGTAAAGTGAACCAAAACCTTTCTATAAAATCTAAAAAAAAAAACATATGATTAATATTATTGACCAAAACAAATATATAGAGTATACTGTCACATGTGTTATATAAGCATAATAATTACACTGGCAAATTTTTTTTTTTTTCTAAAAGTCATAAAAAATGTTTCAGAATGAATATTAATGTTAAGCACTTATATGAAAATAAATAAATTATATGAAAATAAATAAATTATTGCTAAATTAGTGGAAATTTTTTCTTCTTCTATTTCCAAAAAATTATATAACAATTCTTAGAATATAAATTTTACATTTTAATCACATAAATGAAGGCCAGATATATTAGTAGTAAAATAACTCATAAAGATAGGTACCTAGTTTTGACAAAAAATTTGTAATACATTATTAGGCAACACACAAAAATAATGAAAGGAAATGTCTGGTAGGAAAAAATACATAAAAATATTGTATGTATACGTAAAGAAACACTATTGTTCCGAAGAATTGGTCGTCGGGCAGATGATATGTTCGGATATATGATTTTGTGCTTGTATTTTCTCGTAAATCTACCCGTAGCGGTCATGCAGAAATACCAATCATGTCCGTGATTTTGTGGTTCACTTCATTCACTCGTAGAATTGCCGTCCAGCCAACCACTTAAAACTCTTGCAAAAGTATTACAAGATATTTTTGAAGCTAATACTTGTTTCTTTCATCGATAGGAAATCCAAAGTAATATTGATAAGCATTCTTAATTTGGGAAGTTATTGTATGGCGTTATGATTTTAAAGTTTATTTCCCACAGATGTAGCAAAACAGATCTGGGCAATTTTTCCTAACTCTACGTATGAATAAATTTTGTAAAACACTAACCAAAATGAAAAAAAATATAAAACAGAAATATTTCTTAGAGTATTTTTCAATATTTACTTTTGCTTTTGATAAAATCATATACCGGAGACGAATTTTTGTAATTTTGTTCCCAAACATTTGGTTAAAATCGGTCAAGTCGTTTTCCAGTTATGATGAAATATATATATTGACATAACCATCATATTTTGGGTGAAAAATTTTAGCTCAATAGAAAAAACTGAAAACGGATTTGAGTTCAGGGCGTCAAAGTCATTATATTCCATATAGTTTTGTTTAAAGGCATTTTTTGCTGTAGACCAGTGTTATCTTTATAATAAGATGCTAATAATATATTTACGTGTAACCGAAGCTGTTCTTTACCACACAAGGAGATAAGTAGGTATTTTGTCAATATTGAAATTTTTGGTGTTTTTAATATTACAACTTTCTTTTGAATGAGAATTGTAATTTTTAAAAGTATAAGAAAACCAAAAATTTTCACAAATGTTCTATCGTCTTTAAATGTTTAATCATTTTTGCTGTTCCTTAACGTAATTCAGTAAATATTTGTCAAACTTTTTGTAATAGTCATTTTAAGCCACCTTATATATCAATATTTTTTTACTATAAAAAGGTGTCTTAAACAATGACACCTTTACATCAATCAATATTTTTTATATTAAAATGTATGTCATATTTTCTTTTGGCATTTTGATATTTAGGGAAAATGTCAAATTAAAAATTTGGTAAGTAAGAAAGGTACAAGGGCAAATCCGTAAGGAGCAAATGAAGAAAAATGATTGTAAATTATCAATATAAGGGAAGGTAGACTTAAGAATGTTTTTGACATACTTTGAACTTCAGCACTCGATAAACTTTCTCCCCCAAGTCTATGTTTATTTTTATATAGAATACATAAAATAATTAGAAATACATATTTTTAGATATCTTAGAAATTTACATTTCTCTTGACTATATGACTATGTCATAAGTTATGTGAAATAAATTTCAAGTAACATGTCATGAATTATCCTGTCAGAACTGACAATTTTTTTTCAGTAAATAGCAGTAAAAAGTTGTAAATTAAATGACGGATGTACCCACATCATCACTACTAATAAAGGTAAGCGAAATTGCTCAGCAATATAAAAGCCTAAGTGAACGTTTATGAATGTCAATACTCAAGAAATTAGATAACAAAGCTAGTGTGGTTTTTACTGAAAAATCAACAACAATAGAAGCATTATTATCAGTTTACTATTTATAAATCCTTAGGCATACAATTATGTCATGAGCTTGCTTTCACGACCATGTTAATCACAACCGTTTCTATCTGTTTCAGCTTACTTTGACAAACTCTCACCTTGGACTTCATTAACAAATCAATAACATTTTTTTATTTCCTCATACAATTGCAACTCTCATTTTCAACGAATGTTGCATAATGATAATGTAAATGTTTTGTTGTCCATCTCAAAGCCAAATGATTTGTAATTGTTTTCAATGAAGATGTTGTATATTCAGCACTGATACAGCGAAAAATATCCTTTACAAAGATGAGTGAAGAAATTAAAAACTTTTCTGTTTGTGAAAATTCTAATTATGATCCTTGTTGACTTATAGTGGAAGGTAAGCTTATTTATTTAAATGTAAGGGTAAAATTTGCTGTTTATTTAAAAAGGATTTAGACAATTTTTATGAATTGTGTAGTATGGCTTAAATAAAAGTTTCATTAAAAAACTCCAAATAATTACTTGCTGTTCAGCAGGGGAAATCCTTTTATCAGTAGCTAAAAATACAAAATGTTTCTGGAAACAGTCGATACATTTACTTTAATCCAGATGTTTTTTGTGCTGTAATGCAAAGGAAAGGATTTGAATGATCACTATGTTGTAAAGCAATTGTTTACTCACATTGTCATAGCAATTATAAAGTACGTTTCTGTAGTATGTACTTAATATGTAATTTTCATAAGCAAAATTGACCCATAAGCTATAGGATGGGCAGTTTAAAAGTTTATATTTAAAATCCAATAAAACAAAAACGGTTTAAAATTTTCCCAAATGTATTTTTTTGTTTTTAAGTGCAATCATTCCAATTAGAAATGACATATCAATTCATTCATATAGCTGCTGCGGCTGACCTCACAGTACCACATTCGATCGGATCATTTTTTATAACTTTTTCGAGTGCTTTATTCGTACTTGGCCAATGACATCACTATTGTTGGCCTTCATAAGTTCAATTGTCTCAGATTTGTCGACATAACACTGGTGTTTAACAGCGCGACACATAAAATAGTCCAACGGTGTCAAATCTCAGCTTCTTGACGGCCACATGATATCGCCATTTCGGCTATCATACGTTTGAGGTTCCACTATCCTGTTGAAACCAAACATAGTTCGCATCAATATCATGCAGAGCGGGCACAAAATATCTTTTATCTTGGTGCGATAGGTGTCTTCATTGAACGTAATGATTGTGCTGACCTCATTTTCAAAGAATTTGGGCCAATGATGCCTCTGCTCCAAAATCCGCACTGTATGCAAACGAGGCTATATATAAAATAGGAAAATTGCTGGAAACAGCTGGAGTGCAACCGGCGAAACACAAAACAGAAGCTATCCTAATAAGAAAATGTCAAAAACATGTAAAGATCCATGTAGGGACACAGATATATTTGACACGTGATTGATAATCGACTTTAAATCTCACATTAATTATATAACGGATTAAGCGTCGAAATAAGTAAAACCCATGACTCAGTATGGTCTGGAAGCCTCGTGATAAAGCAGGTAAGTGAAAATGTAGCACCAGTATGAAAGCTAAGTATGCTAGAGACAGACTTTAAGTATTTGCTGCACCTACCGAACTGTGTCTGAAGATGCGGCCAACGTTATAGCGGGGACAATTTCAATTAACATTAGAAATTAAGAGGCCAGGAGACTGTATGAAAGATATCGAATGGAGCAAGTGGAGGGTGTTTACCTGTGGGTTGTAAAGGAGCTATCGATTATAAGTTGGTATACACATTGAGAAGAAAGTCCGAAAGGACGATGGACATTTGAAATGAAAAGACGTCATGATTAGGTGGATTATTATTTAACTCAATACTTAAGGTGTTACAGTGGTTATCGAAACTAAGTTTTTAAATATTTATATGACAACTTTGTTAACTATCTGACCCACTCTGATATAACCAAAGATACTAAGCACATTATGTTTTACATGCCTCAGCTTTGAAGCAGGTAAGATGAAGCTGAAAACGAGTGTCAGAAAGGTAATTGAGTCACTCAATAATATTAGAATAATGTTGAAATGAAGAAAACTCAAAAAATATTATCTGTAAGTGAGGAGTTGATGAGAAGCTAATGCTGGCTGGCCTTTAGTGACTGATTAAGTTTCTTGCAATGACAAACATGTGGAAAGAAATACACAATTTGCTTGAATTTTTCTTTTTCTTTCTTTTATTGTACAAAAGTTGCAAAAATCTATTGAAAACCTGAAATATTTATTCTTTATTTATTTCAAATAAGAATATATTTACAAATTGAATTCCAACTATTACGAGCTAAGTAATTAAAAAAAAGTAATTAAAAAATCGGAGTAGTGCAACAGACCGGAGTCTCTGGTGTAAATAGAAGTTACGCTTGCGTTCTAAAAAATCAGCGCACTACCAACTAGTCTGCCGGCGCTAAAATAATATTTGATCCTACTAGAATTCATATAAATATTAAACTTTTTTAAAATTAATTTTAAATTTAATTTACCTATTTTAATGGTGTTTTTTATTTATATTCCCATTGTATTCAACTAAATAAAACAAAAGAATTATTACTGTCTCTTTTGTGTCACAATGCCTTTTTATTATGTTTTCATTTTACCAAATATTAATGCTAATCACAACCCTGCAGAAGAAAATGCTTTCAACAAAAACATACAATCTTTTAAAACAAAAGCTTCAATATTTTAAATTGAATATCAAAAATCTGACAGCTGCAATGAACTAACAAATTCAAAAGTCAGCTGAGAGTAAATATTTGGCGCCTTATTCAGACCCGAGAAAAACTGCGCAAATTTGGTGATAACAGTGGGTGAAAATAAAAAATTTAGAATATTTGCTTTTGTTTTTGTTAACATTTATTTCAAATATATATTTACCGTATGCAGAGTATGAATAGTCTTGACTATAATAAAATATTACTCATACGTACTTCGTTACTTAAGAGCCAAGAAGAACTACAAATAAACTAAACAAAACGGAAATAAAAAATAAAACTTTCAAATTACATGCAGGTCGTGGAAACGATGTCTTGTGATACTATAGTTTGCAAAATATTTGCTTATAAGTAAACGCAAAAATAAATAAATTTAAGAAATAAGAAAAAAAAGCAATTCAAAATTCTGTTTTGTTTTTTTTTTTTTTTGTTTTACTTGTTCTCAACTAACAAAAGAGTACAAGTAGTAGGAAAAGTAGTTGGAAAATTTGTATAGAAGAAAAGGAGTGGAAGACAATATAATCTACCTAATATAACTACGAGATATACAATATTTTTATTTTACTTTATTTTATTTTTTAAGAAAAATATGCTTTATTCTTAAATATAAATATTGTGTGGTTGGTTAAGTTCGGTTACAAACTATCGGTAGAATAGTAAGGATAGTCTAATAATCAGGCAACACTACAACTTATTTGATAAGTGACAATATTAAATTCGCATTAATCTGTGAAAAGTTATCTACGTTTGAAAATTAGTGAAAATCCAAGACATTAGCTTGCGTCGCAGGCTTATGAAAAAATTTGTGAAGATGACGATGCTGAAACTGGAAAAATAGTATAGAAGTGATTTGCTCGTTTTCGATTTGATAATTTTGATGTTAAAGATTCACATCGCTCTGGCTGACCAATAAGTAAAAATTATATGAAGATAATGAAAAAATTGAAAAAGACCAGTCTATAAGCAGCGTGAACGTTGCTACGGGACTAGGCATTTATAACCAAAGAGTTATCAACCCTATGGATAAAGCTAGATATACAATGGAGCTCGATGTTTGGATTACTAATAAACTAACATTGGAAAGTTTAATGGACAAAATTTTCATTTGATATTCACTGATGAACCATTTCTAAATGTTTATTGGTGACAAAAAGTGGATTATGTACAGGGTTGGCAAAAACCCGGGTTTTTTGTTTTTAAAAGAAACCCAACCGACCTAGTTTTATTTGGTTTTTTGATGGTTTTTTTTAGTTTTATTGGGTTTTATAACTGCTTCCAAATTTCGTTCGTTAATAAAATTACGTTATTTTAATGCAAATTTGCACTCTCAGTGGGGTAAATGCGGCGATCGGAGCAGACTGCAATTAGTTCGTTTCAACCGTGCATTATGAGAAAATCGGCCGCAATATACAGCCGGTGTTTCCAAACATTGCTCCTTTTGACTTTAGGTGTTGGCCGTTTCGACGAATACAGTATCTTTTGTCATCGAATCACTTCTTTCTGGGTCACTTCAGAGGAGAAGTTTTTCTGAGACGGGATTCGGACAGAAGTGGGGAAAATATGTAAGTAGTGATTTGAAAATTTTTCTAATTAAATAAATAAATTTCTTTTTTGAGCTAAAAAAAACTGACCGAATTAATTTGTACTCGCAATATGTATTTTTGATTTATTTGTTGTAAATAAACTTAGAAAACCGTTAACCCGGGTTTTTTTAAATATAAAACCCGATAAAAACCGGGTAGGTTTAACTGGGTTACACAGTGGGTTGCCAACCCTGATTATGTACGACAATAATGTTCAAAAAAGATCATGTATGAATCAAGATGAAGCTCCGCTGACGGTGGCAAAGCCAGAATTGACATCAAAAAAAGTAACGCTGTGTGTCTAATGAGATTGTAAGGGATTCGTTGATTATGAGTTTCTACAACCTTGTCAAACTATTGATTGTGATCTCTATTGTCAACTGTCAACAAGATTGAAGAAAGACAGAACTGACCAACAGAAAAGACATAGCCTGGCCATTCACCTTCAGATTATTATTTGTTTCGATATCTGCAAAACTCACTTAATGCTGTAATTTTAAATTCCCTGGGGACCTGCAAAGCGAAATTGGATAAGTTTTTTTGCTGAGAAAACCCAGAAGTTCTGCACTGTACGAAAAATTAATTTGGCGCAAAAATAGTTAAAGGTTATCGATAAAAACGGCGGATATTTGGTTTAATAAGCTAGTTTAAAATCTGTTACTAAACTTAATCGGGCAGCCAATAATAAATATTTCTTGTATCAGTTTTTAGTTCAATATATCATGTAGAGAAGGTGTTTAAAGATTTCAATGCCCTCCCCGAATATTGAATATTCATCAGATTTAACAGAGCCAGTTTTACATATCTCTGCTCTAGTCAAAATGTGCATCAACTTTCAAGTCTCGAACTAACTCAAATTAAATAGATCATTTTCTTTCTACTTTCATTCAGATATCCACATAGGATATGAGCCCCTTTAACCAAGTACTTCAGTTCCATTCTTGTTCTTTTGAACACTTTCGCATTGGCCAAGTTTGACTAAACTAGTTTCCTTCATCCATGACTAGAAGAACATTACTATATTATTTATGTACGCTACCAAATAGTGGCAGACACCCACAGCAGCTCTTTTAAAATAAATTAACAAAATTTATAAGCTGTCTGCACAGTTAAACGTAAAAACAGCTTTAAATATTGGTACAGAAATCAATTTAAAGTTAGTAACACTTTTTTAGATTAAACTTCCTAATTTTCATTCAATGTGCAGCAGTATATTAAGTCCTATGATAGCTTTTGAACACAAAAGCTAACTTGCTTTCAACAATGTGTTACTTGTCTAAGTTTTATATCTTAAGAATAAAGTTTTTATCAACTAATTCTTAAGGAAAAATTATATGAGTAATTGCGTTTTTCTAGGCAATTAAAAAACGAAAATCATGATTTTTTTAAAACAATTTGCATTGAATTGGCTTTACCTAAATTAATTTACAAAGAAAAAAATCTCTTCATTCTTAGAAGTGGCAAAATAAAAGTTATAAATAAGAAGTTTGCTAGCATGAAGAAGGCGATATTTTCAGCTTAAACTATTTCTTTTATAACAAAATTCGCAAAAAACTAAACGCAGTGACTTAGGTAAAATAACTTATTGGCGCTCTGTGAAAGTGAATTTTGCATTGTGTTTCATATATGAGAGTAATGTGTGATGCCAATGCTACACATCTACAGCGATAAAAAATTAGGAGAGTGGTCTTCGGCTGCGCTTGCAAGTATATTCGCTCAATAGGTTCTCCATTTTGTCGACAAATCCCTTAGTTTTATTATAATAATTTTTAAATTTTGGCTTAGGGGTCGAAGCGTTCTCCACTGTGTAGGATGCATGGTTACGGCCTTTTTTTTGCACATACTGTAATGAACACACACACACACACACACACACACATATATATATATATATATATATATATATATATATATATATATATATATATATATATATTTTAAACTCCTCTTAGAAGAAAATCCTCTATAGAGTTATAGCACTTGGTTGGTGAAATAGGGAGAGAAAAGACTAACGAATGGGAGCTATTGGCTACGCTAGCTAGCAGCCGGGTGGGGAGGTTCTTGTCTACAGTTCTCTCAGTCCAAAAAATGTGTCATCCATAAATAATTATTATAGACTCCCTAACAAACTAAAATAAACAATAAAATAAAATGGACCGGTAATTGATTTGCTAATACGCCATTGCAGGTGTCCTAAATACCCCAATTTACAATCAACGGGATCAACCATAAATAACCTTATCACGACCTTTTTTTGAGTTCCTACATGTCACAGGAACTACGCCTCTTTACCCGCCCTACCATGGAGCTTCTAGCATCACATGATAATGAAAATCCCAAAAACCAAAGGAAATCTATCCGATCACATCGCTCGAACTAGTTTAACCACACATATTAATATCACAAATTCTTTAATTCTCATTTATTCATAATATTTCTTCATAAAGACAATGTATCCTATTTTCTTCCTTAAGATTAATATATTGCAGATTATTCTTAATATTTATTTAAGTCCAACAAAAAAAAAAAAATAAATAAATGAATATGTATATTAATAAAGGACATATTCCGAAAAAGAAATAAATTAATTTATATCTACTGTCTAAAATACCTACAATAGTGTAAGAATCGAAGTCAAATGAACAATATTCACAAAACAACAAAACATAACCTTATACTCGCAGATATAGACTTAAAAAAAGAATAAGTTTTTGTGATTTTCTTTCTGTCTTTTCTTTACTTGAAATTTTTCTGATTATGGATTTTGTTTTTATAATTTGATCTTGGCTTTCTCTTAAATTTTTGATTCTTGTTTCATTTTTTTTATATACTCTCTCTTATTTATTTAAATAAGAAAAAGCACTTGCACAAATTTCAAGCAATGATAAAGACAAAAGAATTAAAAGAAAAGGGTTACAGACATCCCTCGAAAAGTGTGTAAATTAAGAAACGATAGAACATTAGAGCTCAAAAATAGAAATGATATTACTAATAAGAGAAACTACCTCAAATAAATATTGTTCGCCCGACTGAGACCTTACTAACTTTCTCTTAATTAAATAAAATATAATTCAATAGCAAAACTAAATAAGAATTTAAATAGAATTATGTAGAAAAGTTTGACTCACCAAATTACTTGAACTCTGCTGCTGCGGAGTGATGAGGCCTCGTCATTCTGCTGCAGGGGAGAGATTGGTAAAATAAGATTGAAGTAATTTGTATCTGGTACTGATAATACTATATAGGGTGTTCACTTAAATGTAGTTTTCTTATGATTATAGACTTAATTTAATCTAAAGATGAAAATATACATATATATATATATATATATATATATATATATATATATATATATATATATATATTTGGTTAAATAAATTCTTAAAGTGATAAATGCATGGATATGATTATTGTATTTTTAATACTGGCATATTAGTGTTTGGTGGGTATTTAATATTTTATCATTTTTCTTTCAAATATGGATTTTATTCACAACAACTAAAAAACAAATGCTATTATATATACAATATTCACATCCACTTTAACCTGTTGATTTAGTGTACTGTAGGTTCTTAAATACTTTTATTGATAAACTGCCGATTTATTCTTTTTCACGACGAACTAGTGTATCTTCAATTTCAAGTAGTTAACTTTTCAGAGACTATTAACCAAACGGAGTCTATTCAGGCATTGGCTGATGATGGTGTCTTCAAAATCAATGGGAATTGACATCACGCAAATTAGAGTTGGTATTGTTGCTGAATGGCGGTGATTATGAGCTTAAACTTTACTGAAGTCGGTAAATTGGGTTCTATCAGGTTACTTATAAATAAATGTTGATCACTGGGTGGCACTCTGATGGCTGTTGAACTGATTGCACCAAATTTAAGACTTCGATTACATTTTAGTTATATATTGTATTCACTCGGCTCTACTTATTTTATATATGGTTTTTAGATTTTTTTTTCTGAATTTTAATTTTAATGTTTTGATATTTCAGGGCTGTCCTCAATTAAATAGCAATTTTGTTCAATTTTTAGCAATGCGCTTAATAGATTATTTTGATTCTCTTTTTCTTCTCTTCTTCTTCTTTTGTTTTGTTATCAAAGCGTGGCTTCTGATATCAATGGCATCTTTTGATACCGAGAGAAAAAAAACGTACAATAGTGACTTACTAAATGAGTCCAATACGTAGTGATGCAAACATAACCGCTGTATAGCAAAGTGCTTAGAATGAGCCTGGAACATAACTCGTCAACGTTTGCAACAACTGGGCATCACTAGAATAATCTTGCGCAACATTTTGCATAAAGATCTTCATTTTCACGCTGATAAAGTTCAGCTCGTTTAAAAACTAAAGCCAGCTGACCATTGTTTACGTCGAACATTTTTCTACAAAATCATCTTTAGTGATGAGACCCATTTCCAATTAGGCGGTTATATAAACAAACAAAATTGTCGCATATGTGGCTCACAAAATCCACAAACAGTCCTCGATAAACCATTACATCCAAAAATTTGTCATCCTATGTGGTTAGGTAGCATCATTGGCCCGTATTTTTTCGAAAATGACAAAGGAAACGCCGTCACTATGCTACCAAGCCATGATAACCAATGTGACCACAATTGGCTAATGTTGACATCAGGGACCTTTGGTTTCAGCATTACGGCGCCACAAGCCACACAGCCAGACAAACAATTCAGTTATATCCGCGACACATTTAAATGTTCTCTGTTCGACTTACAAACAACTTATATCCAAGTACCAGGCGACTAAGTTATTTAATGTGTAATTTTGTAATTTTAAATTGTAATTTTTTTTTCAAATATGTTTATTTTTCATAAGATTTGTGTGAAGATACTCAGGTACCTCGTAGAGCAAAATGTGTAATTTTTACGCAAATATCTACATCATAATTTTTTTTTTTTTGCATATGGTTCTTAATACATAAGTTATACTTGCAATCATAAATAATGATGAACCAGGCAACGGTATTGAATAAAACAGTGAATAAAAATTTGGCTATAAATTGAAGGCTTTTTCCTATCCCGTCACTTATGACTGTTGTCAATGGGAAATATTAGGCTTAAATATTTTTTCTTACACCACTGCCTTGTCATATATTGTATCAATGTAAAAGTCAAGCCACATTTTTTATCAGAGCCTTATGCACCAGTTGTCCTAGCAAATATCGAGCACTGTATAGACCTAGCCAGTATTTGGCAAAAAATATTAAGTCATTCAAACATTATTCCTAAATAACTTTCCTAAATTTGACATTGTAATGAGCAGTATAGACATGTGCTTAAATTTCACAATTAATTATATACTAACAGGTAAAAATATTATTCAAAAACTAGAGGTAGTGGCCAAAAAACTAACAACAAAACGAAAAGACAAACAATTTTTTTTATACAGTTTTCAAAATATTTAGCTGTCTTTACACTTTTTTTTGTCCCTAAGTTCTAAAAGGTTAAAATAACTAAAAGTAGATTTTAAGTAAAATTTAAACCAAAAACAGTTAAGAACTATTATGCACCCTTTAGCCTTAATTGTTTGGATGTTTGTTTGCCTCTCTTTTTGATCGTTGGCTATTGGAAAATGTGCGTTTTCTATGGTTAGTGGAAGCACCATAAGATGTGGTCAAATAGCAGAAGAGTAGACATTCGTAATTTATAGGTGAGAAACTTAAAAAAAATCTTTTTAAAAATTTCAACTTTGCTAAATTATTTGGAGTAATTCTTATTAATTTCTTTGTATTATAAGGTAAAGTTTTGCAATAAAATATGTTATTGTTTTAACGAACAACTTAAATTGATTCAAAAGAGATAATATAATACAGATGTTTCTGTAAAACCTTATAATTTTGTTGCTTTAAAAAATTTAAGGAATTATATGGTATTTTAAGTATTTTTTCCATTTTGGAAAAAAATTCATATAATGGTACTTACAGATCAAACTATTTATGATATCTATGTGCAAAAACAATTAAGTACGCAAAAATTCAGATTTTGGTATATTGGATTATAAACTTATATACTCTAAGAGCACAAATTTTATAAAATTATGTATAGTAATAATTTACAATATTTTAAATTAAATAAACAGCAAACTTTTTATATCTCATAACAAAGAATGAATTCGCAGAAAATATAAATTGTTTTACTTATTTTAACATAATTTTTTTAAGTACTAACAGATTATGCGCAATCTGGATGCTCGTTAATTTATATGTTTATATCTTTCAGTCCACAGCAGCGTCTGGCAAACTTATACCACTGTGTAATTTGAGAGTCTGGCTTTTAGATCATGCTGCAAAAAAATTAATTATTTGCCTACTTCTTTTGGCTTTGTATACTGGAAAGTGGACTTTTACAGCTTAAGTGTACAAATTAAGAAACTAATTTGTAAAAGCATAAAACAACAATAAAAAAACAACGAAATATATAAAAAAATATCGCCAAAAATAACGATGACAAAAAACAATTCCAAAAAAATAAGAATACAATGAGAGAAACACCAAATTAAGAAAAAATTTAAATATGTAATAACATCATCAATGAAAGATTTATTTCTCTCTGTATTTTTCTATTTACTTTTCTCTTTCTTTTTTTTTGCCTATGCGTGGAAGAGCAAAAGAGAAAAATTGCTGAGAGGCATGTTTTGCCGGACTCTGCACTAAAGCAAAAGTAAAAAATGAAATATTGCTTCTTTACAATTAATAAAGACAAGATACTTATACAGTGATTGTATCATGTTTATAACAGTAAAGAGATATAAATAAAATAATTAAATAAACATAAATCTGAATTAGTATTAGTATTTCCTTTTAACACTAAAATCACTTTCAGCATAAGAGATTACAATTGCTTTTCTTTTTAACATTTAAAGACACCAAACAGCAGGCCAATTAATCTTAACAAGGTAAACAACACGAAGACTGTTCAGGAAATTAAAATTAAATGAAGTAACCCAAGCACAATAAGTCAAAGCTATGTAAATATTATAAAAATAATAAAAATGAATTATTACATAGATTGCATACATAAAATAATCTTAAATGTTCTACTTACTTTGTATATTACTGTAATAGCTGGTGACTAAAGAAAAGTATAATAAAGAAGATAAAGTACGAAACTACTCTTGCGATTTAATTTACCTAGTGGCTGTAATGGCTTTTAAAGTAAAGAAAAAAACACACATATAAAATGGAGTAGCAAGAAATGAAGAGAATACAAAAAAAAAAAAACAAACACGACACTGGATTTAGCCGCTATGGTCATAACATAATACGATGTAATAAGTTGTTGTACGTACTTAAAATATCTTTTAAACTTAATATAATAAACTGGGTGTAATTCATTGTAATGGCTTAAATAAGTTTCCATGATTATTAATGCTAAAGTTTTATGCAGTAATGCTAATAAGCTGTCTGGACAGCTATGTTGTTGGTAAATAAAAAGAGGACTCTTTAATTTTAAAACTGCAAGCTCTAAGACTATTACCTGTTGTCATTCCGAAGTATGCAGGTATATTTCTTATTTCAAATGTAATAGAAATGTTATCGCAGTAATTGAAATGCCTTGTGAAAGCAATATAGTATGCTTGAATTTTGGAAAATACGTTTCATACTTTCTTAAAATAGTGAAAGCATTAAAAATCAGTTGAGCTCAATAGAAATAGATTTAATTTTTTTGAAACCTGAAGTTTTCTTCTTTAAGTAAATAATTTTGTTGTTTGATTTTAAAGTTTTGCATTATTTTATAATATATAGTATTTTTTGATATTTTTAAAGAATTTTTGGTTCTATGATTTCTTCGGTCTACAGCACCATTCCATGAAAAAATGGAATTCTGAACAATTTTGTATGCATTAATTTTTGTTTAATTTTGTACCTACAAAAATACTGAGATTATGTCCTTATCCAAAATATTTTAGAAAAATTTTGAACTTCGTAAGCTTGAAAGAAAAATATTTCGTAGAGTGAGTTAAAAGCCATAAAACTTAAGGAAAGTGATAAGAAGAAACTGCAAACAAAGAGTTTGACATCAAAATATTAATGAAGTACAGAATTTCCATACAAGACGAAACAAAATTTATCTTAAGCTCTTCAAAGGGGTTTAAAAGTACTTCCTCAATAATAAGAAGCGCAGAAAATGAACATTGCTGTAACCGATAGTCTGAGCGTAAGAATATCAAGTCACTATACACTTTAGGGGAATTTAAAAGTCTTTTACTACCGTTATATGCTAAACTTATATCAGTGATTGGAAAAAATACAAAAAGCCCTTTTTTGGATATATTTTGCTACATCGTACAGAAAAGATGTTATTGGTAAAACAAAAAAGGACGGATTATATTCCGTTCGTGACGCTATGCGTCTGTACGTAAGATAATTTAAAAATAAATTTTTTAATAGAAATATCACACTTGTCTGCTAAGAATTTTTACATCTGCAGTAGAGGCAAAAAGCTTTTCTGTTTAATATGAAATTATATCACAAAAAAGCAGTATTTTTTCACGAAAGAGTAGAAAAAATTATGTACGATTCTTACAGTGGGTAGATATGACATGTGTATACCGTTTTCTTCCAAAGAGTGTTAATTTTGCAAATTTTGGGTTGAATCACTTTAGCGGTAAAAGTGCGATATATTTTAATTTATTTTATTTTTTTTTGTCAGCAGGAATATTGATCCTTAGCTTAAATTTGCTTTTCAAACACTTTTTCTCCATGTGAAATAGTTTATCCATAATTTTAATTCCATCATAGCAAATCAGAATGTTAGTTGACTCGAACAGAAATTTTTGAATTTGACTGTACATGACAGTGGAATGCTCCTACGGTTAAAAAAGTTCTTTTAAAAATAGAGTTAATTAATCCATTTAATTTCTCGGTATACTGCCACGATTTGAAGACAAAATTAGGTTTGACCAACCCTAAAATATTCTTAAGCACAAAGCAAAAAAATTGGAATTGTGATAGGAAAAAATATAAGAATAATCCTGGCATTACACACAGAAAAAATCCAATGTAAAATCAACATGAATTTTAAGTCGCTGTAAATTTATGAAGAAAATTTATTTTAACGTTGCTTCATATTAAATCAATAAGCTGTACAGGTTATCTTAATATTCCACACTGTTCATTTAAACTTGTTCGTGTAGAAATGAAATTGTAAATATTGTTTTGTTGAAGTATGCCGTGATTTTTTTGTTCAAAAATTATCTTATTTTACAATATGTGTATGTGTATGCATACGAATTCAGAAAAAATAAATCTAATCTGTTGAAATGAACTTAGTAGGTGATTTCGGACAAGAAAATATTAATTTATTTAGTGAAAAAGCTTCTGGAAATAGGTATGCATAGTCAAAACTAGACGAGTTGTTGAATTATTTTGATTTAAAAGACTTCAAATTATCTTTGACAAGTAAGTATATTTGAAATATGACAACGAATACATACGAGTATTTGTAAACAAAGAAAACTCCTTTGCCACAATTAAATTTTAGGCAACATTGTGGTTACCAAATAATTTGGTTGCAGTAACAAAGTTTTAGTTAAGACATTTTTCAAATTAAAATTCTGTCAATTTTTAATTCCCACAACCAGGCGCCTCAACAAAACTAAACAGTTGGACGGAATTCAATTTGGCGAATGATGCTTGTAATGACGTCAGCATTAAGTTAACACAGTTTGTGATTTATACAAACGCAGACGGAACGATATACCACATTATGCGAATAGTGTTGCTCTCGAAGCCCCATAGAAGAGATTGCGCAAGTAACCATGCTTCTGCGACACATAACAGCTTTTTGCTGACGCTATGCCCATGTGTACTACATATACATAACATATATATTTAATCTATTTTTGTTAATTTCTCTAACAAATCTAAATAATTGCTTGAGAGCTGAAATTACATTTGAGAGCTTTAAATACCTTTGAAAAGAAGATATAAAGGAACCTATACCAGCTCTAGGTCTTCACGTTTTTCTCCGAGTAAAGCTGTTTTGTTGGAGAAAACGTGAGGTAAAGGCGAAGAATTTGTAATTATGTACTTACTTATTTTTCTACTAACTCTTTTTTTGATTTTTTTAGTGGTACACAGTTGACGATGAAAGCTTGAATAAAACTATTGCCGATAAAATTGTCTCTGGGTTATAAAATCAATCAGATATTAGCACAACATCACCGACTTAATCTTCATCAACATCTAAAGGCAATTCTTGGCTGTCTAAGGTAAATTTGATAACCATGATTTTGTGTCACCGCAAAAAAATTGTAATTTACAAATATAACGTATTGACTTTAATTAAACTTATGTTATGTTATGTTATATGTATGTATGTTATATTTATAAACAATTTAATAAATAAATAAAAAACAATTTGTTTTTTAATAAAGCAATTTTGCAGATAAAAAAGGTAAAATATTTTAGGAAATAATGGTGTGTATATATGGAACATAAATATGTATATGTTGAATATATATATATACATATATATTTATATAATATATATATATATATATATATATATATTATATAAATATATATGTATATGTATATGTATATGTATATGTATATGTATATGTATATGTATATGTATATGTATATGTATATGTATATGTATATGTATATGTATATGTATATGTATATATATATATATATATATATATATATATATATATATAAATATTATATAAATATATATGTATATGTATATTCAACATATACTTATTTATGTTCCATATATACACACCATTATTTCCTTAAATATTTTACCTTTTTTATATGCAATATTGCTTTATTAAAAAACAAATTGTTTTTTATTTATATATTAAATTGTTTATAAATATAACATACATACATACATATATATATATATATATATATATATATATATATATATATATATATATATATATATATATATATATATATATTTATATAATTATATAAGTAAATATGTAGCTTAGAAATGTAGAAACTATTTTAAATTAACATGAAATTTAATGTTATTCCACATGTTTTCATGTTATTTTAATACGACCACAATATTTCTTTTAAACCATTTCATAGTTAATTAAACATTAATTTTGTATTGATTCAATATGAAAATCAACGTTGCTAACGTTGATTCAACAAGGATTTCACATTATTTCAAATTATTGTAAAATCATGTTGAGTCAACATTAAACGACAATGAAGCAAAATCATTATTAGTAAATGTTTAGTTAATCTTGTTTTGATTGATTTTCCAATGATTTCTTTCTGTGTGTATTTTTTTTATTTTATGTTTAAATATGCTAACTGTATGCAAGGAACACCTTTAAGTGGTAATTACTCATCCTTACCTTTTATACATATTTTGCACAAAATCTACTGCGATTGATCAGGGTATATGGTTTGTTCAAAATATTAAGAAACCTTCGAAAATTGAACAGGAAAGACATAAACTTCGCACTGTTGTAATTAAAGCATGTTTTGAAAATTGAAATTTTAGAAAATTTAACACTTTTCACTACTTTTCCAAATAATAAAAGCACATTTTAAAATAGTGCACCTTACAGTGAAGTATGATCTGTAATATTTTTGATTTATATTATAAATTTAATAGTAAAGTTTTTTCACTGAATTTTTATCAGCTCCATAAAGAAAAAGTTAAAACATAATTATATTTTAAAAAAGCTAAAAGCTTTGGATATAAACAGCATTCTTTGTGTGCATTGAATTAGAAAACTAAAAAACAATTACTTTTGTTTTAATATACTCTATTTTAATTGAGTTTAAAAAATCGTTAGGAACTTAAGATAAGCACTATGCCAAAAATTAAGGAGGGTAATAAAAACTCAACATAAAATGCTGTTGCAATGTGTGAATGAATAACAGCTTTCTTAAAATCTTTATGAACGCTGCTAAAAAAAGGATATTTTTTTAATTCAGTTACAGATGCTTAACAAAATATTTTTTCAGCTTTTTAGTATTTTTTTTTTTTAGCTTTTGGTTGTGTGAATTTATGAAGTTGGTAATTGCTGTGGCTTTATTATAGTGTTTGTATCCTCTGCAAATTATTTTTATTTAAAATCTCTTTCGTATTGTAGATAATTTTGTAGTAGTATTTTTCTTTTCTTGTAGTAATATTCTTAAAAAGGCGGCACGTTATTAAAACTAAAAATTAAGTTATTTAAAAAGAAGATTAAAAAGTCAACTGAATTGAAATAAAAAAAATCATATTACACTCAGATATCTTTTATGCGAATTCATATTTTTGCGTGCTTAAATTTTTTTTTTTTTTTTGTAAGTTAGCCTTCTTACATTGTGGAAGAAATTTCCAATCTTCGATTTTATTATTAAAGCTACATCTGCAGCATCAAAAATATGAATATAAACCTTAATTG
The DNA here is from genome assembly GCA_023159175.1 of Wohlfahrtia magnifica. Taxonomy (NCBI): domain Eukaryota; kingdom Metazoa; phylum Arthropoda; class Insecta; order Diptera; family Sarcophagidae; genus Wohlfahrtia; species Wohlfahrtia magnifica. Next base: position 739,507 of record JAKWBJ010000172.1, on the reverse strand, counting down.
CATGCTGGAAAGCTGTGTATCCAGATTATGTGGTAGCAACACTGATGAGAAAATTTCGACATTATCGGATACAATGTTAACCCTAGCTCGCCAAATTGGAAGCGAGGCGTCAAATCCAAATTAATTCTCTTTCTCTCACACCTATATGTACTCACACATTGAATAAAGATAACAACAAACAATTAATCTCTTAAAAAACACTTAGCGAAATGCCTAATTAAGTGTTTTCGGTAAACCCAAATGTTTAGTTTGCCAACGTGTTCACGCTGCACTACATATGACGTAGCAAGACATTTTAACTCATTTATAACAAATATAAAAATTTATCTAATTTTTATTTTTTAACAAATAACTTAAATTTATGCTATATTTGGCATTTCAATAATTTAATATTATATTATATTATATTATATTTTATTCTATTTGTGTTTCCTCATAGAAGATTTTCTCACTGCGTTGAGTAAGGGAGAACTACTGCTAACTCACTCAAACAAAATGACAGTGTAAGAGTTTGACGAGCACTGCTCTTAACCGTAATGATTAAGCAATATCATTTATAGAACCAGCGTTGCCACAATGATAATTTTATCATACTTTTTGATGGTTCTTTTATATCAAATAATGACCTTTTAAATATAAAAATGATAATTTTTTAGTTGCATCTAGATATATATTTTTTTTAATTTAATTTTTTTAATTAAATAAATAATCAACAGTTAATTTTTAAAATGAAAAAAGGTTGAATCAATTAACTTGTAGTTTATTGATTTTGTGTATATTAAGCCACAGAAAAATGTATGTATTATCTGTACTATTTAATTGCTTTCAATGAAATTTCTTTAGATGAAGGCGGTGTGAAAACTATAAGATCAATAAATTTGAGTATGAAAAAATTTTGATTTTTTGCGATTTTAATGACTTTGTTTAAAAAGAGCTTTCAATTCTTAACGCATTAAAAATTATAAATTGAAAATGACCTTGTTTATCAAGATAAATACGGAATTTTCCCAATTTAATTACTGGGAATATATTTTTTTAAATTTAGATGACGAGTTTAAAGAAATTCGTCTTTTGAACTTTAACGATAGTTTTACAACTCTAGAAAATCTGATGTGAAAAATTTTGGTCAAAAGTCTCGAAAATTACTGATGCTAACAAAGCTTAAGACTTTCATTCTTTTCAAAATTTGTCAAAAATTTAATAAGTGGGATAACGCCAACAAATTAAAATCACGGGTGTTGACATTTATCAAATTGTTGACGTTTATGAATGTTAAAATTTAAAATAAAAATATATATAGGTAGTAAAGTTTAAACCATTTATATTGTTGCTAAAGTGAATGAAATATTTGTTTGGGGCGATAAGTGAATTCATACCATTAACTTTTTAAAGGTTATTCGTGTAAATGTTGCCCAAGGATATGCCGTAATTAGTCCATCCATTAGCTCTAATTTTGACATAATTTTTCCAGCATTTCTACCGATATCTCACCAATGACAGCCGTAATTTCATCTTATATGGCTGAGATTGTGGCTGGCTTGTCTGTACACGAGAGTCTAGTCTAGTGATATCAAATGCCCACCTCAATAGGTTCACCGTATCAGGTGAGTGGGAGTGGCGACATATTGTTAAAACCACATGTCAACCTAGTCCATTTCTTTAATTTTGGAGAAAATCTGGTACTCATCGCTGGGTACTTTGTTCCATTAACTGCAGCGTTAAGATTTTCATCGCTCTTGAAGAAATATACTCCAATAAAGCCGTTAGCCAACAAACCGCACCAAACAGTATATCTTTCAGGATTTCTGGGCAGCTCTTGAACTGCCTTTGTTTACTCTTCACAGCAAACTCGGCATTTTTGTTTGTTGACGTACCCATTGCGCCAAAAATGAGCTTCGTGGATTTTTATTATAAAATTCAAAGATATACAAGTGTTGCTTAATTTGTATGTATATTCACATGCCACGAAATTTTTTCGTATTGAAAGTCCAAATAGCAAAAATACATCACCTTATACATGTTTTTAACTTAAGTTCACGCTTAATAATACATTAAAGTTATGTTTTTTAAACTTAATTTTTACTACTTTTATGTTTTTGTAATAAAATTTTTAGATAAAAAATTATGATTTTTTTTTAATATGATTTTTCTTTCGCCAACTGATGATTTTCTTTCCAAAGCTTCTGGCAACGCTGTAAAGAAGTGTTATTATCCGATGACGATATTATAATCTAAAATAGAGATTGGTTGATGATTAGAAAGAAATATTCGAACCTGTTACTTCAAAACAAATTTGTTAAGTTCTTGACAAAGTTAATGCTTTTTAAAATGAAAATTTCAGTATGGATTCAGATAGGGAATAGCTTCTGCGTGGACTGAACGACCTACTTTCTGGATATTAGAAGCTGTATAAACAACTGAAAAATTTGATAGTATATTATTTTGCACAAGAAGAAAAAGACGAATCTGTCGAAAATTTGTTGATCGTTCCTTCTAGTCATAATGAGAATATTTCTGTTGATGAAAATGACAATCAGCCAAATGGTAGTCATAAATTAATTATTTCCTCTAATGATCAAAAACGGTGTAGACACGTACATATTTAAAAATTGTGATATAACTACATACATATAAAATTTTAAAAGATTATTTTTATCTTTTTTCTTTTTATTTGAATAATAGTATAATCCATTTATATCTGAAGGAAATCTGCTACTTACGGAATGTCATACAAAATCTAGTAGATTTCAACTGGATTTCACATATTTCACTTCGTCACTAGATTTTGTTGAAATCTTATAAATTTAATAAAGCAGCTCTGTTTTGTGTACTAAAAATACTGAAGAACACATCCCTGTTCAGGAAAAAATTACATTTAAAACAAAAATAAAAAAATATATTTTTTTAATTACAAAATGTTTTTTGAAAAACTGTTTTTCGGCATAGTAATATTAAAATATTATTCCTACAACAGATAAGCGTCAAAGGAAATCAGAAAATGCAAACCGTTTCTTTTTATTTCCATGAAAATGAATTATTGTTAAACGTCAAAAAAGTCTAATGTAAACGTATTAGATTTTATACGAAATTTTAAATCTAACTGACGAGATTTCGTTTAGGTGTAAATGCCCTATTATAATTTTGTTGTTTGTTTCTTATTATTTTGGTAAATAATTTTTTTTTTTACATTTTTATGCTATTTTGCTTGACTTTTGATTCGATTTAGCGTTAATTTGAGTATTTTTTTTTAATTCGCATCACCTAAGTGATTTATAAAATGATCCCCTTAATTAGTTATGCACATACATACAAACATATATTTAAGTAAACAAATCAATTTAGACATGATTGTCAAGAAATATTAAAGTATGCTATTTTGTGAAACTTTTCTTTGTTTTATTGCAACAATCTATTTAGTTGTATGACATAAGTTTCGATACTTACTTATTTTATTTATTAAGCTTATTGCCAAAGTAAAAAAAAATTGTCTAATAGAATTCTCTCTAATATAATCAATAAAGCAAATTTTTTTTTTGTTAGAAAATTGTTATTAAAGTAGATTATGAATTGATAAAGAGTCTATAAGAAAAAGTCATGTAGCTCGATTGTTGAAGTTAACAAATTTTGTGTTAGGGTCAGTGGTCTCAATGGATTGTTTTGTGTAAAAAACCATTGTTCGGTATTAGAAAAAGGTTATAAAACTATGTAATATCTGTGCTTTATTATTAATTTTAACATGAACAAGTTCATACTCGCTCCGAATTTATCAATAATGCAAGCGATAAGCAATAATAGGTTCTATGAAGACGTGCAAAGACATGCATATTCAATTATTTTGCTTGAAAAAGAAGGCTCATCTACAAATCGACATAGATAGCATAACCAAACTTGCTTTTTAATGACTGCTTGGATAAGAGTGGATATGGAGTTACCATAAATAAAAATCTAATATACTTAGGTGTGATAACCGACTGCAAACTATATTTCTGTCAGCACTAAAAGATAATATCAAAAAGGATTGAGAACGTTAAAAAAATGGATTGTGATAATGACTGACAGAAAAGGCTCTGAACAAACTAGTCTCCTATCATAAGAAATGCTATTTCGAACAGAAACAGACTTGGAAATTTCTTAGAAAAGTAAATCGAGTGCGCTTAATGACGTGCGCATATCGTACGGCTTCAACTGCAGCATTATCTCTACTTGTTGGAATACCGTCAATTGACTCAATCCTCGACAACAGAAGATTTACATTCAAACAACGTAAATCTCTACCATGTAACTATACACTAGATTGATATGTGTTATTCTACATATAGGAAAATAGTTTAAAAGAGAATATACAGAAATAAACTTCTGCTTTATACATGGTTTGTGTGGCCATGAAAATTTCGGTAGATACCTACAAAGATTCGGCGTAAAGTTATTTGCAACGTGAGTAATATGCCACTTAGCCAACTATGCCGTGAAACATACAATTTCCAAATGGAAATTTTAGGGGAATATGGATTGTCGAATGGTGACCAAAGGAAAATTGTCGGAGTACTAAAGACGTACCGATGAGCACAAGTGCCTAACTCCTTATGACATGACGGATATATGATGGATGAGGAAATACGATAATCCATGGAATCTGCATAGACCAGTAAATGAAGTAATGTGGGAGCACTAGAACCACTATTGGTAGTGCGCTATCACTACCTTCATGGAAAGAAAAAGAAAAATTAATATAGGTAAGACGCCCGTTTATCAATCAAGAGAACCTCGGTTCAACCACAGACCAGACCACCTGACAATTTTCAACATCGGTATCACCTAATAACATCGGTAGCGACTGTTAATGAGTATAAAAAAATTCTCTAACTAATACACCTGCCGCTCGAAGCCTGCATTAAAATCGTAGGTCTTTTTGAATGAGTCTAAAAGTAGAATTTGGAAATGAAGAGACAAGTTCTCCATTGAACTAAAATAAAATAAAATTATAACAAAAGATTGCGTGGAAATTATCTAGTAAAACTCCATAATTGCTTATATATAAATTTCTTTAAATATACGCTTTAACTGGTTGGTCTTGTTTATAGTATTAGTAATTCAAATGCACATGAATGAAAAGAATAAAAAGCCAAATTTAAATACATATTTTTGTTTATAAATTATTTACATGCAGATACATACTCTGGTCAAGGTATTGTTTTATATGTATGAAAACAATTAAATATTATTCATACGCCGCAGAACGAAATTTAATTCAAACATAAAATTTTTAGACAAGCTGTGTGACTAATGAAGTATGATTTATGGATTTATTCAACGAATGCAAATTTTTTTAAGAAAAGCATACAATAAATATTTTTTTGACAATATTTAAATTTTTTTTATTTAAACTAAACAAAACTCTCCTACTAGTAACTGAATGTGTGTATTAAAATTTGTATAAATCATTCTTCAAATTAGAAACGCACCATTTTATATTCAACAACAAACATTGTAAAAAAATATATCGGCATTATTATATTATAATATATCAGCATTATTTCACACAAATCGTGACGGTACTAATATTCCAAGCTGCTATAGTAATGCTATCATATTTAACATCGCTATAAGCCTTTTTTATATAGACGCAGAGAGCAGATCAACATTTATAGGTTTTATTGAAAAAAGTAATGTATGTATGCGATAGTAAAAAAATCAATAATAAAATGTTGTTGAATTACTATATTCATCTTGAAAAAAGTAATGTATGTATGCGATAGTAAAAAAATTAACAATAAAATGCTGTTGAATTACTATATTAATCTTTCGGTTGAAAACGTGCAATAAACAATACATATATAATTATATTGATGTCTAAGATTTGAAGATTTCATAATATTTAAACTTTGTGTCCACATTGACATGCTTGGGTATGTGTTTCGTTTTAAAATTTAGAAAAATTTAAAATTTATTTTAAGTTGTTAACATTATATCGACCTGAAATTTAGATAGTGGTCTTAAATTTAGAATTTGGCAAAATTTACAAGTAGTTATTGTGATTTATAGAGTATGTGTCGAAAATTATATGTTAATTAGTTATTTACAAGTAAAAGAAAAGTTTCTGGCCTAACACATAGATGACGTTGGTTTTATTGCATTCACCTCTTTTTCAGTTAGTGATAGCGTTCAACAGATAGCTGTTAAGATTTAATGATATACTCTTAAATACTTTGTGAGTTATTGTTTTAAGATTGACGCTACTTTTGTTATTTGTAGAACAATGAACCAAAAACAATTTCATATTTTAATTCTACACTGCTTTTTGATGGAAAATAATACCGTTAAGCCGAAGAAATGGCTTGAAAAATGCTATGTTAGCTCCGCTCCATTAGAAACAACAATAAAACGTTGGGTTGCTAGCTTTAAACGTGGTCGTATGGCAGGATTGGCAAAAAACCCGGGTTTTTTAAAAAACCAACCCACTGGTTTTTAGATGGGCTTTATTGGGCTTAATTGTGTTTTATAATTGCTTTAAAATTTCGTTTATTTCGACAATAATTTTTGTTTGTTAGCACACTCGCGTTGTTTTAGTATTGGTAATGCAATTTTGCACTCTTAGTTGGATCAAAGGGGCATTGTATACTATGAGTTGCTAAAACTTGGCGATACTTCGCTTGAACCGCGCATTATGAGAAAAACGGCCGGAATATAGGGATAGACAGACAGATAATGTTTTCCTTTTGCATGACAGCACTCGATCTCACATCGTAAAAGTTGCCAAACAATTGTTAGAAACAATCAAATGTCGCATCTGCTGTATTCACCAAACATTTATTCTTCTGACTATTGGCTGTTTTAACGGATAAAATATATTTTGGCTTGGCACCGAATCACTTCTTTTGAAGAAATATAAAATCAGCTTCAAAGTGGATTGGACGAAAACATTTTCTGAGACGGACAATTAGCTTAGTGTCGAAAAGACGTAAGCAGTGATTTTATATATTTTTTTTAATTTGTTAATTCATTAACTTTTTTGATCTAAAAAAAAACGGATCGAATTAATTTGTACCCCCAATACGTAAATTGTAATTATTTTTGTTGTTGTTGCTTATTTACAAACCTTTAGGTAAAAAACCCACCCAGGTTTTTTTAAATATAAGTTTCTCTACAGCGGTATCACCTCATAACATATTAGCTAGTAATTGGTTATGAGTATTACTACCATTGAAAATTTCTCTAATTCATTTGCTGTTCGGAGCTGGCGTTAAACTGTAGGTCCCTTTCAATGAGCCTAAAAATAAAATCGGATGCAGCTCCTTGACTGAGAAGACCCATGTTCTTCATTGAATGTTATGGGAATTAATATATATATTATATATATATATATATATATATATATATATATTATATATATATATTATATATATGTATATAATATCTTTAATCAAAATTAGCATTCTTTTAAAAATTTAAAATTTTCAGTGAAAAAATTCGTTAACCACAGTGTCCTGGTGTATTTTGAATTTAAAGTTGAAGTCAAATATCACTAAACTTTTTTTTCGTTTTAAATTTGCCTTGTTTGATTGCATTGGTTCAAAATTTGTGTATACTGTTGTCATTATAATGACTTACATAGCTCGTGGTTTAGTAACTCGCACTGCAACCACCACCTCTGTAAACACTTGTGGTAGTGGTTAATTTATTGCTACAACAGCAATGATGTTGCAATATTACGAATATCATTCAGTCAAGTGGTTATATGTATGTTAATGTTGCTGCATAAATGTTGTGTTTATTTTGTGTCTGCGGTATTGAATTTTAGTAATTGTTTTTTTTTCCAAGTCTTTTAACGCAATATACTTCTAATATATTTCAAAAAAACTAAAATATGTATGAAAACAAAATTTGCAATTAATTTTAGTAAAAATAAATTGGGGTCACAAAAGCATAGAGAGCGTTAAAAAATTCACCGAGATGATCTTCAAAATCACTTTATTATAAACTTTATAATTCAAATTTAAATTTTATCGCTGATATTCTTTAAGTATATGCTCATTTCATGCTCACTGCTATTCAGCTGTGTTTTAGTCGTTGTAGCAAGTACTTATTTGGAGAAAATTAGCTACTGGTGTAATATCGTGTATATCAGAGTCAGGCAAAATATATAAATGCATTTTACAATTGTGGTAGTAATTTGATAGTCTCTCATTCAGGCCACTTTGCATTGTAGTCTTCCACATGTTTTCTCTTTATTTCTCTTTGTTGATTTTTTGCTTTTTTTTACCTATGCGTGTGAATAGGCACGTGTAAAAACAAAAGAGAAGGTCAGTCATTTGCCTGGCTCTGGTGTATATGCTACTTTTCGTTGAAAATATTTTAACACCACATTAGTGATAACATAAGTATTCGGTATAAAAATTGCCACACCTCCGACCTAAAGTTAGATATAAGCAGAAAATTTTACCTCACGCTCATTCACTTATAGGTTCAAAATTTATTCGTTAACAAATCCTACTTTTACCAATATATTGTAATTATTTATATAGGAATAAAAAATAAAATAAAAAAATATTGGTAAAAAATTTGGAAAAAAAAGGGGGTAAGATTTACTAGCACTTCCGTTGATATACATATATAATTTCTACGTAAAAGTTAACAGAAAAGAAGTCCAATATTTTTTCAGATGATCTCTTTTACTTTTATAACTATATATTCTTTTACTTTTGTTTAATTTAGGATGTTGTGTTATCGTTTTAGCAAAAAATAACAAGCTTGTGAAATAAAATGCCAGTTTTGTTCAGCTAAAAAATAAAACCCTGTTATTATTTCTAAATTTTTTAATAAAAACTCTTACAGTTTGCATTTTAAAAGTATATGAGCCTAAAAGTGGGGCAACTTCATTTTTTTTTTTTTTTTTTTTGTTCCGGGATATACAAATTTTTATCTGCGTTCCATTAAATTCAAAAATATATGCTAAGTATTATTAATAAATATATATATGTTTTTAAAATTTTGTGGTCCTAGAAAACGTAAGCGTTCAAGGTGGTGATTATAACTAAATGAACTTGCCAAACTTTCAAAATTAACAAGTTATTTTTATTGTTCAATTAATTTATTGTAGATTTTTTTATCAGCCTTTTAATATAAAAAAAAATATTACACGGGGCGACAAATCGAGTACAACAAAAATTCATTTTTCAAATTTTTGAAACATCTTAAAAATCTTGAGTTACTAGTAGATAACCGGTTTTTCGTATCCTCATACATTAATAAGCTCATAATTTAGCTAAATGTTAACCTATTTGAAGTTTCCAAGCTGACCTGCAAAGAAAAAAATTGACCTTTTAAATGAATTTTTTTCGACAGAATCAGAAACGTAGTATCACTTCTCAGGTTTTTTTTTTTTGTCGCACCGTCTTATTCAAACTCCTTTACGTTATTCAATTGATAAATATAACATAATAACACAAACCAAAACCATAATAATATTGAAAATGTTTTTGATATATTCGGATCAAACATAGGCCTAAACAAATTAATTTTACTCAGGATCCCAATTCATAAAATATTAATTATGAACTAGAGATATCTAAGGCAAAAGATCCATCATGTCCTTGTATTTGTCAAACAGTATGGTGCTACTTCTTGTGCTATTAGTGATACTCTAGAGTCATCCAAAGAAAAGATACAATTTTCAGACATGATATCAAATGCCCAGATTACTTTACGATAAAGCAACCGGAGCTAAAAGTTGCCATAATACATTCGACCGAATAAAAATTTCAATCTAAGATGGACTTAGAACATCCATGTCTCAAACTACAGAATCTGAATTTTTTCACACAAAAAGATTAAAGATTATTTCATTTACTTATTTCACTTTAAAAATGTTTGTCAATATAATTTTTTCTTAGGTGTGAAAATAAATATACACTTAATGGAAGAAAAACATTTATTTGTTAAATTTGACACATATTTTGACAGGTGTGAAAATGATAATCGCTTATGAAATAAGAAAATATTTTTACAATTTTATTGCCTCAAGCCAATAATGTTGAAATATTTGTGATATCGTTATTACTTTTGTTGATTTGGTTATATTTTACGTATAATGTATTACTTCATAAACTTTGGAATGTTAAGCGAAGATAAATGTATTTAATGCAGCTGATGTTCAAAATTACTCAATATACTCGTTTGAACTACAATACAAGTAACTAGTAATGCCATTGGCATTAATAACTGTTATGTTTATTACAATGTAATCGGAAATATAAATACTGTTCACAAAGTAATTTAGATATTATTTATTGATTATTAAAATTTGAAGGTAAACGCAATAAAAAAATTTTAAAATGAATAAAGTGAATTAAGTATGGTAATAAAGGGTGGGAAAATTTGAGGTTAGGAAATAAATTGGCTTAAGAAGACTTTTTTGGACAAATTCAATTTTATTGATACTGTTACGTTTTAACCTTTTTAAAAACGTGTTTTTATGAGATCGTAGATTGTAGTTAAAATAAAATAAATATTGTGTTTGGTTTTAATTAAAAATCCTTTATTCAACACAATTATGTGCACCACTGCTTGTAATTTTTTCACAGGCAATAACAATTTTTATTCTTAATTACTCTGTCTGTTTACAACTTTGTAAACAACAACAATTACTCGGCAGTCTTTCTACTTAAAGATCTTCCAACACTAAGGTAGTTATAACTTAAGTTCGATCACAACCTTTTCAACCAGAGGTTATCCACACTTAACTCTCTTTACTGAGTTAACTCCAACTAAACTGGTTTCTTACTTCACTACTAGCTTCACGAATTTACTCCTTATAAACTATCTTCAAACCAATAACACTTTAGCTGAGTTAACTTTACTTAAAAACTGCACTAGCTGAGTTTACGACACATAAACTGTTTGCTGTTTGCATTGACGTGCTTTTTATATGGCTGAGTAAACAACACATCGAAGGCTCTCGAACCTCTCGATATTTCAGGTAGATTCCATTTCTTTCTTTTAATATCTTTTTAGTTCTTTTGTAGCCATGCGTACGTAAACATCTACCTTTCTCAGCTCTTAGTATTTGTTGTTGCTTATTTATTGTCTGTTACTTGTTTTCCCTGCTGCTTATTGTTGTTGCCGTATTATTTACTTTATCTCTGCTAATGGTTGTTGTTGTAGGTTTGTTTATTTGTAAACAGCACGTTTAGTTGTTCTTGCAGCTTTTGTTTATTTATTTTTAGCGATGTATAAACGCTGTGGTGTCCAACTTTATTTTCGTAACAATATCAATATAAAACAAAAGTATGGGAATTAATAATGTTTTTTAAACCGGAAACATAACATAACGGTGTAATACTGCTTGCGACTGGTTGTGAATATTTACGCTATGAAAAACGGTTCTAGCTAATGCCCTTTCAAGACTTCATTAAACCATAGGACTCTTTTAATGAGCCCAACTAAAAAACCGGTCATAGTCCTTTATTAAGAGAAGTTCCTACTATTCCACTTGGGATGTCATGGAAATTATGTATGTATTATAATCAAGGTGTATATATTGTCGTTTTGTTTCTTTTAAAAAAAATTATTATGAAATATATTTAATTACATAAGAAGACAATGATTTTTTCGTTTTTCTTAAAAGTTTTATTGATGATCGATCATCAAATACCCTATATCGGTTCTTTACTTCGGATTATGTCCCCCGAAATTACCAAACGACATTATAATCTGATGATGTTTTATCAACAATTTTATAAAACTCTGTTCCTACTATTTCAATCTGAATTCAAATATATTTATTTATAAACCATGCACAGCTAGTTAGCTGCCATAGTCTAAAAATATAAAATAATAATAAATTTTACCACTTTATTTGTCATTAATATATCAGAGTTTTTTAAAGTGTATTTGTTTTTGTTTCAACAAAGTGGAACTTAGAAATTATTTAAAACTTTAACTTTTAATTTTATTTTAAAATAATTTAAAAAAGAAGTGGCAGTTTTTTAAATAAATAACATCTTTCTAATCTTACTGTTAGTTTTCGATTGTCAATGTCTTACATTCTTTGGCTATATTCCACATATCAAAGAGTCAATATATGAGCACTCGCCTATTGTTCATAACATTAAAACCTATTTTTAAAGAAATCTCTTTAGTTTATTAATTAATAAGGCATTTTTTCGCTTATTGTAATGAAAGTACTCATTTTTGAAACCAACATAACCAAAAATATTTTCAGAATGGTACCAACATTATCATTCAGCACTACAATCTGTGGTGGGTTTTGGTTTTCTCCACAAATCTCCTCCATTCATCTGTATTTGCTGTAAATGTGTGCTAATGCCTTGCGTCCATTGCTCTCATATCATCATGGATGTTACCAATTAGGCGCTTACAATTTTATTGCTTGAAGCTTTTTGGCTGTTGTAAAGAAAAAGTTTTTTTTTTGGTTCTAATCCATGTGTAGTAAATAGCCTATCTATCTAAGTCCTTGTACTTTATTGTATTTGGCAACATCCGTGCCTTAATGGAACTGTAACATTATCTGTATTGTTCCTGTATTGTTTTTTTTTACTTTAATATTCCATAATGTGAAAAGTAGTACTTGTTAGCTGATACAATTTGGTCCTACATGCAGTCTCTCGCAGTATTATCGTAGCTTACAATATGCAACAAGAAAAAAATATCTTTGATATTTAATATATTGTTTTGCGCTATGGTCGCCTAACTTCAAAAATCATCAGCATTTCAGATTCGAATCGAATAAGTCATTTCAAAGTTATCATAAAATGTATGAAGCAGCCTCTTCAAAAATCTCACATTTTTGAAAAAACTTATCCATAGTATCTGAAATACTGATGATTTTTAAAGTAAAGCGATGATAGCGCAGCAAAAATATATAGTGCGGTTATCCATGAAAAAAAATTTTTTCGATTTTTTGCATCAGTATCAGTATGCCTATGTATGCGAATTTGTCTACAGCATCAAAATGATAGACGTCTATATGTCCTTCTTCTTTCATCGTTTTACTGTCATGTTTTTGGTTTAAGAATGTATTAAATTAAAATAAAAACTTTATCGATACTAAAATTCTGTTCCAAAAATTTAGTGCCCCCTTTATATATATTCTACAATTTCAGTCCAGACATAGAAAACTATTATTTAGCTTGTGATCCCTTGTTTTATAATAACTGCTTCCATTCTGTGCGACAGATTTATTTTTTTTAACTCTTGCCGTACAGGTCAAACCAAATCGTTTTATCCGAATTTAAATTTTCCTGATTTGTTTTTCTAAATAATCCCAAAGATTTTCAATGGGGTTTTTGTCTGGTGATTGCGAGGGAGTTTTTAATCATTTTAGAGTATGGTAGAGCAGCTACATCTTAGTGTAGGCCACATTATTTTCTTTGTTTCGAGTATTGAAAATAAGTGTTGAGCACCATCAATTACAAGTAGTGCTTCAGTATCCTCAGCTCTCATTAAATTTTAAGACCGTTCTCAATAAAAAAAAAACAAAATATTGTAATTTAATCAAAAATCGTGAATACTTTTTATAAGATCCCATAATTTCCTTTCTAGTTTGTTAAATACTAAGCACAAACACTATTACGCTAATAAGCACAATTTTTTTAATTTGTATTGATTATATGTCAAAGTAAATAAATAAATTTAACATAAATTGATATTGTATTGTATTATTTGTTGTTTTCAAATTTTACACCATAAAATAATTCAAAACAACAAAAATCAAAATAGAAATTATATCAAATATTGCTTTACAATGTTGTATTATAATTTTATTTATGTTTTGTGTTAACAATAAATAACAATAGCCAAAATTACAATAATATAAGAATAATATTTGTGCGTTAGGGTAATAAAAAATAAATTCTAAACATAATAATCAAAGTAATAATTTAATGAGAAAATTTCTATTTTAGTAGCATATGGTTGTTTTCTTTGTTATTTTGTTAATTTATATAGTTGATTTATTACCAATAATATACTCAAAAGTTTTTACCTTAAAAAATATATTTTGTTGTTCGTCTTAAAAGAAAAACACGAATTTTTGTTATGTATAAGACATTAAGTTAGATGAGAATTCAAAAATATTAAAATAACTTTATGACAGAGTGATAGTATTTTACATATAAATAATATTTATTTATATTTATTTTTGTGTTTTGTTTTCTTTGGCAGCATTTAAGCTGTTGAAATTTTAAACACGTTTACATCATGAATAAATTGAAAGTTGAAGTAACTTGAAACTTGACACAGGAAGTAACGACAAGTAGAGCTTGGCATCTTTGCTATCAATATATGAACATGAGCATGAAAATGCCAGTAGATGTTATGCTTGAAATTAACATTTACACCCAATTGCGGTTCAGAAGCATAAACAGCAACAGTTATCTTACGGACTTGTGTTACATCTACAATGGATATTCTATTTTCATGCAATGAAACTAAAAAGAGGCAAAAGCTAAATGTTAAACTGAAAGTTAAGCTCACATATAAAATTTATATAAAAAACTGATAATAATATCTGAGTTAAAATTTTAAACAAAACGGCAAAGAATTTAATAAAATTATTATTCTGATAAAAGGAATTTCAATTCATTAGTGCTTAAGAATCACCTTCTATCCTGTCAATCAAATTTCTGACTATATTTTAAAGACTTATTTTTTGTTAACCTTCAATTATTTAAAAATTGTTTGTATATACTCACAGCAAATAAAAAGTGTTGTCAAACAGTATGTATTTGTAGTTCAAGAAAGAAGTAAATTTGAAAATTAATTATATAGCATTAAATTTTCGTATAATGTATGGAACGTGGTAACGTCTTGTTGAAAGCACGAGTTGGTGATTTTTATCTCAATGACTTCATGTACCTTCATTATATTTACCATAAGTCTGTAACATCGTTCCTGCCTTATTTCGATAGAAATATATTTTTATTACCCCTAGCCAGGTTTTACTGTCGCTCAGGAGGGTTGACTTTACACATGTGTTGAATATTCTGAGCATAGTTCATTTATTTGTGTGCTCTTCATATTGATTACAAACGACCAATTGACGTTCACACTTTAATAAGCCTGTTGTTTCTGCCATTCGTTGACGCTATACTGCATAAATAGCAGAAGCATTGTATTCGACTGGTTGGTCTTCTGGTGTTATATTTTCCGCTAACTTTTATGTCTTTAATTTTCTTGATGTTTAGCTCAATCTCATCATTGCATAAGGGTCAAAATCATAGATTTAGCATCATTAAATTTAAAAACGTAAAAAACAAACACCAGTGCTTATTTTTGACTATATACTGCATAACTAATTGAATTTTAAATAACTTAAATATTAAATAACATAATTAATTATTTACAAATGCTTTAAATACACTGAAAAATTTCTAGAATGATATGGTAAGGCAATAAAAACAATACCTGCCAAATGATATAACTCATCCAAAACCTTAAGTTACTAAACGAAATTCAAAAAAAAGAACCATATAATTACCAGAAGCCTTTAAAATACGTGTATATTTCTCAAGCAAACATATTTTTTACACAATTTTAAATACACTTTTTACGTTTTAGGTTGTTTTAACATACCTTTTTTGGTAGGAACTGTACCATTTATGAACTAATTTTAGAAGATATGTATTTATTTAGCCTTTTAAAAAAGCAACTCACGAAAAAAGTTGTACAATTACACTGTGCTGGAATTTGACACTGTTTTTACCGACAAGACGGACACCCGGCACCTAAGCTTACACAAGTATACTGATACTATTCGTGTAACTCAAAAACGGTTATATCAATATATTTAAAAAACCGATATTGCGCAATAAAATTACTTTTAATTAAGGCTAAAACGTTTTTAATCTCCGCAGTCGTTTTGGATTCACAATTTTTTTTGCCGTTTTTTTATAAGTTCATAACTTTTAGTTGGCAAAACTGCTTTATTTGACAACCGATTTAACAGCCGATAGTTGCTTTTTGTTTAGTTTGGTTTGGCTTAGTTTGAATAGACTTACAGCAGCGCAAAGCGAAGTGTTGAAATTGTTTATAAAAATAAAGATTCTGTTAGTCAAACATCAATATTTTGTCCTCCGATGTAGCCCATTTTTTGTTAATTGGGTATGTCATTAAGCAGAATTGTCACATTTGGAGTTATGATAATCTACAAGCTTTTGTCGAAACACCATTACGTCCACAGAAAATTACTGTGTTTCACACCAGATACAATTGAACAACTGGAAATCAACGTTCGAAAAGTTATTGGCGAAATACGGCCGCATATGCTGCAAAAATATTGGTGCTCCAGTTGTGCCGTTTACGCACCAGTCATGTCGGCCACATGGCCCATATCAAATTTAAGCATTAATGTCATAAAACTTTCTATCCACAAAGCCTGTTTCATTCATATAAAAAAATGTTTCTTTGTTTTATTATTATTTAACCTCTGTAACTGTAAAAAAAACACCCGATACATCTCGTCACTCTCAGGCAGAAGGCCCATAACTCGTATATCTAGCGAAATTGAGTTTATTAGTGATTCCAATATATTTCTTACAAATATACCTTGTCACGTTTTTGCAAAAAGTTGCATAAAATGCAACAATAATTAATAATAATTAAATTTCTGTTATGTTTTCACATTCTCTTGTAAAATTTTAATTATTTTTTTTAGGTCCTTTTTACATGAGAGCAACGATACATTTAAAAAATATTTTTAATTCTTCATATTTTGATTTTTAAATACGGATTTTGTAGAAACTGGAGGACAAATGCATTCTTGAAATGATGAAACCACATGAAGATTTTCTATATTTTTGTTTATTATCTTTTCTTTTACCTCCTGCTCAATTAAACAAATTATTATGCATATATGTATGTATACATATGTATGTGAGTATGAATTATTTAAAATCCAACTGGGTGAGTTTTATTATTGGAGTCAACAATATTGGTTAAAGCGTTTTTTTTTTTTTGCTTTGATTAAATTTTTTAAAGTTTGTGTTGCTAATTTATTATCTCAGTAATACGACTTTGAATACGAAAATATTAAGTAAATATTTATTAGCAATTTCTAGTTATAAATCAGAATTCCTGATCAAGTACACTCAGCAGAATATTTATTATCTTATACTTTATCAATCATGTAAAAACATATGTGTAAGATTTTTATGAGAAAGTTGAGTGGTAACAGAGTATAGCAAAATAAATTTTTGACAAAGAAAACTAAACTCTTCTTTCAACTCAATTAAACATAACATTTTTTATTCTGATGAATTTTACAAATCAATAAGGATTTTTATTACAGCAATTTTCCTTACATCTTATATCCTTTTCTACTGGGTATTACGACTTACACAATCTCATATGAACAGAATTGACCAGCACTTATTAAGCTACAAAACCTGCATAAATAAACAGATGTAGAAGCATACATGTGTAAAGGTATTTTTCTGCAACTTTCAATACCTAAACAAGGTAATGTTTAATTAATTGTGCATAAGGGTACTTCAGTTTGGAATTGAGAATTGTATTAATTTTGCTAACATATGTCTATTTGTTTGTAAAAAATTGCTAACAATCGAAATTGCTCTGAATAAGGAATAAAGTAATACAAAGAGATTCAATTTTTTATGTTTTCAAATATGCAAACAAACATTATGTATATACATAAGTGCTGGAAGGTATGTAATGAATTAAAGATTTATTTTTGCTTTTGTTTTCTATTTGTTTACATATTAATATTTAACATTTCGTTTATTTTTCTCAAAGTAGTAGTAAAATTTTGCTTCACTTAAAAATTTTTTGCAACTTTTAAAATTATACATAATTTATAAAAATCTGTGTACAGAGAATTGTATATAATTAAGAAAATTTTATTTATTAGAAATACTGATTTTCATTTATGAAATTATTAATATTTTAAAAGTTTTTACATAAATTTTTATTAATGCCATGCTTACACTATTCTTTTAATTCTTTGTTCTCTGTTTAAATTACTTATACAAATTATCCTATTCACATGCTGTCTTTCTAATTGGTTTTGACAGTTCTTGTTCTTATTTTTGTTTATTGTTAAGTTGTGCACATTGTCAGTTATTTTCTTCTTCAATGAAAGGTAAAATTAAGTAAAAAATAAAGAAATATTATTTAAAAACATATGTATTTATATAAAATAATTACACGGTGCGACAAAAAATACCTGTGAACTGATACTATTTTTCTGATAGGTGCTATCGAGTAGAACAAGGATCTATTTTTAAAATTTTCGAAGCACCTTCAAAATCTCGAGTTACCATCAAAAAACCTTTTTTTCGGACTTATAAGAACTTATAGGCTAATAAATTTGTTGAATACTTCTATATTTTGAGGTATTTTACAGATTTGGAAAAAAGAAACAGGCCTATTATGTTATGTATGTGTCACCTAAGTAGCCTTGAATAATCTGGGTGTATTTCTCAAGCAAACATATTCATCCGCATATTTCAAGTTTAGTTACGTTTTCGCGCACTATTTTATATATGAACTCTTCTTTCCCTACCAGAAAAGCAGTATTAGTTTCCAAGTATTTTAATAAAAAAATAGAGAAAATAGAAAAGCACGCGGAATCAGTACAGCGAGCACGCATTGTTTGTTTGTTTACTTTCCTTTGTTTATGTTTAAAATTAGAAATCTCATTGATTTTTTTATAGTAATTTACAAGGTAACTGAAACTGAATTATCTTCACTTTGGTTAATTCGTGCTTAAGAGTTTTTAATGGGACTAATGTAATTCGACTTATACTTGTGGGTTGCCAATCCTTACCTATGGCGTTCTCGTCTGGTGGAAGTTGGAGAACACCAGGTCATACTTCCTCATTCTGAACACGGCAGAGATGCTAGGTTTATGAGCGAACAAAATCTACAAACAAAATGACTTCGTGGACGGTCTTTTGTCGATGGGTGCTCTCAGTTCAACGTAGTTAATTAAATGTCTCCTCAGCAGCATTCGATCATCATTTTATACTGATATTGCTCACGAATCATGGGGCATTCGAGAAAATGATTTTGCGAATGCAAGACATCTGAGAGTGTGGCCCTTGCGCAGGTTGACATAAAGGGTGGTCCAACCATAATGCACGATGTTAGTTGTGAGTCAAGGTTAACTTTCTTGACCAACTTAAATTGACATTTCTTTGTTTCATTGTTGGACAAATTCATCCACAGAGAGGTACGCAATTGAGCAGAGCGTTAGGATTGCTGAAGTCTTTTACGAAAATTGGTGTTCAACTCAAAATGCATTACGTGCACTTCGTGATTTTTTTGGTCAGCATAATCGACCATATGTATCAAAAATCGGCAGAATTGTGCATAATTTTTATCAAACCAGGTATGAAATATGGAAACACCTGTGCATGTTCGACCAGTGCGTTCTGCGGAAAACTTTGCTGTTGGTCGCGATATTGTGTGTTCTTTGAAAATGAGGACAGCCAAGCAGTTACTGTGAATGGTGTTGGCTACCGCCAGATGATAACGGACTTCTTGTAGCCAGAAATTAAAGATGTGGACCTGAACAATATGTGGTTAAAACAGAATAGTGCAACTTGCCACACAGCCAACGAAACAATGTCTCTTTGAGCAAGAAATTCAGTGGCCGTGTTATCTCATGTCGTGGCAATGTTAATTGGCAGCCACGCAAATGTGATTTCACACCGTTAGACTTTTTCTTTGTAGATATTTATAGGAAAAAGTGTACGTCAATAAGCCAAGAACAATTCAAGAGCTAAAGGATGAGATAATTCACTACATTAACGACACTTAACGTCAATTATGTCTCAAAATCATTTAAAATATGGACCGATGGATAGAGGTATGCCACCGAAGCCATGGCAAGCAATTGGCCGTTATTTTTTCTCAGATATAATTACCATAGAGCCTTCCTTCATAATAAAAATATATTAAGATAATTCTCTGAAAACTGTTTGTTTTATTTATAATTAACATAGTGCGTTTTGGTTGGACCACTCTGACGGGCTTTATCGAAATTGATAGACGAGTGAGTGTCCAGGTGGTCTAATACAAAAACTTGCGTGATATCTAGAATTCTTTAGTCTTTTCTACCATTGGAAAGACCAGGAGACATTCTTTAATTTTGCCAGTGGAACTGGTTGGATATCGCGAGGACCCAGTAATTTGCACATTCATGTTTAGAAAGAGCTTGACTCTATCTCGTCTCCAACTTTTGAGTCCTTGATAAGTTTTAGGGTTTTTGCTGAGAGTATCGCAATGTGTCATAGATCTTCTGAAAGTTCTTGTTAGCCACGGAGAACCCATGTAACCTAACCCAACCTGTGGGTGGAATTATGGACGAATTTCGTAAAAACGTTGTCGTGTGAACACGATATAAAATAAATTCATATGTTTTCAACAAAATAAAATTTTATATTATTTTCAAACTAAAATTAACATAAAAATGACATCAGAGTATTTGAAAATGCAATATCATTAACATTTATTGAAGGAAACAAACTTCAAATCAAAACATATCTATGAAAATAAAAGAAAAAAGTTACGTTATGGAAATACAAATTTAATGCTACTTATTTTGTCTACAAAAGTTTCAAAAAATTGTGCATAACTTTCGTAACTATTCTATATGAAATATTCTTTATTACAATGAAGTATATATCATACTTAAAAAACTTTTTGCTAAAAACTCAGGAGCGGAGACTAGGAATCTAAAAATCCAAATCAAGGCGACCTGTATTTAAAAAACTCAATTGCAAATACTTGTGGCAATTCTTTAAAAAAATTTTCAAAAAACCCCGTTTAATTTTACAATTATTAATTACTTAACGATTAATTACACGGTGCGAGAAAAAAAATACTTGTATAATGATACTATTTTTCTGATAGGCGCTGCTGAGCTGAACAAGAATCCGTTTTTGAAATTTTAGAAACAACTCAAAAATCGCGAGTTACGGGTAAAAAATCAGTTTTTCGGACCTTCATGCACTTATAAGCTAACAACTTACCTGAATATTAAAAGAGTTGTACTCAACTGAATTTTTTAAGCGATTTATTATTATTAAAATCCATTGTCCATATTAGGAGCTTACGGCTTCCACAAAAGATTTGCAGCTATTTGTGTTGAGTGTCAGTAATTGTAATTTATCAAACAATATTCCGGTTCCCACAAAGCTGCGCACTTTGCTGGAAACCGCAAGTTTTAGAGTAGGAAGGAGGAGAATCAAAGGAACAATAAAGTTATTGCAGATTTTTTCAATATTGATGCTGTTCTGATTGGTAGAACATCATAGGCCTCACCAGGTATAATTCTGGGTCAACACATTTAAAGAAAGCAAAGGTTGGTGAAAGTCTGAATTTTTGCTATAACTTTTACGGCCATGCATTCAAAATTCGACATTTCGTACTTATGTTATTTGCACACCATACCACTTTGATTAGAAAGTTCCCGGAATTTATGCAAAAAATTAAATTAATAAGTTTATTCATCTTAATCTATCTTGTCAACATAAACTGCAACACACTTATGCTAGCGATTGAACCAATCGTCGAAGCATTTTTTATATTTCTGTACCTTCATCAGTGCTTCCTGCGATTTTTCCATTATTATCTCTCGGCTACTGAAACTCGTTCCCCGTAATGGTTCTTTCATTCGATTGAACAGAAAGAAATCACAGGCAGCCAAATCAGGTGAAATCGGTGGCTGTTGGATGGTATTTGTGGCATTTTCCGTCAAAAAATTTCGAATAATCATGGCACTGTGCGACGGTGCGTAATCATGGTGCAAAATCGACGAATTTTCTGCCCACAATTCTGGTCTCTTTCGGCAAATTTCTTCACGCAAACGTTTCATAACGCCCAAATAACACTCTTTGTTTACTGTCTGGCCTACTGGAAAAAATTATTATGATGAATTACACCGTTGTAATCTATGAAAACCGTGAGCATTGCCTTCTGTTTTGATTGGATTTGGCCTCGCAAATTATGTCTTTTGCAACCTCAACACGGTCTCTTTTTTGCATTGGTACCAACTTTGCCGCTACACGACTTAAACAAAAATCATTAACCAAAATTTCTTGAACGGATCCATAGGCAATATTCAAGTCTTCCGCTATCTCTCTGATAGTTAATTTGCGGTTTTGTCGGTTTTCGATGTCGATGACCTGCCACTGCTTTTATCATCTTCGATTGGCTCACGACCACTTTTTAACTGCTCGTGCCACTAGCAAACGATCGTTTTCTTTGGATTTCTTACGTTCGCGCACCATAAAATCCGTTTTTATGCAAAACTTAATACAAATTCGTTGTTGCAAATTTAAATCCATAGTAAAAAAAATGTAAAAAATCGCCAACACGCATAGAGATAGATGTACTCTTGGCTACATAGCTTTGCGAATGTCAAGCTATGACGCTAAGATTTTGCTGGAATATCAACAACAGATGTACCAACTTAAAAAAAAAAATCGGAACGATGGGACTGCCACACGGGGATTATTCCGGAAACTTTTTGGTCAAGGTGGTACATTTTTCAGCTTGGTAAACACTGATCGTGCCTTTCAGAATGTGAAATATATGATCAATGGGCAAAACTACCTTCTGAGATTTTAGAGAATTAGGCCAATAGCATACTTAAACAATTCTGCGCTGTCATTGAAAATAAAGTGCAATACAAGTTTGTAATAGATTATTATTTTCACGATTAATATGAATTTTTAAAATAGTAGTTCTTCACGTAGACTTTCAACGATTACCTACAATTAATGTCCAAGTGACCGCTAACACAATTTTTCTTATTATTTAAAGCTAGAAAATTTTGTTTTGTCAGAATTTAAATATAAATTGAATGTGTTGTTTAAGCGACAACTCAGTGAATATGCCAAGCAGAAAGAAATTGTATGTGTACAAGTAAATTTGTGGGATGGTAAAGTTTGCTATCATCTAGGCGGTAACAAAAATGTTAATGTGATTAAAATGATAATAAGCGAAATAAAAAAAATTGATGGCAGGAAGTAAGTAAGAATTAAATAAAAAAAATAAATAATATAAAAAGTCGTTAGTCGTTTCTTTTCTTTTCTTTTCTTTTCTTTTCTTTTCTTTTCTTTTCTTTTCTTTTCCTTTCTTTTCTTTTCTTTTCTTTTCTTTTCTTTTTTCTTTTCAATAAACCACTTGAAATGAGAATTATTCTGAGAATTGAAAAAAACGTAAACTTAAATTAAGTGCACAAAAAAAGTGATAAATATTGCTGCTGCTTGTTTTGTTTTATATTTTGCTTATTTCCTTTTATTTAATGTAAAAAATTTTTTGATGACAACTTGACGTCAAAAAAACACCATAAAAACAATGACCAACAGTTGTAAATGGTAGTCACCAACAGCATCCTAGACGTAAACAATATCCTTTTATTTTCCGTTAAAATTTGTTCAAACGAGTTTTTAACTTAAGCATGTTTTTTCTTCCTGTTTTCTGGACATTTTTATTGTATTTTATCTCATCTGTTTTATATTATTTGACTTTTTACGGAATTATTTTTCTGAAAAATTATTTATTGGCATTTTTTATTCATTATGTTATTTAAAGACGTTCACTACACATTTTATAAAGATTTTTCAAATTGAAAATTTACTCTTCAATTTAGTCGATTGACACTTTGTTGATACTCTGTTCATAAGTAAAAGCAAAAGTTATAAAATGAATTAGTTAATCATAGTTTGTCTTAACGAATAGTTTTTCGCTAATTGCTTCATCTTACTTTTAAATTTAAATGACGTAAAACATGTGAGAGGAGATCGATGGCATGGGTTATTTTAGTTTTGAGCACTGCTGTGATTAGTAACTCATTCGCATAGAAAGAAAAAATCTAACGGAGTCAGACTGCACGAACTCGGTAGTAAGTTCTTTATTATCAATTCCTCATCCATCTATTATCGCTGCAAATAATTTCTAATGAAATTTTGCATAGACAGAGCATGCATTTTGATAAAACAATTTTACATTTACTTGCATTGTTGAACTTTACAAAGTGAATAAATGACAGCCAATTCTAGAGATGTGGCTACCCATCCATATATGGTGATTTAAAATATAAAAATTTTTCTTTTAGGCTTATTTTTATGTTAATTGTTCGAATTGTACTCAAATTTATAACTATTGGGTAATTTTTTATCAACACTTCCTTTGGCAGCTTAGCTGTTTTCGTGTAACATGTTATTGTCAAACATGTTCAGTTTAGTCTATAATTTAACAATGAATCGACTTACATACCAACGACGCTTGCAGATTATTGAATTTTATTATCAAAATTAATTCTTTGTTAGGAACTTTTTTATCGGAGAATTGTGTTCAGCGACGAAGCTCATTTCTGGCTGAAATGGGTAAGTCAACAAGCAAAATTGCCATAGTAAGAGTGAAGAGCAGCCAGAAGCATTGCAAGAACTGCCAATGCATTCCGAAAAATGCATGGTTGGTGTGGATTATGGGCTGGTGGCATCAAAGACGACGAGTGCAAGAACATTACTGTGAATGGCGAGCGCTACCGTGCGATGACTAAAACTTTTTTTTTGCCCAAAACGGAAGAGCTGGACCTGGCTGGCACGTGGTTTTAACAATACGGTGCCACATCCCACAGAGCATGTGAAACAATGGCCCCATTGAGAAGGGAGCTTATTTCTTCTTTTTTGGCGCCGGTTAATTCGCCGATTAGATCATGCGATTTAACGACTTTAGGCAACCACCAACGGTTGACGCACTGAAAGCTAATATTGAAAAATATTTACGTTAGTTACCGGCCGATATGTTGTAGAGAGTATACCAAAATTGGACCCAGCGTATGAACCATTTGAGGCGTAGCCGCGTTCAACATTTACATGAAATCATTTTTAAATATTTAATTATATAGATCGTTCTGTTGACTCAAATAAAGATTTCATACATTTCTCTAAATTCTATGTATTTATTTCAATAAAATCAGAAACCTCTTAAAAAATCCCCCAATATTTCTCAGTCTTTTGGCATTAGGTATTCTGGCAGCTTAATATATTTATAAAAGCGGAAATATTAAAAAAATGTATATTTTAAGAATAAACTTATTTTTTTACACGTATTCACAAATCTTATTTATGAAGTAAAAGTAGGGAACACAACTAAATTTAAATCTAACACGTATACATGATGTTGTCATTTAATAAATTTACATTTTATGTTAAAATCGCACTCGTACTAGTCAAGATAAGGAACGGCAATACAATTACCAAGAAGTCTATTTTTCAATTGACATTAAATTTAATGGAAATAACAGTGGATTGAGAAATAACAACAACAAAATTAAGAGCAAAAAATATAATTCTTGTTTCTTATTTCAAATAAATATCTTAAAATTGTTTCATACAAACATTTATAATGCTTATTCATTTGCGAAATTATGGAGAATGAAACTCTACCAAACAGTCTTAGTATTTGAAATTATACTCACACAATGACTTAAATACGTGGTAATTGCTGTATTCTTGAGTATGACATGCTCTGTCATGTATGTATGTATACATTATTTTATCGAAAATAAGTTTAATAGAGGGAATATCCCGAAATATTTCACGAAAATTATATATTTCAGCTTAAGTTTGTCATTTTAATTTTGTCATTTTAATTTTGTCATTTTAATATTATTGTACATTTTTAATATTACATATCGGGCAGGCCATCTATGGGTGTAAATTTGAACCAGCGGTTATTTCGAATCTGTCAATTATATATTCTGTCACAATATTCAGTATATTATTTACACTGAATGGAATGGATCGATTTACGTTTAAGTAATGTTTTAATTTAAGGAAATTTATTTCCAAAACAAAGACAATTGGTCGGATATTACACGAAAATGTCGTACACAATTTGGTCACAGAGGAGGATCAACAGTGCCCGGTATACGCAAGTTTATTGTTAAATTTCATTAAAGAGTGGTCATGGTTGATGCGCCAAGACGAAAGCGTGCTCGTACAGTACGTACACCCGAAAATATCGAAGCTATGGCTGAGAGTGAGCATGAGAATCGATCGACATTAACTCGAGATCGTTCTTAATTATTTAACATTCCACGCACCAGTTTACGTCGAATTTTGCAAAAAGATGTCGGTATGACACCGTACATACTTCAGTTGGTTCAAGAGTTGAAGCCGCAAGACATTTCGCTTTGTTTTCGCTTCGCTAGATGGGCCAAAGTGAAACTGCACGATGAAATTGCTCACGATTTAAATAATATAAAAGTTATGTATGTCTCAATTTACTCCACACAATAAAAAAATTATACGTAATTGGTAAGATAATGCATATAAACATTGGAAATAATTAAGTGCACAACAACGTTCATGTTTCTTCTTTTCCAACTGAATGCAAACATTAGAAATTTTACCGTATTTATCGCAGGTGATTGAAAAGTCAGTGCATTCATTTATATCATATTTGTACACCAACTCCTTGTTGAAGCAGAGGCAATAGGAATTTAGTCTTAAGTATAGCCTTCAATCTGAACATTAGATTGTCGTAAAAGATCTCATATAGTTAGTGATGATTTTTTTTTTGCTATTTGGTTTTTGAGTGTAAAAAAAGTTCGTAACATGGGGCAAAAATGCTCAGTAAGATTCGCCATTTCACTATGAATGGACTAAGAAACAAATTCGTACTGTGTGAGGAAAATGATTTTATCGAAGAATTATCATTAGCTACAAAGCGCATTTTTTGCTCAATGGTTACAGTAAAGAATTACCGAAGGCAGTTTAAGACCTGTCAATACACCCTGAACCAAAGTGGTAGAATTGTACTTAGTTATTGGATTAAACAAGACTGTGACACATGCCACACAATACGCGATACTACGAACTATTGAGTATGAAGAACGATTAATCGCTCCTTGGAACATTTCATTGTCCGCGAATATCAAGGGATTTTACTCTAGTTTATTTATAGCGGTTTTCAGTGTTTTTTTCAATTTTGCAAACTCAAACGGTTAAAAAATCACCCGTTAGAGAATATTACATTTCTTTCTATTTCACTTGTGGAGTATTTTTTTTTTGTTTTTTTTTTTTTTTTGTTTTCTAAACGAAACCATTTTACACTTGTTGTCATGTCTATTCAATTGTATTTTTTTTAGGCATCAGACTCTGATTCAACAGCTTCAGTGTATGTGATTCAAACCAGCAGTATCCATTCATTTCGGTTAAAATAAACAAGCTATTTAAGTTCTTCCTCCTGATTTTTTCAAATAAAATTTCTGTTTCAAAAACCTGAACATAACTGAATCAACAATTTTACAGCAAAGGTAAACAACGTCTTCATATCCTGCTTTTTTAAAACTTGACATAAATATTAAATAACTTTTTACTGTAAGCTTGAAATAAAATTTTTGAGATTCCTTACATAAAAACCACAAGTTTGAATGACGTATCATTATAGATTAGAGGGGAACAAAAACATAAGCACCACTGAAATGTTAATAACAGATTAAAGATTTTTCTATATTTTTTCCGTACAAAACAGCACTTTTACTGTTGTTTGGAAATGTTTCCATTTGGTTTCGTACTGTAACAGTGTTTGAAGAAAAATACTTGTTGATTAAGTAGTTTTAAGACTTAAAATTTGTTTTAGCCTTTAAAACATTCAATACCGCCAGTTGTTGGAATACTCTGCGTTTTTCTGATGTTTTTCAAACAAATATGTAATAATAACACGTCAAGTTAAATGATTTTTCATTCGAATGAACGTTTCAATTAATTAATTTTACCCACCTGCTACTGTATAAAGTGAATTAATTTTTTAAAGAAAATCTTTTTGAAGTCATATAAGGGCTGTGTGATTTTTAGATAAAAAATCATTTTCTTTTTCGCAGTCTCCATGAAGGTCTACACACTTTGCTTAACGTTTATCCGATTTTTTTTTATTTGTCGAGGTCATCAAAGGAGATAATTTTCAGAGATAAGTTTACAGAATCGGGCGTATGAGGGACCAATACTCGTGGATTTATTAGGTAGAACCTACATATGAGTACACCCTTGCATTGTACTGGTGAAAAAGGATTTTTTTTGGCAGTTGTTTTTTTTTTAATACTCATTATATCGACCCATTAAGTTGATATATCCAGTGTTTAAGTTGCTTGTTTTAGATTAGCAATAGCACCAAAATTTTAGCTTTACTTCAGTTTTTAACTTCTAAATAAGCAACTGTGTTGCTTGCTGTGTTACTGAAAGCTTAAAAAATAATAAGCAAAAGCAAACACATAAAATGTATGCACTCTGCTTAAGCAGTCAGCAAAGCAATTATTTTATGAAGAATTGCTCTTGGTGTAAGTAATAAGTTGCTGTTTACTTTATGTTTGCTTTTGCTTAACTGTTTACAACTTATTTATCGATTACGTTGCTGTTGCTTGAATTTCATGATCTTTAGTCGTTTCACGGAAAAAAAATTTTTTAATTGTTTTTCACTTATTTCAATTCTGACTCTTCGATATCTTCTTTTTTTTAATGTTAATGGTGAAAGAGTCGCAAAATATGCCCACATTATAGTAAACAATTAAGTAAAAAATAAAATAGTTGTTTTGCTGACTGCTTAAGCAGAGAATATACACATAATAATACCAAATAATTTATTTGCTATTTTACTTTTTGCTTTTCTTTTTTAATTGTACTTATTATTTTTGAACGTTTTCAGTAAGCATTTAGCTAAATACTGAATCAAAGCAAAAAAATTTTATCTTTGTGCTTTTCCTTGTTACTTTTGCTGAGTAGTTTTCTTTAAGTTTAGTTAAGCATTGAAAGTAGTCAAGCGTTTCTTAACGCTGGATATATCACCCACCACAGCCTGTTTTATACTTTTGAAGCTAATCTATGTGGAGTCTACCTCTTGCATCTCAAAAAATATTCGCCACGACAATATTCGCTGAGCAATCCAACTTGGCCTCTTTTGTCGCCGATTAAATCTGATAGACCAACTGTTTTAACTGCTGTTTGGTATCCCACATTATGAAAAGCTTTCTCACACCCAAGTTATCATTACACCGTAGTTACCATTTGAAACCACTGAGCCATGAGAGATGCCTATGAATTCCACAATCTCTTGCACTTTCAATCTCTGACCGGCTAACACCATATCGCCAATCTTGGAACTTTCACGGAATTATTGACATGCCCTTGAATGCACTTTTATATGTTGCAAGAATTTTACTCGAAAATCAATTAATTCGTAATTAGGATATCTAAAGTTCGCAAAAAATCGGTAAAATTTTGCTTATTTATTTATATTATTTTTTTATTTAATATTAAAGCTTTTAAATTATTATAAAAGAAATTTTTTAAGCAAAACTTTTTTACCTTTACAATTCAATTAAAACCAAGGCTGTCATTTTTAATGTCACATAAAAAACTTTGTTTTACAAAGTTAAAGCTTAAAATGTGTTTAACTACGACACGTATTTTCTGATTTGTGTGTGTGTGTGTGTGTTTAAAACTTTACAACATTTGAACTTAAACAAACAAATGACAGTTATGTTCATTTTGTTATTTTTTAATCTTTTTTAACTTGTCAAAATTGTGAAAAAGGGTCGTCTGCCTAGGCAAATAATTATTTTCTTTTTGCAAAGTATAACACGTGTTTTGCAAATGCTCATGATTACAAGGAAGTTGAATTATATATCCTCCGGTAATGTTTTTGTGTCCGTAATTAAAAGCAAAAGGTAAACAAATTCAAACATTAGCTTTTTATGTTCAGCTATATATCTATGTCAGACTTATTCCTCGTACTCGTACAGCAAAATCCTAAAAAGGTTTTAATTTAAAATCCATTTGTTGGACTCTTTAAACAAACACGTCCGTCATTTTAGTTTAACAACACAACAAGCAACCAAATATATCAGAAATTAGACCAAAGTTTTGTACTTGCCAAAAGCATAAGTCAACATAATAAATCTGGGCTATTTGAGTAAAGAGGGAAATAAAGATAAAGAGTAGAGATATACACGTACACTTTTTAAACAAAAGGTATCCTTAAATATTCAAGTAATGTATTCTTAAATTTATTTGCCTTATAAGAAGAAAATAAAATTATGAAAAATATTTGATTTACACTTAATATAAAGCTCTGAGTGCTGATGACGAAGTGATGCTATTGAGATGAGAGAAAGAAATATGGTCATAAAAATTTTTAATTTTTTTAAGTTTCTGTAATGGCAACTTAAAAATTTCTGTCTCATAGTATCAAATAATACCACACAGTGGGTAAATTGTGCAAAATTTGACAATATGTGTCTTTTCTTATACATAATTAACCCATTATAGCCAGGAACGCGAAAACGTTAACAAATTGTAATAAAACTTTGTACGTAGTGGTTTTTAGGACTACCTAAGATATATTTTAAGCTTAAAGAAAATTAAACAATTGGCTTTTGAAATCTGAGATGGCAAGTTTACTTACCATTGGGAAGATATACTAAATTCATATTTTCGTAAAAGAATTTTATTTAACAGTAAACAATTGATAAAGTTCATAGGAAACGTATAATTACCATGCAAATTAAAATTGTATGCTTTTAAAGTTACACTGAATTTAAATTAAATTTCGGTTTAAATTTGAACCAGCGGTTATTTCGAATCTGGCAATACTTATATCGTTCTATTCTGTAAAAAAATTCATTATTTTCTTTTCACTGTACGATTACGTTCAAGCAACTTTGGGACTTATTAAGAAATTTATTTCCAAAAAAAAACAAAGACAATTGATCGGAAATTGCACGAAAATGTCGTACAATAAAATCATCTTTTCGGACGAAGCTAATTCTCATTATGGTGGGTACGCTTGTATCCAAAATTACCACATTTGTGGTCCAGAAAACCCAATCGTGGTCTTACAGAATCCAATGTACCCATTACGAGTGATTTTTTGGTGCGGCTAGTGAAGCGGAGGCATTATTGGCCCATATTACTTTGAAAATGATGACAGCGCAACTATTACGGCCAATAGAGACACCTATCGCTCCATTATAACCGATTTTTTTTTTTGCCCGCTCTTCATGATTTTAACGATGTTTGGTTTCAAAAAAATGGTGCAATTTATCACACATATCATGCTAAATCGATTTATTGTGTCAAACGCGTGATGGCTGTTTGATTAGCCGAAATGTTGATGTCAGTTAGCCGCCAAGAAACTGCGATTTGACTCTGTTAGACTATTTGCTATAGGGTGACGTTAAAGACAAGTGTTATGACGACATTGCAAGATACGACCCCATACACTCGAAAAAGTTCTCGAAAACTATTCATATCCAATGGGGAACTATGAGACCAGCCGCGGCAGCCATATGAATGAAATAATATTTCGTTTCTAACCGGAAAAATTGTACTTCACAACAAAAAAAATAAATTTGGTAAAATTTCTAACCGTTTTTGTTTTATGTCATTTTTAAATTAAAAGTTTTAAATATCCCACCACATACCAATAGCTTTTATCCGGTGGGCTTTGTGCAATATCCGCTTACCCAATCTCTGCCGCATTTTGACTGATGTGGGTAGATAACGAAGCTTTAACTGGTACGGTTTTTCATATATGCAAAATTCCATATATAGTACGAATGGAGCTGACACGCCCTTTTGATTTATTCTCACCCAGTTATTGAATAACGATGTGTTATGTCCAAGAAATTGCTTAACCAAAATTTATAAAATTTAACAATGCTATTTCACTTATTTTTCAACTCATACTGTGTATTTACTATCAAGTCGTTTAGACCAATTTTAGAAATTGCCATTCTAATCGTTCTCGAGATATACAACAATCAATATATAATTTGTATGGGAGGTACTATGCCAACTTATCTGATTCCGCCCTTTTTTGACTATATATTTTTTATTTACCAATCAATGAATATCTTATGAGTAAATTCTCTCAACTGTTTAAAAGTTTCTTTGAATTTCATTAGCAGTAATTACAGCGACATAGATGGGTTGTCTGACTAGTATGGTTTCCATTCGGCTAGCAATGAAAAAATCCAACAAAGCGTTTAATATTACGCGGCTGAACAATAAACTCTACATTGCACTGAAGACATATACTTATTCTAGTCTGGTCGCCAATAAAACCAAACAGTTCATCGCCGAAAAGGAGATGAAATAATTCAATTTGGCTTTTAGATTTTCTACAATATCATGGATGCGAATTGCAATATTTCAATATTTACTTGCGTTCTATTAAACAATAATGGTTTTATAATTTATGAAATCTTACCTAATTTGCTACACATTTTTGTTCAGTGATAAGTAAAATTACCTCATGGATAGGTGATAGTATTTCAAGAGTTTATACAAACTCTTGCAAAATGTTGTTGATACATAATAAAAGTAATACAAATTATTGCTTGAAAACAGCTGACAGTCAATTAAACTCTTTGAATAATTTTTTTATGTCCATTTTTTGAGGGTTTGCAAAAATGTCTTCCAAAGGCACATAATTAAAAGAATGTATATTTACTCTCCAAATTATTTTCGTAAAAGATATTAAATTCAAGCGTTGTTGATTGAAAAGTTCAGTTTTTATATATTATATTATATATTACTACGACGACGGATGGACATTTAAGCTACCTAGCGCCAGATGGCAGCACAAACACATAACATATAGTGTCTACTATAATGTTTTAATAAAAGCAAACGCAATTGTTCGGGGAAAACTTGTTCTCTATCTTTAAGTGTTTTTCAGCACTGACGCCAAAAGATAGTTTCTTCGTTAATTTCAAATTTGACAGAAAAACACAAAAACACAAGAGTTTCACAACGCTGTGTAGTTGTATATAAGTAGTATATCCAAAGTGTTGCCACAGCTACTCCCCTCCCAAAGAATTGCGTGATGGGGTTTCCGCAAATGAAACTGTTTTCTTTCTGCTATAGGTCCTCAAAGGTACTGGAGCGATATCAGGATCTCTGGTTATAAATGCTGGTTTTAATCGT
Organism: Wohlfahrtia magnifica; assembly: GCA_023159175.1. Taxonomy (NCBI): domain Eukaryota; kingdom Metazoa; phylum Arthropoda; class Insecta; order Diptera; family Sarcophagidae; genus Wohlfahrtia; species Wohlfahrtia magnifica. The sequence goes on along the minus strand of JAKWBJ010000172.1, from coordinate 706,526 downwards.
TCGAGGGAAATGTTATGTGGCTTTTCATTGATTTTAATTGAAAATACTCGGTCAGAAATTCTCTCCAAGACTTCAAAGGGTCCTGTATAAGGAGCTTCCAATGGTTTTTTAACATGATCTGATCTGACAAAAACATGTGAACATGTCATCAAGTCCTTGTGCACGAATAATTTTCTATTGCTTATATGATGATTAACTGGTGCCGGGCGAATCTGTCGCATGTATTCACAAATTTTGTCCAAGAAATATATTCTGTTTGTGGTTTCTTCACTATCTGAAAAATATTCACCTGGAATACGAATTGTGGTGCCATAGAGCATTTCAGCTGTAGAGGTTTTTAAGTCTTCTTTAAAACACGTTCTTAAACCGAGTAGTACAGTTGGTAAAATGTTGGCCCATGGTGTTTCAATATTGCACATTAGAGCTGCTTTTAAAGATCGATGCCACCTCTCGATCATACCATTGGACGAGGGGTGGTAAGGTGTTGTACGTATGCGTTGTGCCCCAATCAAACGTGAAAGTGATGAAAACATTGCAGACTCGAATTGGGTTCCCTTGTCGGTAGTTATTGTTTTGGGTGAACCATATCTGGAAATCCAACAGCCAAAGAATTTGTTGGCCACTGTTTCTGCTGACATCTCCTTTAGTGGAACAATTTCCGGCCAACGAGAAAATCGGTCAATTATCGTCAAACAGTATTTGTAACTCATACATTCGGGAAGAACTATTATATCGATGCGCACATGGTCAAAATGTTGGTCAACTTCTTGGAATTGTTTAGGTGCTAAATGTGTATGTTTGTCGATTTTTGACCGTTGGCAATTTAAACATTCGCGTACCCACTTACTTATGTCGCTGTTCATTGATGGCCATACGTACTTCTGACGAATTTGTTTCAATGTTGATCTTTTTCCCGGATGTGACATGGAATGAATCAAGGAGAAAATTTTCCGTCTTAAAGCAGAAGGTATGTACGGGCAGATTTTCGAAGTTGAAGTGTCGCAGTATATTCGAATGTTGTGGTCCAAAAGTATTTTCTGAAGCCATAAAGATTTACTATTTTTCAAAAGTTGTAATTCTGTGTCTGTTTCCTGAAGGAGTTGAATTTCCTGTAAGGTTATCGCTTTTGGCATGCTGATTTCATTTACTCTCGAAAGAACATCGGCAACCGTGTTTTTCATACCAGAAATGTGTGTTATATCAGTTGTATACTGACCAATAAAATTTAAATGACGTACCTGTCTGGGAGATGCTCTATCCAATTTTTGACGGAATGCATAAGTTAACGGTTTGTGATCCGTTCGCACCACGAAATTACGGCCATCCAGCAGATGTTTAAAATGTTTGATACCAAGTAGACTGCCAAGAGTTCACGGTCATATGTACTGTAATTTTTTTGCGATGGCTTTAGTTTTGCAGAATAAAATGCTATTGATCTCCATTGATCTTGAACAAGTTGTTCCAAATGAGCGCCCACAGCTGAGTCAGACGCGTCTGTAACTAATGCCAGTGGTGCCTCGGGTTCCAAAAAATGTAGTAGAGTCTCATTAGCCAAACACGTTTTGCATGCTTCGAAAGACTTTTCCAGCTCCTGAGTCCATTCAATTTTTCGACGATCGTTTCTCTTTGACTCTTTAAATAAACTATTGAGGGGTGCTTGAATCGTGGCTGCATTAGGAATAAATTTTCTGTAGAAATTCAAAATTCCTAAAAATCGCCTAAGTTCTAAAATATTTTGCGTCTTAGAATAACTTACTATGGCTTTAACTCTGTCTGAAGGCGGTTTCAGTCCTTCGGCAGACAGATGGTAGCCCAGAAAATCTAAATTGGGAACGCAAAATTCACATTTGGAAGCGTTGATTGATAAGCTTGAGTCCTTTAACTTTTGTAGGACGATTTGTAGGTGATTGTAATGCTGATGTTCGTTTTCCGAAAATATAAGTATGTCGTCGAGGTAGCAAAAAACATAGTCCAAATGACGAAAAATTGAATCCATGTATCTTTGGAAAGTTTGAGTGGCATTTCTTAGGCCAAAAGACATTACTACGAATTCAAACAATCCAATTGACGTATTGACAGCAGTTTTCTCGATGTCATCTGGATGCATGGGTATGTTATAATAAGCTTTATTAATATCAATTTTTGCAAATACAGTTTTTTACATAATTTTTCAGCTATGTCATCTAAGCGTGGAATTGGATACCGATCTGGTTGGGTGTTTGCATTTATTTAATCCCCGCATGCTCTCCATCCACCTGTTTTTTTCTTTACAAGATGGATAGGACTAGACCAAGGACTACTGGATGGACGAACTACTCCAAGCTGTAGTAGGCAGGCAAACTCGTCTTTGATTGCTTTTAATTTTTCACCTGAGTAGCGTCTTTGGGATTCTGCAATTGGTTGGCATTTAATTATAATTCTGTGTTGGACGTTTAATGATGTTGGTAACCGATAGGAATTTGGATTTGTAATTTCGACATATTTTATACTAAGGTCATAAAGTTTGGATGAAGAATTGACTGTTGATACACTCTGTTGATCTGAATGTTTTACATGACATAAAGATTTTAGTGACGTCATAGAATCGACAAATTGTTTACCTTTTAAATCTAAAATCAGTCCATAGTGCGATAAAAAATCCGCTCCTATTATGGGAGACTTTACCTCCGCTATAATAAACGTCCAACTAAAAAGACGTCGAAGTACAATATCAGTTTCAAGAAATTTAGTACCATATGTTGAAATTGTTGTATTATTCACTGCATATAACTTGAGATCATCTGATATTGTAGTTGGTTTGGTAAAAAAAGTTTTTGGTATTACAGATACAACTGAGCCAGTGTCCACAAGAAAGTTTAGATTATTTTTTTATCGAAAATATGTAATCTTTTTTCAAGAGTGCGAATTGAATTATGACTGCTGCCTTCTGTTGCACTCACCGAAGACAGCTGTATTAGTTTTCCTGTGGAGAGATAGGATTGGCATTAAACTCGCATGGTTGTTTGCATTTCTTCGAACCAGCGCCAAATTGAATATGGTAATAGCAGACTTTTTGTTGTCGACGAGAGTGAGATCTGCCTCTTCCATGGTCATTCTCTTTGCTTGTACTACGCCGTTGAAAATGTGTATTGGTAGTTGCAAATTCAATAGATAGTTGGCTAAGTTTTTGATTTATTTGATTTAAAAAACTTGAGCAGAACTTTTTGGATGTTATGAAAGTGCATCACAATGTGATACGATGTCCCTTGCTGTAGTAGTTGCCATTACGAAAAGAAGGTGAAGGAGAATTATCAAAGATTCGTTCAGCAATTTCGGCTAAATCTCAAAGTCCTCAGTTTTACATGCAGACAAAATACATATGATATTGCTTGGCATATGTTGCAGCCAAAGAGCAGTCAATGCATCGATTGATATACTGGTACCAGCTAATTCATTCATTTCCCGTAGTAAATGGCTTGGTTTTTTATTTCCAAGTTCCAATTCAGTCAGCAGTTTCAAAAGTTGTTTTTCTTTGGACATACCAAAACGAGTTATGAATTCTTTTTTTAATTTTTCGTACTTGCCTGTTACTGGCTACATCAGCAATTTTCATTAGTGTTTCAGCATCCAAAGCAGTTACGACGGTGTAATACTTAGATAAATCTGCTGTAATTCTATTCACATGCAGCAGCCCATCCACCTGTGCAAACCACAATTCTTTAATTTCAAATTTGACAGAAAAACACAAAAATACAAGAGTTTCACAACGCTGTGTAGTTGTATATAAGTAGTATATCCGAAGTGTTGCCGCAAACATTTTTCTTTCTTAGAAATTACGATCTGTCAAACGTCAGATGTTAAAATTTTAGCCGAATTCATCGATTAGTTCATTTGCTATCGTCGTTTGAAGTAAGCAACTTTTGTGTTTCTTGGAAAATGGAAAAATGTGAATTTCGTGTAGTGATTAAACACTTTTATTTGAAAGGCAAAACGGCGAAAGAGACAAAAGAATAACTTGGTAAACATTACAGCGAATTTGCTCCGTCAGATTATATGGTAAAATATTGGATTGCTGAATTTAAACGGGGCCGAACAACCACTGCAACAATACAATCAACAGGAGAGCCAAAAGAGGTGGTTACTGAAGAAAATATCAAGAAAATCCTCGATATCGTTATATATGATCGCCGGGTCAAATTACGTGAGATTGCTGAAATTGTAGACATATCATATGAACGAGTGTTCAACATTTTGCATGAACATTTGCATATGAAAGAGCTATCGGCAAGATGGGTGCCGCGTTTGCTCAGTGTTGAACAAAAACGAGTTCGACAGATCACTTCACAGAGGTGTTTGAACATGATAAAGCATAATCCGGCTGACTTTTGGCGTAGATTAATAACTGTTGATGAAACGTGGGTCCACTACTACACACCTGAAATCAAAAATCAATCGAAGCAATGGATGGAAGCTGGTGGAAGTGCTCCGAAGAAAGCGAAGACAGCGAAATCGGATGGCAAGGTTATGGCCACTGTATTTTGGGATGCACACGGAATATTTCTCTTCGATTAACTTGAAAAGGGATTCACAATCACAGGAGAGTATTATCGTGCATTATTGGATCAATTGGTTGATGCAATCAAGGAAAAACGACCACATTTAAACAAGAAAAAAATGCTCTTTCTTCAAGACAACGCACCGGTTCACACAGCATTAGATACGATACTAAAACTACGAGATATCAACTTCGAATTGGTTGATCATCCACCTTATAGTCCAGATTTAGCCTCTAGTGACCTTTTCCTGTTTCCAAACTTGAAAAAATCGCTCATAGGAAAAAGATTCATCTCAAACGAAGAAGTGATTATCGAAACTAATGTATATTTGAGTTCCTGAAATCGTATTATTCAGATGGTATAAAAAAGTTGGAAAATCGTCTTACTAAGTGTATTGAGCTAAAAGGAGACTATGTTGAGAAATGAATGGTTTTTGAAAAAAAAGTTTTTTTTCCTACTTCGGTAGCTTCAATATCAATTCGCCCTCGTAGGTTAAGAATGGCTGAGAGTCATGTTAAGTGAAATTACCAGCTGGGCAATTTTTCTTGACTTAATCCTTTATTTTCAACAGCAAATATCTCTTTAGAAAATTTTTAAATAACACAGAAAAAATAACGTCAATGCTAAAATTTTATAAATATATATATATATATATATATATATATATATATATATATATATATATATGTAATATATATCTTATATATTTATGATTTTTTTATTTATTTTTTTCTTCTTTTTATTAATTTATACATTAACTCTTTGACATATATATATTTAACAATATACATATATCGTTTTAGTATTTCATAAGCTTAACAGGGTTCGAAAAACTGAAAATGTACACATTTGTCTTTTATGTAATTAAATTATATATCTCATACAATGAATTTATATTTACAATGTAAGTATACTTAAGATCTGTTGTAATTAATTTTTGACACCTATAATAATTCTTCAACAAGTTGATAATGCTTAGCAAATACCTACTATTCCATACATTTTTAAGTCGGGCGAACACTCTAACAATATATATACTCATCATTGTAAACAACAAAATCTTAATATCCACTTAAGTTAGTCAAACATAAAAAACCAACACCTTCAAATTGGAAAAGAAAAAAATATATATTTTTATCATTTCTGCGCCTACACGTACAATGTATTTAACAAACAAAAAGACAGGACTACAAACGGAACAAGAACAACACTTCTAATAACACATACAGAGTAATACACATATAATAACTAATTTTTACAAAAACATCACATACATTTATATGTATTTGTGCACATGTGTACGTATATTTGTTTAACTTTTCTTGTTCTTCTATTTTACTCTCTCTGTATTTCGTTTGCCAGTTTACTTTATGGTGATGATAATGATGATTGTGTAGGCAATGTACAGTGGGAACGAAGTGATTTTAAATACGACTGGTATTTATTACGTAGTATGTATTTTGTGTTTAATAAATTAATAGATTAAACGTGATCTATAATTTTGGATAAATTATAGCCATACTTTGTACAATGGCTTCTGTGGAATTTTAATAATTTCGCTACAAACTATTTTCATTTTGTTCCTGCTCATAGAGACTACTATGCTAGTGAACGGTCAATCGATTTAGCCAGACCGTAATCTGTTATGAATATCTCTAATGCGGAGAAAATGGTTTTCGGTTTTCTCTTTGAATGTTAAAAGGAAGACATTCCTTAGCATCTAAAGGCTGTCCCAAAATTAACGCAAGATTTGAACTAAATAGGAAACACAGTTTTAAGCCTTTTGATTGTTATTTTTTTATTGAATCACAAAGTACATAGGATAGGGTTAATTATGGACCTTAACATACGTACCCGTTTGTCCAAATTTTCTAAGAACATTTTGCATAAATATCACTAAATTTCGTTGATGCGTTGAATCTCCTTCTTTAGTGCACGGGTGGTTGTGGGCTTGTTGACATAGACCTGTGATTTTAAATAACTCTTTAAAAATAAATCAAATGGTGTTAAATCACACGATCTAGGGGGCCAATTCTGATCACCAAAATCAGAGAGTACACGACCTGGAAATGCAGAAAGAACTGTGAAATTATGTCGTGATATCGAGCACCAATGACAGAAACTGCTTGATCAGCCTCATTTTCAAAAACGTATAGTCCAATTATGCCTCCAGTCCAAAATCGACACCAACCAGTGACACGTTGTGGATGCATTCCTTTTTCGACAATCACATGTGGGTTCTCAGATTAACAAAGCCATAAATTTGAATATGTGTTTAATCGCTTAGGATGATTTTGCTCGCAAAATCAGCATCCATTTGTTGATGTTTAATAGCATGGATATATTGATGTGAGATTTTTGATGAGACTGCTTCATATATTTTACGATAACTTTGAAATGACTCATTCAATTTCATTTAGCCATATGTTGAAAAATTCCAATTTATACCAGCTTCAAGTCATTCTCATATCATATTTTAATATAACTCGTATTTTTGGAGATATTGAGAAACAAATTATAAATTTATTTATCTTCAAAAATCTCACATTTTGGAAAAAATTCTAAAAAAAACTTTTTCATAGAATCTGAAATCTTGATGATTTTTGAAGTTAGGCGCACAAAGAAAATATTGTGTTCATCCGGTCAGAAAATGGCTTTATTTGGCTTCAGTTATTGTGTTAATTGAATTCCGTAAGACACAGATTTTTAATGAATATACGCTGTAGAAAGCTTCTTAAAATTTGTAATTTTTGTCAACGACGCCTAATTGAGGTTCTTGGATTTTCACCGGCACTCTCACACACTGCTTCGATATTGACATTTGATATTTTTAAATTAATCTCTTCACAGTTGGCGAAATTAAACACTATTCTGAAAATACTTTATATGAAATTTTCGTTGTTTGCGTTGTTAGCTGTCGGATTGGTATTTTTAGTGTTATCAACACTTTTCTGCACAAATGACGACAAATTTAAATTTTGTGTTAATTTTTGTGCACCCTTTACATACTATTCAATTTTGTTTCGTTACCTGGACCTTGACTTAATGACATGATGAGGTATCTCAAGACTACAGGCTGAATATAATACTACACTACGATCTAAATAACAGTATATTTGATATTTGACAACCTATTTGACTTTTTGCGCTCAGTGATCTCTCATATTTGTCAACCAACCTACCACCTACCAATAGTGACAAGGTAATATTTTTACAAAGGTCATCTGAGCTGAATGCCATACCAGCACTTGTGCGTCCATTGGCTAACGGTTTCGCCTCGGTATTTTCCATTTTGCTGGAAGGTTGCTAGCGTAATGCCAACAAACAAAAACAGCTGAGGCTAGCCACCCAAAAACTGCCGACCAATAGCTGTTTGTTCCGCACTCTACAAACTTATGGAAAATATAATTAATTACCACCTTGTAAAGTACTTTATTCTAACAAATTGCTTACCGATCATCGGTACTGTTTCCGCAAGGGACTATCTATCGGTGACCTATTGACGTTGCTCTTAGAGACATGGAATATGTCCATTAATAGTTTAGTTCTGGATATTTCCAAAGTGTTTGATGGAGTGTGATATGAGACTTTAATATCGGATCATATTGATTTTGGTTTCGGTAGTTACTTCTCTTGATCTATAACGAGCTTTCTCAGAAATCGCTCTATAAAAGTGGTTATAGCTGAGATCTCATCCAATGAGTTCAGAGAAATTCAGGAGTACCGAAAGTCTTTGTACTTGCTCCCACTCTATTTCTAACATTTCTTAATGACTTTCTTCTTACTTCCAATACTATTTAGTCTAAAAAATTATTTCCATTAAATATTTCCACTGTGCCTTTACCTTTGTGTAATATGACAGGCGTTAGAAACTCATAATAATAAGATTTCCTATATCAGGTGGTTTCGCAACAAAAAAAAGAACCTGAAGACATATTGCGCCTTTTTACTGTATTCGTCTTTTTTTGTTATATATACAGGTTAATGATCAAAAATTAACATATTGTTAAGGAAAGAACAGCAACAAAAATTAAGGAATAACTGAATAAATACTTGTGACACAATTTGTTATAATTGAAAACGTGTCAACATATTACTATCGAAAAGCCAAACAAATGCGACGATAGATATCTCTGAGTGTCTGCGGTTATTATATTAATTTCTTAACAAAACAGAAAGTCAAAAGAAGAAATGTGTGTGTTTAAATAATTTGATTGGTAAGATTTACTTTGGATTTAAAAAATGTTTTTAATTAAAAGGCGTACATTTAAGTTGTAACTGTAAGTGCGTTTAAGAAATGTCTTTAATAATTGTGTAAAAGCGCATTATATACAACTCAGTCAGAAAAAGTAGGATATCAATAAAATACTTACAAAAATAACATTTGAAGAGCTTGCAGACAACACCAGCAGCCCACGTTCAAATCACATTGAAAAATTTTTAACTTAACTTTGGATTTTTAAAATGTTATTTTAAATATGTGATGGAGAAGCTTCAGGCCTCTTCGGATGATCCATCCTACAAAATTTTCCGAACTAAGCATTACACATACATAAATAATCGTATATAACTTTTCATACTTAGTCGCTTTGATTAAGGCTTTGAACCAAATTTTATTAAAAAAATTAAATGAAAATATTTTGAATATTTTAGATAAAACTATTGCACAAAACTTATTAGAGCTGCTGCTTGCCTTGGACTCTTAGCCTTGCGGCTTGTTTTACTGAACGGCTCAACACATAGACTGAACACGTTAGCTCACGTATTGTTTTTATATATTATTACTTCTGTGAATTCTTTTATGTAAAGAAAGTTAAGTAAAAGATTACAAACCTTACAGTCAGAACCATTTGGGTCACTCCAGCAGCAGTTTCATTGAAGACAAATATTAATGTATATAATGAAACTTCTTTAAATATAACCATATTGAAAGAATAAATCCTTTTTGTTGAAAAAATAAATTCCGATGTATTGTGAGCGTCAAATGAAAGTAAACACCTAATCCTAATCGAAAGATATGGTTATTATATTTTCAACAGGGAAAAATAAAATGCAATATATTAGAATTGATTGTTTGTTAATAATTAATCTAACAACTTATCACTTTTTATCAGAATCTCTAGATTTTGTTCGCGTCAAATCAAAGTAAACAGAATACTTTATTTAACTCTAAAGTTGATAAATAATATTTTGTTTGCCGTCCTTTTGTTTTTAACACGGCTTCTAATTTCCTAGGCATTGAATTAACAAGTTTTTGGGTGAATTCTGGAGAAATTTTAATCTTCCCACCCTTTAGTGCTAGCTTTAGATCTCCTTTATAAGAAATGTACTTTCCTCTAATTTTCTTATTCAGATACTCCCACAAGTGCTCGACTGGATTCAGGGCTTAAAAATATGCTGGTGGTCGAGGGTTTTTGAATGGTCCTTTACAATTTTAAAGGTATGCGTATGAGCATTGAAATGAACACTTATGTCGTAAACCCAATTTTTCTACACTAGTGGCAATATTATGTTTCAGAATGTTGAGGTAGTCTTATTTTTCATCAGATTCAATAAACACAAGATTTGCAACTCTCGAAGCCGTCGTGCATTCTCAGACCATAACTGAACCTCCACCACGCTTTACAGTTTGATGTCTCATTTATCACTAAACTCTTTGTTCTGACTTCTCTAAATATTTGGAGGTTTCTTAGTACCAAATTCCTAGTAGTTGCATTCATCTGTGTAGATGATATTTCTGCAAAAGGACAAAGGCCGAAGTGTGCGAGATATTCTCAGCTATTTGTACTGCACTCGATTGCGGATTTGTTTTTACTTCTCTTACTATAACTCCTACCTCCGAGTCTCTACGACTATTTAGTCGCCTTCCGCACGGCAAATTCCCTACTTTTTTGTCTTAAACCTACTTCTTTAATTTTTCTTATATGCCAATGGTTTCATTCTATAATTTTACTTATTTCACACAGGTATAGGGTGAGCAATTTAAAAGTTTAAATTTAAAAAATAAAAAAACGGCTTGAAATTTGGCTAAAAATTATTTTTTTATTTTGAAGTACAATTGATTCGGTTATAAATGAAATATTATTTCGTTATAAATGAAATGTTATTTCATTTATATGACTGCCACGGTTGGCCTCACAGTATTCCATTTAATCGCACAAATTTTCGAGAACTTTTTCGAGTGTATGGAGTCGTATCTCGGCAATGGCATCATGAGCGTTGGCGTTCAAACGTTCAATTGGCTCTTGTTTGTCGATATAATACTTGTCTAACTGCGCCTGACAAGAATTAGTCCAACGGTGTGAAATCGTATCTTCTTGGTGGCCAACTAACATCACTATTTCAGCTAATTAAACCTATGATGCAATAAATCGATTGTGGAATGAGATGTGTGGCAAGTTGCACTATCTTGTTGAAACTAGACATCGTACACATCAATACCATGAAGATCGGACACAAAAAAACAGTTATTATGGTGCGATAAGTGTCTTCATTGACTGTAATGGTTGGAATGGTGCGTAATAGTTGGTGCACTCCACAAACCGCACCAAACAGTCACTCGTAAGATGCTTCTGTAGGACCACGTTTGGATTTTCTGACCTACAAACACCGCAATTTTGCTTACTAATATACCCACCAAGATGAAAATGAGCGCGATCCGAAAAGGTGATCTTAAATGATGACAAATTTAAAGGATGACATTTTATAGTTTGCAATCATTTGGACGTAACTGTTTGCTATATATATTTACCGACAATTTTTAACCGAAGTTATTCGAAAGTAAAATTTTTGAGTGTCAAGATTTTTTTCTACAAGTGTCAAGAATTTTGTAATGCTAAATCTGGCAACCGTAGAACATCTGTAGAAATTAGTATAGAAATGTAAGCGTGCACAGGGGAAGTTTCTACATTTTTCAATTTTTCGTTGAATTTTTTTTTTAATTTTCATTAAGTAATTTTCAACTGTTGAGGAAAGAAACCAAAAAACATAACGCAATCATGGTATATTGAAATGGCAAATTAATTGGCCCCAGTTGTATGGATATGATATTCTCACCTGAATTTCTTACAACACGTTGTAAAGGATATAAGCTGCATTGCATTTGATTTTCCACGGCATATATCACCCATTGTATTAAAGTATCATAGTTATAAAGTACGAGTGATATGATTAACTAGATTAGGAAAATTATAGAAACATAACTCAATAGAACCCCGCAAATTGAATGACAAACACATTTTAATGAATTTATTGTAAGAAAACATTGCGGACCAAAATGGTCTTATACCTAAAATTTTTAAGTTTTTCTCACCTAACAACAAGGTTGAGAAGTTGCTTGTTTAAACTACATCTAGATTTACAAAATACTTAGCACCCTATTTTTGTTAATTATATATTTTTTAATTTACAATTTTTGTAGCTACTTTGTAAAGTAGTTGGCCTTAAGAATTACTTATCCATTGTTGTGAAACAACTTTTTTTATACCTAAAAATAAAATGTTTGTTTTTTTATTCCTAGAAATTCATTTTTCACTCTCAGTTTTCTAAAAAAAAATAAATAAATAAATAACAGTTAACTTAATGGTTCTTTTTAACATTTTATTCTATTTTTATTTTATTTTATTTTTGTTGGGCTTCTATTAAAAAACAAAATTGTTTTCTAATGATTTGGGTTTACGAACATTTAATTTTTTTTTCTTTTGTCCTGCATATACAAAAGCTTTAAAGAATGGTAATAATAAAATTAGCAATCCATTATTGGAAAAGCTAAACAAATTTGTGTAAAAGATTTTAAAGGAAAAAATCAGTACAATTGGTGGGAGGAAGTTGAAGCGTAACTTTTCATCAGTCGGATAAGAAAAGTTTAAAAAATGAAGTGAAATATAAAAAAGAATAAAAATGTATACATACATACATACAAAGAAATTTTTGAAAAGACCTTATTTATACCATTTAAATAATTGTAATTATAGTTTAAAATTTTAAGACTTATTTGCCTTATTTTGTTTTGAGGATTTTAAATAATTGAAGGGAATGTTTATTTATCCGTAAAAAGGTAATTTGTAGTAATTGGTTTTTCAATATTTGTTAAAAGTCCACAAATTTTTGTTTTAATTTAAGTTTTTTTATGATGAATGGTTAGCAGGATCCTAAAATTAAGAAAAAGAAAAAAAAATATTAATAGCGGACATCGAAAAATATTTCCAGACCAGTGTGCTTATAAAAGATAACAAAAACTCAAATGTAGATATCTCAAGAAATTAAAAATATTATCTTATCTATTCTACTTCCTTAAAAAACCATTGGATAAAGCTATGGTCACATTTGGCAAATATTTGACGAAAAAAATGTAACCACTCTTTTATTGAAACATTTTATTTATTTGCTCTTTATTAACATAAATTTAAAATTCTTTTAAAAGCAAATAGTAGTACCAAAAAATTTTTTGATTTAAAAAAGATTAAATTAAACAACATAAATAAATACTCGTAACAAAAAAAAAATATTTCTAAAGAATAGTGGCTACATGTTTTCCGTCAAATGTTTCGTCATATTTAGATCTGCAAACAATAAAAAGAATTGAATTAAATCAGTAGAAACGCAGCCATATCGTTTGGCCATCATATGATGGACAAGTTAGAATAAAAGTGTCGTTACAATTAAATGAAAACTACCTTTAAGAGGCTGATACATTGGCAAACATTTGTTTGCAAACATCGCAAATAACCAATCGCATTCGAGGAGAAGTAAGTTATCCATGTATGTTTGACAATGTATCCTCTTTAATTAAGAACATGACATTTTATGTATAGAAAATATTTGATGAAATATCATTTACTCAAACAAACAAAGTTAACTATACTAATAATACTATAAAGGAAACCTAATATTAATTAATGTAAAGGTACAACTCTATTTGAGTCTATTTGTGATTTTTAAAACAAAATAAAATATAAGACTACGGCTCCATTTAAAATGTGAATAAGTAAGTATGTAGTAGTTATACAATTTATAAAGTGTATAAAGTGTATACAATTTGGAAGTGTAAATTTTCCATTAAAGTCTTAAAACTAAACTTTTTTGCTATTAGCAATGATTATGAATCAAATGTCGCATTGTGGCATCATCGCATAAGAACAACGTATTTTAAGGTTAAAAGGTTTAAATTTTTTTAATCCACCAAATTTCGTGCGTCAAACACGTGTTGCTCTTTTAATTTTATTTATTTATATCAGTAATTCACACAAATCTGATCTACAGAAAACCATTTTCTTTTTAATTTAAAAAAAAATACCTTAAAATAGGTTTTTGTTTAAATTTAAATAAAAAAAATACCTTAAGATATAAGCTTAAAATCACCTGACACTATACATTAAACAATCCTGTATTAATACACTTGCTTACACAAGCACTGCAAGCGAAACCTTAAAGCAACTACCTGAAACGTTGTTTATTTATTTGTTATTTACATATGTGTTTATCTTCTTGGAAGCTCTTTAACTGGTAAAGTTTGGCATCACTTAGCCCTATGTGTTAAACGACCCTGTGTTAATACCGACAATATGCATTAGCGAGAAACGTATTTGCAACCAACAAAAAACACCTTTTAGAAATACTACATATTATGATGATAGTTATGACAGAAAAAGACGTTTAAAAACAACTACTTGTTATATCGTACTATTTATGACACGTTTTTTATTAGACTATGTATTTAACGAACCTGTATTATTACAATTGACAAAACAAACACTGTATAGCCGACAATAATATTACCAAGAACGGTTTTTGCAACAACAAAATATATTATGTTAATCTGTAATACACAAAACTATAAACCTTAAGTCTTTAAATTGTATTTTTTTTTACATAAATATTACTTTCAAGACTTCCCACTACTATTCGTCATTAGAGTAGAAATTTATTATTAGAATGAATCAACAATCATAAATTTTGATGCAGTAATACAGAAGATATTTTCAATCGAGTTAATATTTTATATATAAACTGATAATGCAAATTATTTTTAATTTGCCTGAAGCTATTTAAAATTAGTAAACTTTATGAAAAAATCTCTAAATTACACATTTTAAAATTTTAAAATTTTTTAACTTGTGGGACAAAGTTGGTTCAAACTTTTTTTTATTAAATATCACGTATTTTTTAGTTTCAAAAACCGAAAAACTCCTTCAAAATTTGGTAAATTTATACTTTTTGTTGAAATAAATGCGTATTTGAAAGCGGAAAAAGTTCTTCAAACAATAAGGAAAATTTAAAACTTTTTTTCCGTTTTATTTATAATATTGTAAGGTAATTAAAAAATCAAACTTCTAAAAATAACTTTAACAAATAGAGTTTTTACAGCTATTTTGCTGACGCACCAAAAATCCATTTTGTACATGGTATTTTTTAATATAAATTGGTTCAAATTAGCGCCCTCTTGCGACAATATAGAGAAGTACCCAAACAGAAAAGTGTTGAGTATTTTATTCAGCGGATAATATACATATATTTTAACAAAATCCATGAGTGATTTTTTGATTTTTGTCTATTGGACGACGCTCTGTACATCGTACACATACTCATAACTGTTCATACTCATAGCATTCATTCATTTCTCAAGAACTAATCCATGACTGTCATCATTCATGAGTACTCATGGGTATTTATGATCAATAAATGAAAAATTATTCATTCTATAACTATAAAAACAAATCTACATGGTCTTCTAAGCATATATTTTATGCATAAATTTTATTAAAGAGTATTAAAACATATAAAAGTAATATGATGCTTAATATAAAATCCAACTGTGACTTCAAATATTCAGATGCACATTTACGTATAAAAACATATTTACTGATTTAGTAAAAAATCTAAAACAACAATTTTGTATAATTCAAAGTGATGAACGATGAAAAGTGAAAAGTGTGTAAAACCAAAGTAAAGCAATAAAGTAGTACAAGCCTTGAATTTAAACACTCTTTCGTTAACGTTTTATGTTTAATATCATCAAAAAAATATGTTTAACTTCTGTTGGTTAAATAGTTTTAACTAAAAAGGATTTTAAGATACAATTGAGTTAAATTATGCATTGTCCTGCTGTTTATTTTGAGAAAAAAAACCGATAAAAGAAAAATAAATAAAAAACACACGAAAAAGCATCATATGGTGTGATCACTTACATACATGTGAAATACTGATGTAAAACTATAAAAAGTACTCAGATTAGAAAATTCAAAAAAGTCAAAATAAAAATGAACAATATGTTGCAAACGTAGTCCACATGCTGTGCATAAATGTTTATGATAACTCATCTTAAAATATTTTTTATAAAAAGAAGAATTTTGTCATAGTATTTGGGCTTTAAGGTACTTACTGCTGGATATAGTTTATGACAACTTAAATGTAATATATAAAAATGTTATGGTCCGTTAAATCTGATAAATTTATAAACTTTACAAAAGCTGTGCTAGTTGAAAAAGGCGACTAGCGAAGCACCTGGCGGATAAGCCTAATTCGAGTATACTGAATCCAGTGATGCTAAATAATTTTTTAGTTTAGGTCTTGTTTTTGAAATATATTATTATTTTTAAAATGGAGGAGGTTGCATAATATAAATATATTCACATAAAAACGATTTTATTTATTTCACAAACTGGAAGAAGCGAAATTGTGCAATAAACTTATATATATAGAAATATATATTTTTTTTGCAAAAGAAAATAGTGTGGATTTACGTACGTAAAAATGATATTTGATTAATGAAGCAGAAATATCACTTATATGTACGTAATTATGTAGTAATGTGATCTCACTAAAGAAAGCTGAAATTTAATGATATTTTCTGTTATGATTCGACTACATGCTGAAATTGAGCAACATTGTCTATTTGAGTCAACTTAACCTCCACGTTAGCGAATAAAGCATAATTATACTGGATGATATTGTCTGTTATGACTAACTAATACTCGGACGCCTGCAAGACAAAATCTACTTCAATCACACTAAACACCAAAGACGATTAATCGTCTGTCATCGATGATTTATGATGTCAGCATTTGTCACGATGGTTCAATATGACATTCGCCATCAGGATTAGCTATTAAATTAAAGTATTATGATCTAACCGTTTAAATTAAAAAGACGCATTTTTCTTAAAAAAATAGTTTTGTTTAAAAAACAAAAATTAACATAAAATATATCACTGGCTTAATAATATCGTAATTAAATAATTATAACACGTACAATAAAAATCATTAACAGCTGCAATTACTTGTAATAGCAATATTTTGCCAACAGAAAATGGAAGCTGATAATATAAAAACATAAAAGAGCAATTATTAGGTTGAAGAAAATCAGTTTCCTTTAAATCTATATGTAAAAACTACATAAAACTTTGTTATTATTTTATAGCAACAATTACACAATTGACTTAAGTTTTAAGACAGTTTTATGATATGCATTTTTATTAGTTTTAGCATTTTTTTAAGGTTAAGTATTAAATTATTTTTATTATCATTTTTAATTTATATTACGAAATCTATAATGCTGTTACCCAATATCTGCACTTTGACTGTTATCATGCGCATAAACGCGATAAAATAATGAAATTGATTTCGCATTCGGATATGAGTGAAATTCAATAATGCAAGTAAATGACTGTTAATTGACTGAAAAATAATTACTGGCATGCCTTTAATTATATTTATTTTTACAAAAGAACACAGAACCAAAAAGAACACAGAAAACTGACTTAAATATAGAAACAATGAAATATAATGTTTAATACTAAACGGTTGACACCAAAAAATTGATATAAAATATCTAAAACATTGAAAAAAACTACATATTTAAATATATAAAAATGAATTTTGATATGTTCGGATGCTTAAAATTTGAAAACGGCAAGACCAAATTGGATACTTCCTTCTACGATTTTGTTCGTAATTGTAACACGAAGGTTGAAGAAAGAAGAAGAGTTGAAAATTACTCAACAGAAGGCGCTGTAGGCAGCCATTCCTCTATCTCTGCTCCTGTTAAAGGTGTTTGAATAAAATTTGGTACATCGATGCAGTGCAGGTCGGATAAGGAGCTTGGTGCATCCCACATAAAGTAAAGATTGGTTTCTTTCTATCTTGAGAAGGGTTAGAGTGAAAGCTTCTGAATTTGGACTAAGTGACTTCGTAGTTAATATAAATCGTCAGTCAAGTGGGCGGAATCAGATAAGTATGCATGGTACTTCCCATACAAAGTCAATATTGATTTTCATATATCTTGAGAACGATAATAGTGAGTTTTTAATTTGATTTAAATAACTTTTTGGACATGACACATCATCAGCTCACATTCATATTAAATATGAAGTTTTGCGTGTGTAGAATTATAAAAGTTAAAGCATCGCTATCTATTTATTAAGAACTTAATAGAAGTCAAGGCGCATAATAGAATAGTACATGCTATAAAATATTTCTGTTTAACTTACATTTTAACTTAAGTTTTTTGAAACGATATTGAATTTTCAAAACCTCTTATGTGCATATACATTTTCTTGTATATATTTTCATTGACTTAAAATCAATAACTTTACTGTATTATTTCTTTTTAGGTTTCAATAAAATATTTATGTTTCCTTAAAACTAGGGATAACACAGATATTATTTTCATAAAAGCGCTTAAGTATACTTAAGGTCCAGTAAAACGCAAAACTCAGTATAAAAAACTCGCTTAAGTTATAAAATGTATTGTATGCTCTCTGTTTGCCAAAATTTTTTTAAAACTTTTACATATTTTGTTTAATAAGGTTGTTAGCACTATGTTAAGTTGCAGTCTTGTTGTAAAAACAAAAGTATAAAAGTTATACAAAAAAAGAGTATCTCATAAATTCA
Organism: Wohlfahrtia magnifica; assembly: GCA_023159175.1. Taxonomy (NCBI): domain Eukaryota; kingdom Metazoa; phylum Arthropoda; class Insecta; order Diptera; family Sarcophagidae; genus Wohlfahrtia; species Wohlfahrtia magnifica. Next base: position 688,102 of record JAKWBJ010000172.1, on the reverse strand, counting down.
TTTTTCGAATTACGCTATTCTTCCATGTTGGTACATGTGTGATTTTGTGACATCTTCAAATTTTTTAATTGAAAATAAGTTTTTAAACTTATAAGAAAAACATAAATGCCTCAAGTGTTTGATAAAGCCTAGCTGGATGATACGGTACAATTGTAACTCATATAATTTGTATGAAAGAAAGCAAAACTAGTCAAAAATACATCAAATTTATTACACCTTTTATTATCACAAATAAATTCTCGCAGTTTATTCATTGATTTTTAGTCTTACCTTGTTTACGTTACTCGTATTGGCAAACATAGCAACCAGTTACAGGATAGACTCCACTTTTACTAAAGTGTACTGTGGAAAAATCTTCTGAACTCTTCGTTGCACACTGCGTTGTCCCATAGACAAAAATCAAAAAATCTCTCATCACGGGCAAAATATATATTCTTTGAAAGGTAATAATTTGCTGAATAAAATATTGAACTTTATTCTGCCTATTTCTTCTATGGTCGCAAGAGAGCGCTAAGCTCAACTAACGTATAATAAAAAATACTGTGTAAAAATTGGATTTTAGGTACTTCAGAAAAATAGCTATAGAAACTTTATTTGTTAAAGAAATTTTTAAAAATTTCGTTTTTTAATTACTTTACAGTATTATCAGCAAAACAAAAAAGTTTTAAATTTTGTTTATTGTTTTTATTTATTTCTTTTTCACTTATTTCAATAAAATGCTTAAATTTACCAAGCTTTAAAGGAATAAAAATATACATTATTTTTTTTCTGCTATTGAAACTAAATAGTAAATTAATAAAATTAAAACCAACTTTGGCAATTTTGATGTATAATTTAGAGAATTTTTCATACATTTTATTAATTTTTAAGCATTTAAGACTAATAAAAAATTACAAATAATTTGGAATATTAATTAATATATAATTTATTAACCCAAAAATAATTAAATTTTTTATTAGAATTCAAAAATTGCTTTACTACACCGAATTTTTGTCAAATTTAAATACATTTTTAAATTTTTTAAGTCCACAAATTTGCATGCGTTAAAAACTTGTTATTATTTGGAATTAATTTATTTATATCAGTAATGAGCACAACTTTGTGCAACAGAAAACGTTTTTTTACTAAAGAATTTATATAAAAATATATGTATATTAAGATGTTTGTTTTGTTTTAAGTATATGCCTCTATGGGATCGGCGCAGTGTGTGTCAGCCCAATATTGATATAAAATATTTATTTATAACTAATTTTTTGCTACAACGTTCTTCGATTGCTGGCACACCTAGCTGCTTGGAAGTATATTTCAAGAACGTTCTTCACTGATGTTATGTCTTGTACTACTGATGATGCCCTCTTAATATTACTTTAAAATTAATTTGAATTATTATTATGCTAAAATAGCGACGTTAATCATATTATAGAATAATGCCAAAGACCAGCCTGAATTTCATCGCTTTACTGTATACTCATAGAAAGTTTTGTCCATTAAATCAAATCTACCGTCAGTTTTGTTATAGTGTTTGATATTGCAAATTATGTTTTTCAACTTCTCCTGCCATATGCATAGTTGACAGTAAAATGACTACTTTGTTCATTAGCTGAACGTATGAACAGATTGTGCATCACTTTTATAGACAGAGTTAGTTAGCCTTGGTAGGCCGGATAATTCTGAGCACAAACTTCTAATTTTTTTTTACTGTACCAACCAAATGCTATATTACAAGAATTATTTTTTTGGCCTATTCTGTTACTACATTTCTTTCAGAAAATTAATACATATCAGCTAGGTCAAGTACCGTTCTTTTACAACAGGCGTGTACCGACTATTTGATTTGTAGTATAAATGTTAACTTGTAGTGCGTAGGAATTTATTGAATGAGAATTTTTTGGTTTGGGGGAATACAGGTCTGCAAACTTGAATTGGCCTCTAAATGGAAACAGTTACTCATCGAGGGTAATGCATTCATATGTATTGTATTTCTTTTTATTTTTGTCTATCATAGTCTAAATATCTCGACATGGTGCACCTCTTACTGTTTTCATAAGTTTTCACGTACGTATACACTTAATGTCATATCAAATAAATCACAGCATCGTGAAGCGTTAGTGAGATATTACTGTACGTATAAGAGGCAATCAATCAGGTTATTAATATTGCCTTGCAGTACACCGGATGAAATTTGTGTACAATAATGAAAAGTGTAACTTATAATGAAATTTATATGTAGTAAAGTATGTGTATATTGCTTCCTTTACTAAGGTTAATATAACAAGTCCTTTTGAGGCTTACAATAAAACTAATTGAATCACTTGCACTAAATTACGTGTGCGTACATTTTTTAATAAAAATTATTTCAAGTTTTATTAAAGAAAAATAAAAAGTAAATATCATAAAAACGTTAACATATTAACAATACTTTCATCACATTTTAAAGTACGAAAAGTTTTCTTAATTTTAAAAAGCGCAAAAAAGGACATACAATGTTAAAAGAAAATAATATACAGAGTGACGATTGGCATGTTTTATCAAAAAAAATTTTACATTATTCACTCTCATCGTGTCGGTAGAATACTGCCAAAAAAAAGTTGTTAAAAAACCATTGATACTTTACACAAATATTCAAAATGGATATTTTTCATACATACAACCAAAAACTAACGATAAAAACTTGTCAAGAGCAATAATCACAAAATAACATGGCAATCAAGAATATACAATCATTCGAAAACAGGAAATATAGTTTTGTAGCAAACAGTTGTTAAAGTAAACAACTTGAAGGACACCAGACTGCTAAAAGTAATTTAATTTACATATTTTCCGGATACTCTTTTTCCTTTATTGCTGCTTATATATGCAGAGTGATGAAATGAATGTGTCTGTTGTTCATTATTAAGTTAAATGTATGCGTAATATGTTCTGATGGTTCTATATTTCTTTTTTCACTTCAAATCAGATAATGTTCCCGTAAAATAAAAACAAACAATATATAAAGTTGCTTGTTCGTCAAGCTTGATTGGTCTTGAAAAATATAGCGAAGATCGAGGTGATGAGAACAAATATTTTACACATTAGGAGCTTTTACAATGTTTTGAAGGCCTTTAAAATTTTCCACATTTCGTGGTATTCTAATTATAAAAAACACAATAATTTAGCATCCACTTAAACAACAAAATTACCTAATTTTCTATCATTTTATTATTACAATTATATTCTTTTTGTTTCAAAATTTAAATAAATTTTAACCCGAAACTTGAGGGTCAAATATCAACTAAGGTAGCTTTCAAAATAATTGTTTTATTTGTAGTTTTGTTCTCTGATTAATTTTGTTTTTATTTATATACTTCTTTTTATAGCTCAGCATTTCCATTAATTTCTTGATGTAATACAATACGCCTGTAGAAAAAGAAACAGAGGAAATAATTATACATTTTTTTTCATTCAACAGTGTCTGTTGCCTTTTTTTATTATGAATTGCTTGACAACTAATGCAATCCACTAGATTCCAATAATAATTTATTTGATCCTGCAGCCATAAGTCGTAAAGCTCCGGCTGGCATGCGGGTGTCGAAAAGTTTATCCACTATACAACCAATTTCTTAAAATTTTGGTAATATTGCTGAGCAAAATAGTCGTGATTTGAATGCTAGGATCCTCAATAATACAATGAGTAATTAAACAATGTTAATACATCAAAATCCAGTTCAGGCGGCAGTAGTGTACCCAGCAGCAGCGGAAATTCGTTATGTGAGTCAACAAAAAAGTCATCAAGAAGAATTCATTTACTATGACAAACCTTCTCACCATTTAGCTGTCTTACGAGCAAGTAACATTTGACAAAGTTTTTCTGACGGTGATGTAAATTCACTTGTAATGGAAGAAATTGTAGTAAAGCCATATTTTACGCATTTCATTGCAGTATGTACGAAATGTAAAGATTCCAATATGTCTTTAGATCCTATTGATAATTCTCAACAATCATCATATTCGCAAATTACACTTTAGGAAAAAGTAATCAGAATAATTGCCGTAATGTACGTTGAGCTTAGTTATCCGTTAATAAAAACATTTCCAAAAGTAAGATTTTTTTTTTGAAAAGGTATTTATACATAATAGTTCAATGGTACCCATGCAAGATGCAATATAATAAATATTCGAAACCTTTTTGGAAATGTTTAAATCATTTTCAAAGGATTGTTTAATTTTTTTTACAAAATTGTTTATTAAGCTTAAGACAAAGTTTTTTTATTTGTTACAACAAATTTTTCTTTTAAAATATAAAGAGGCATGTCACTTTAAGTTAAACAATGTTTTCATCTTTGGCGTAAAATCTTCACATGCTTTAAAAGAAAAAGTTTACAATGAATACTTTTTTAAAATTTTTAATTACAATTTCGAAATTGCAAAGAATATAATTTTTAAATATTTGCATTTTTCAGTTTAAAACAATTCTTTCATTTAAAATATTGCAATTTATTTGTTTCTGTTTCTGGAAAGTGGCAGACTTTTACAATTTATTTTTATATACTTGTAGTATGTGTTCTTATATATTGTTTTAAAATCACAGTTTCGTTTATTTATAAAAATTATTTATTTAATTGCTGACCAATATTTATAATTTATTATAAAGCTATTTATTATTTTTTTCTTTACTATATTTATACATTAATAATAAAAACCCTCAATATTGTTAAATGCAGGTTGACACTTAAGTCGAGCTCTTAAAAAGTATCGTTAAAAGTTAACAAAAATTATGGTTTGAAGCTATAGGATAGTATAGGTTTTTTACAGCCGGGCTGAAAAATTCTAAAAATAAACCTACAAATCAAAAAAGTAAAAATCTTTGATTTTAAATTTTATTACATTCAACATAAAATATTTCAAAAAATTCTGTATAAAATTTTCCCTTTTATAATTTTTTTGTTTCATTTTCATTATTTTTTAGATAAATTCAAAATCAAAAATTATATACATTCAGATTTACTGTAATATTATTCGATGCTTCACTTCGGTTCGATACTATGAATGGTTCATAAAAAACCTATGTTGAACGAAAAATCTATGTCTTGTTCCTTAGTGTTGTCCAATCATTGTTATTGAGGAAATTTATATTCAATAACAGTTTACGCCCAAAGTCCTAATTCTGGCAAAAGCAGAGCATGCAGAGAAAAAGTGTTTGAAATACTGAATGTTCTCTCCAAATGCTCTAGTTCATTAAATTCGACACAATCTACTCTATACTAAATACTTGGTGGGCAAATTTGAGGTTAGGAAATAAATTGGATGTCAAATGATAAAATGTCAAGAATTGAGCCGACAGCCTTTGACACTTATTTAGCTACACTCTTGAACAAGCAATTTTAATTGTGAAAGTCTACTATCAAAATGATGAAAATTTTACTGTATCACTTCGTAATATTCGTGGGTAATTTAATTGCTAAATTAGAGACTCACGGTACTGTTGCTGGCAATAGATCAAAACAATACGCTCGTAGTGGCCGTAGTGATGCAAACATAATCGCTGTACAGCAAGGTGTTGAGAATGAGCCTGGAACATCAACTCGTCGAAGTTCACAACAATAGGAATTTTGCAAAATATTTTGCATAAAGATCTTCATCTTCACGCTTATAAATACCTTTTTTATTCCCAATAAAAAGTAAAAGTACCTAGTTTTGAAAAAAAAAATGTTTGCTGTAATTCAGAAATTCCACTGAGCGTATGATATTGTGTTATTTAGAAATTTTGAAAAAAATATCGCTTATACGACACCCATTACATACAATTACACCAAAAAATTTTTATTTCAAAACTAGGTACTTTCACTTTGTTGGGAATAAAATATGTATTTTCCAATCGATTTAAATAAATTATGGTTTATTTTATTTGTTTGATAAGCAACTTTACGAATAATTACTGAAACTGGTAAATAAACATTTGCAGCTTTCTATTTCTAATGGATTTTTAGAAAATTCAAAATTTTTAGAATCAAAAATTTCATAACTATTCAAAAAAAAAAAAAAAAAAAAAAATATTAATGACTTTTCTCTCAATAACTCTGAAAATACGGAAATATTAGAATAATAATAAAGCTGGTATAATTTGGAACTTTTTGATATATCGAAATCGAATAAGTCATTTCAAAGTTATCATAAGATGTAAGAGCAGCCTCTTCAAAACCTCACATTTTAGGAAAAAATTAAAAAAATATTATTCATAGAATCTGATGATTTTTGAAGTTAGGCGACCATAGCGCATCAAAAAAATATAGTGGTTGTCCAGTCAGAAATTAGTTTTCCATTTGTTACATAGTGATTTTAACAAGCGTCATAACTTGGCTGGTTTGATGGATCTATTACATGTGTCTACGAGGTTATCGTTAGATTTTGAATTCCATTGTAGTGCGGCTTTGATGCTATCATTGTCTAATATTTAGAATATGTTCGATTAATGTTTCATTTCTTTGTCTCAGCTTCTATTTGTTTGTTCTTTGTCAGAGCCAAAGGCTGTAGTGGCAGTATACGCTTTACGCTCCTGTTTTACGAACGCCTAGATCTTTATTATGCTAACATTCATTATGCCTAATGTAGTGGATACGTGCACTGTTTTTCCACTACTTTCAAATAAACGCAGGGTGGTTTTGCGACTAATACTATTTGATCTCAATACCTTGTGAAGAGCTTGTAAGGCTACACTTTCCTTATTTATACGCATTTCTACTTCATCTTCAGAGCCGTCAACCTTTGATATTGTGCTCCCAGTGCAGTACAAAGAATCCACATTGATAATCTGGATTTTATACAATCTATGTGTTGTGATAATTGTTTTAATCCGCATTGGTTTTGTCTTTTGTCTCTTTTTTATGTTGATTTTAAGACCGATATTTACAGCGTTTTCAACCAACCTTTCGTTTTACAATCTTAGACTTAGTAAATTTGAAAAGAACCTTCATCTTTTTCGCATATAGCTTTGTTCATAGGACTGTAATGGTTCTGTCCACTATCTTGTTTGAGCAGAAAGCAACATTAGCTGCGCTAGTTCATTGTTCATTCAAATTTCAAACACCATTAAGTTATTTTATTTTTATTTTTCTGTCTTTTACTTAATTCAGTTAATATTTCATATAAGGGGTGTCAAAATTCGAGGCATTATTTTAATTTTATTAAAGAAGAGATTATTTTTCAGTTATTAAAAATATTTGTTTTTAATTTTTTAGAAATAAGTTTCGGTTAAAAAGGAAAAATTTTTCTCGTCGTCTAAATCATCAATTTTCCGCCACAAAAAGCTTCGGATCATTTAAAAAAAAATTTCCATTGACTGTAATCGCCATTTGCATTTTGCCATTTTCAAAATATATTTTAATAACAAAAACACGTTGTTCCATTGTGTAACGTTCAGTATTAACTAACCGGAATGTATTTAAAATCTAAAAATAGAAAAGCAAATGGCAGCAAAATTAAAATTATACCTCAATTTTGGACAACAAATGTGATTATGTGATTGAATGTCTATCAGTTGGTTTGCTTTATTGTGCCTTATTGACAGCTAAACGGCTGAAACGAGTTTATTTAAATTTTTACGGTATATCCCCGGCAAAGGAACTAAAGGCCATATAAATTTTAAAAAATCCTGCTGAGCATTGCCACAAACACGAAGTGTATATTTATTTGTCTATATCTTCAAAATGGTAACAGAAGGATTACTTACTGGCCATGGTCCAGATAAATCATCAGTTAAAAAGTGGGTGTGGTACCCCTCATACAAACTAAATATTGATTTCATTATATCTTGAGAGCGATTAGGACTAAAGTTTCAGTATTTTTCCTGAATAACTTCGTACTCAATTAAGATCATCAGCAAAAAGTAGCCTGATTATGATAAGTAGGCGTGGTACCTCTTATACAAATTAAATTTCAGTATTTTAACTGAATTGCGTCACATTCAATGGAAATTATCAGTCAAAACGTGGTCGGAATTGGACAAGTGGGCGTGGTACCTCCCATATAAAAAGTAAACATTAATTTTTGAATATTCTTAGAACGGCAAGAGTAGAAGTTTCTAAGTTAGGGTCAAACAACGTCAGTCAGTAACTGGGTGAGATTAGATTAGTGGACGTGGCACTTTCCATTCATACTAAATATTGGATTTTGTATATGTGAAAAACGATAACTATTAAAGCTATATTATATATCCGCATAAGCAAAAAAGTGGGAATTTCAAAAATCACACTTAAAAAAACCTGCCTATATACGTATACCACATACAAATAAAAGTGTGTTTGCTTGAAGACCGTATACAGCCAATATAGCAGAACCTCCTATGTCCTTCCAGAAGGAACAAATTTTTGGATTTTTACCGGAAGAGGAAAAAGGGTAAAAAAGATAACTAAGGTAGCATTTAAGATAATAATTAAGGTGAGTTTTAGTTAGTTTATTATAAAGCATTAGAGTTTTATAATTGTTTATTATCAGTTCAGTTTTTCATTGATAATATATTTATTTTATTTTACAAGTAAAAAATAATATTGTTATACAGATTTATTAAAAAAGGAATAAATATGTAAATATAATATATTTTTATTAAAAAAGGACTTCAAGGAGAATTTAATGATTATTTGTTTTTAATTATTTTGCATACCTAAATAGATTTATGCACATAGTTGACGGTACTACTAAAGGAATAAAAAAAATGAATAAAAATAAAAAATGGATTTAACATGATTTCAAGAAATAACTTTGATATATTACATGATGGTTCTTGCAACCACATATTATTTTACATTCCCCAGTTAAATTGTAAGTTCTTTAATTTATTTTTAAGCCTAAGAATAATATCTATGTATCTACTCGTACGCTTTAAATGAACTTTATATTATAAAAAACTAATCTTATAAGAACAAAAAAATCAAGTTAACTTTAAACGTGATAATGATTAAGAATGAAACGAATGAAAGAGTTCTGCTTAAAAAAACCGTAACAACCATAAAGACCAAACGGTCACTATTATGTAATAGTGAGCCAGCAAGAATATGGTATAAAAAGAATATAAGGGAAAAACATAATGCTAATTGCTGTATGTAAAGTGTTGTTATATGTAATTTAATTAAGTGAATTTAATTGTTATATTTAATTAATTAAGTGCTGTTGCAGTATGTAATCAACGTCTGAAATAAGAAGTCATAACGCTAGACTTTTTTCTTTGTAGCAAAAAATGTTCTTGACACTTCATAAAGAGAGAACAAAATTAAGAAAACAAAAAATACAAATTAAATTCGAAGTCATTCAAGTCCGGCTATTATAAATGCAGCAATCAGATTTGATAATTGAAAAAGAAACGAAGTAAGTTAGTCGAATCAATTATATTTATAAGATTAAAGGTTTTTAGGCGTTTAAAGAAGTCGTGTAAATCATTGGATCTAAGCTTCATATTTTAGTTAGCTACGATATTCGACTTTGAAACATATACATTAATGACAAAATATATCGCAATTAATCAATAAGAGAGTATTAACTTTACATTTTTTAAATTCGACGTTTTGTAAGAAATTAACTAAAAACATCAATATTCATCTACCGCAAAACTTCAACGTATTCCGAAAACCACATTTGAGACCATTTTCATGGTAGTTTATATCACCAAAACGTTATTATTTTGAATAGAAATGTATTATGTTATTGCTATTTATGATGTTTTCAGATTTTCAAACAGTTCTTCACCTCTACTGAAAATTTAAAAATTTTGTGTTATTACCCTCTTGTTGATCAAGTGCGATATTTTTTCTATTATTGCATAAGTAATAGTAATAAATTTTGCTTTTGAACTATATAAAACAAAAATTTTAAAATTTACAACTTTTCTAGAAGTAAAGAAACATTCAAACAAAATCGTATTCATACAATTGGTTTTAATTTAAATTATAAATGCAACTGTAACTACAGCAAAGAACCACAACCAGCCATATTTTGTGCAACAGTTTGTTTATGTAAATGTATTAAAAGCTGCATACTTACACTTTCAGACACGCACATAAATATATCTTTAAAAAAATTGAAATATTTTGAGCAAACAATTCTTGAATGTACTCATTTGAAAATGTAAGTACGCATTATTTAAATTTTATTATTCTTCAAACTCTCCAACACATTTTACTATGATCCATAAATGAGGGAACGCATCTCATTTTTATTGCCAAGCAACTTTAGTCTAGAAAACAACTAATATTTTATTCCATTGGCTAAATACTGACTTAAGTAAAGCAAAAGAAAATTTTTTTTATTTTTATTTTTTATATACAATTAAGTCTCATATTTTTTAAACTTTTAACCCTGCTGTAAGATTCAAAAATATATACAAGTTTTAACTGCACAAAAAATGTTTGAAAAAAAATTAAAGTACATATTTTATGAATCCAAGTCTTTTAATCAAATAGTTATAACTATCATCATCATTCTGACCAGGCACAAATTCAGGATACTGCGAACCATAGGATCTATCCATTAGTACGCCAGTTTAGATTGAACATTTCCAGTCCAAAAAATTGTTTTACGACCAACACGTCTCATGGACGCGAGCAGCGGTCTAAGACTATAAGGGTATATAATGTCGCTGTTAGATGTGGTTTTATTGCCCTAGTTTCACCAAAGGTAAAAAACTCTCTGACTTTTTTTCTATGTCACTCCTTTAAGAAGCATATTGGCTTTCCACAAAGCATCTATTACATCATTTCAATTTTAGTAATCAAGTTGATTTTGCAGCTAAGTAGATAATTAATCTAATGTAGCTCGTCTACATATCGCTCATATATTGCAGTGTCATAACTCAAAAACAAAATTTTTCAGGAGAGCTGTTTTAAATTTAAATTTCCCATTACTCAACATTGAAATGGGAATAAACACTTTGTTCCTATGCTCATAAATTTATACGAATTACGAAGAATCTTTCATACAATATTCATCACACGTTGTTTGTTCCTCATATTTTAGAATATTTAACTAAAAAATTACGTTTTTTGAGTTATGAAACTGTTGCAATAAATGAGCGATATGATTGTGTGTAGTTTTGAATTTTTCATTCTAATTTTTCTCATCAATGACATTTTCTCCTGTTCAATTTTCTGATGTTTATCATTATCGTCAGAGGTTAGTTGGTAGGTCAGGCAGGTTTCTTTAGATGGATTTGTCTAAAGGGAGGTTGAAGTCTCTTTATTAAACATACGAAACCGCAATTAAATTTGTTTTCGTCATATCTTCTGCTGGAATTCTAACCTGGGTCGTTTGTATTGCATTCTTGCGTTCTAACCATTATACCACCTAAGGCAAGTCTCTGTACCTTGCCTAAATGCCTAAATCATAGTGGATGCTCCATACGCTCTTCTGCACAAAGCTATCACCGCATAAGGAAAAGTGTGCCGAATATTGTCAAAGGAAGCCATAGAATTGTTATCGGCGATAGACCCTAAGTCTCGATCAAAGGGTCCTTGTCGCCTTAATAATGCCTAGATATTGAACCTCCCTAGGAAAGTTTATAGTGGTTCCCCGAAATGAAATATAGTCACATGATAACTTGTATCTTTTTGTAAAAACAACAACCGTCTTTAAAGAAGTCATTAACAGCACATTAATCAGACACCTCGCTTAGGCTTTCGTGTTGGCAAAAAGTTTTTCTAAATAATCCTGCTTCTAAAGCAGACTTTTGAAATATATAAGATATAGTTTTGTATAAAATTAATGCACACAAGCTGAAAATTCAAAGTAATATATAAAATCTTTAAAAAGCTATGAAGCCCTAATCTAACAGCAGTGTGAAAAAATTTGATTTCCACTAATAATTATATCATTAAATAGTTATGTTATTAAATAATTCAAGAAATTACTTATTAATCATTAATAAACTGAATAACACGTACAGTGGTGGACATTTGGTTTGCACGTTCCATGTATACCGCAATGAAAAATGTGTATTTTTTTCTAGGCATCAACATTTTTTAAGTATTTAACTACATGTGTTGTGTATGGTGTGCTCAGTATGTACCATAACTTCTTCATATTTTCTTTGGCGGCTTAAATTTTTGCCTTTACTTTATTTAAAAATATAGGCGATCGGCACTGAAGAGTAATTTAGCACATCTTACAAATTACAATTTTTTTTTGTATAAAATCTTAAATTGGTGTATATCTTACTTTAAAAGTTTTATTAATAACTATGAAATAATATATATAAATGGGTCAGGGTAAATAGTGCTCAAAAAAATAACATGAAGTTATTATCATATAAGCATCGTTTGCAACATTGCTTCCTATTAAAATTCTACCGACAGGTTGTGAACATCATATTAGTTCATATTACGAGTAAGGCTAAGAAATATTCAAAGTATTACACAGTGCACTAGGCCTAGAAAAACACCTCGTAAAAGGACTCCTTTATTTATAGATCCTAAGTTGCAGGTCACTTTAAAATCAACTCAAATTCGAAAGGAATTCTCAAAAAAATTTGGTATCGGCATCTCCTCGCGAACAATTAGAAGAAGGAAAAATTAAACACACGTATCAAAAAAGAACTTTAGTCCCGACATTTTTTTTTTGCTTGAACATATAGTAAAGCAACCATTTTTTTGGAAAAATTTCCTTTGGAGTGGGGAATACAAAACTTTTCGATTTGGTTCTGATGGCAAATGTTATAAATGTCGTTGTTCAAGCATGACAGTAAGGCTTGATACCGGAAATCTGATGGTTCGGGTCGCATTTTCTGCGCTCGATATTGGTTCTATAATTAAGATTTATACGAAAATTAATCAGTACGCTTAGAGGGAAATACTTTTAAGCACAAAAGAAAAGCATGCCACTTAGAAGGTGTTTTATGCATGATATTTATCCAAACCCCATTTCACGTACAGTAAAGTATTGCTTAGAGCAAAATAGAAACGACATTTCTAATTTACCAGCTCAATCATCAGAGCTTAGTCCTGTAGTAAGCCAATGGAATGATGGAGAACAACACATTATTGTTGCTAAACCTAAAACTGTTAGTGGTTTATGGACAGAAATATGACAGAAGAACATTGCGTGTGATTTATATACAGTAAGAGAAAGGAGAAGTGAAGATGTTATTAAGAAAAAGAGTTATCCTACCAAGTACTTAGTTTTTCCAAAAAAAAAAAAAAAACGAAAGTTCTTATTTATTTTATATGAAACTAAGTACTTGGTAGGATAACTCTTTTTCTTAATAACATCTATATATATATATATATATATATATATATATATATATATATATATATATATTTATTTATTTATTTATTTATTTATTTATTTATTTATTTTATTTTTTTTTTGGTTTGTGCTAAATTAACTTTCAGTCATTTTTTTGGTTTTGCTCTATTTTAGCACAAAATAAACGATCCGAAACGAAAAAAATGTTAAAGTAAACTTAAGCTACTTGGACCACGAGTGATACATTAGGACCTAGAAATGATTGAAATAATAAACACGTAAAAAAAATTTATTCCAAAAAATACACTTAGGTAATGTGCTAACACAATGTCCACCACTGTATATTTACCCATTTTTAAAGTCAGATATTAGGAATCCATCCCCTTCCGCAGAGAATAACTTATGGTTTTTTTTAATCTAAAGAATATTTCCAATGTAAAGCATAACGTATTTATAGTTGTCATCATCAATGTACTTTTGCTGTGTCCTCCATAAAAACGAGCATTCATAAATGATGTCTTTAAATATGTGCTTTGAGTTCCATAAATGAACGCATATGCATAAAATAACATGAAGAGTTGCATGAGAACAAAACCGCTTCGTTTTGCATGTAAAATAGATGACGACTTAGTGTCTGAGCCATTTTTGCATATTTTCCGTTACACTTAAGAGTCAAAGAAATACTATATACTCTTAGGGTTTTTAGGAGAAGTTAAATACCATTGTTTTTAACCTAATTTAAAACAAAATTGTGAATATTTTAAAATTTAAACAAAAAACTCGGTATAGTCAATCAAAGTGCTATGTTAAATAATAAATGTCGATTGAAAGACAATTTTTTTATTTAAATTAGATCAAGTCCGATAGCTCTTCATATAAGCAGATTTTTTCTGAATGTCTCAATAAATTTCATGCAAAATTTTAGTAAGTCTTAGGTGATAAAGTTTTTCAAAAACATATAAAAAAAATAGAGCCTTATGCGAATTTAATAAACTTGTCTTGAGTAGAATTACTGTTTAAACTGTTTCTACAAAGTAAATCATTATTTGATTTCTATAAATTTTCCGTCAATTGACTTTTGTTTTGTCAATATAAAATACTTAAAATCAATTTTCAAGTTATTTACTCGTTGTTTCTTTTATTGTAATTTGTTGTTATTTTAATTTTTAATCCAGCGTATTTATAATTTGGACAGTAAAATAAGTATTAAAAGTAGATTTAAGCTTGACAGATTGTAAAGAGATTTTTTAATGAATCTGTTACGAAATGTAGAGTTTTATTCCAAATGTTTTTAAAAACATAAAAGATTGCTGTTAGTTGTGATGAGAATTTATTTTGACAATAAGATTGTATTTACAAAAACAACACTTTGCGTTTTACTTTTTTTCTAAATAAGCAAATGTATAGCGTTTACAAAAATTTTAAATTTTAATTCCCCTACAGAAAATGCCAATAGTGAAATATTAATGCTTTACTAGTGACATTATCAGTAATACTACTGACCGGCTGTACCCCAGCAAATGTAATCATCTATTAAAATTTAACCTTAGCTTGTCATTGAAAATCCACTAGTAGACTGTAGCACTCTTGACGAGGTAGTTCTTTTGCGATCACATGGAGACATTTGAACTAAAGATTCATTAGTACATTTTAGTGACCCTATTGATGCGTTCGTTGACAGTGTCATCAGAAATGCAGTAGAACTGTTGTCTAACGTATTTTCAGTTGTTCATAAAAAGAAAGTTGTCTGCATTCTAAATATTGCTGTCGGCGCTAGAAAAAGTTTATTGATATAGAGACATTTTGTTCTATAGGGTGGGCACTTCAAAGATTAAATTTTAAAATGCAGAAAAACAAAAACGTTTTGAAATTTTTCCAAATTTATTTAATTTTTGTTTTTTTTTTGTTTGTAAAATACAATTGTTCCGGTTAGAAATGAAATATCATTTCATTCATTTCACCCCATTCGGTTAGACCAATTTTCGAGAGCTTTTTTGAGTGTATGTTGTCATATCTTGGCAATAGCATCATGAATGTTGGCCTTCAAATGCTCAATTTCCTCTGGTTTGTCGGTATAACAGTTGTCTTTAATGACGCCCTACGGAAAATTGCCCAACGGTATCAAATCGCAGTTTCTTGGCGGCCAACTGACATCACCATTTCGGCTAATTATACGACCATCAAACGTGTAACGCAATAAATTGATTGCGTCATTAGATGTGTGGCAAATTGCACCATCATGTTAAAACCAAACATCTGATATCATGGTGCGACAGGTATCTCCATTGCCCGTTATGGTTGCGCTGTCCTCATTTTTAGAGAAATATCGGCCAACGATGCCTCCGCTCTACAAGCCGCAACTAATAGTCACTCGTAATGGGTACATTAGCTTTTGTAAGACCACTTTTGCAGTTTCTGAGCCCCAGATACTGCAATGCTGCTTATTCACGTACCCACTAAAATGAAAATGAGCTTCAAGCGAATATACGATTATTATTATTTATTTTTTTTTTTTTTTGAAAAATTACAAAATTACAATTTCCGACCAATTGTCTTTGTTTTGGAAATAAACTTCCAATAAATTCCAACGTTGCTCAAGCATAAATCGATTCATTTCCTTCAGTGGAGATAATATACTGAATTTTATTTCAAAATAGAACGACATGAGTATTGCCAAATTCGAAATAACCGCTGGTTCAAATTTAAACGGATAGATGGCCCACCCGATAGATCATTCGGCAGATATATATTTCAAATAGCAATAAAAAAAATTAATTTTGTAATTTAAGACAACTGTTAAAAGAAAATGGTCACAAAAATATGCTACCTTGTATTTCAGAAGTCAATATAGCTAAGCAAGGCACAGTGCTGCAACAAATGCACGTGTAAAGTAGAATTCTAGGGTCAATAATAGAGTATCCATCCCCAAAATTTTACAAACTGGTAAAGATTAAAAAAATTAATAAAAAAAATTTTATTCATTATTTATAGAAGTTTGTACTCAAAAACCAGTTTAAATTTGTAAATTCATCAGTCTAATATTCACAAGTTTTCAGTGGCGAACAACCTAGTGTATCATTGTGACAAACTCTGGCAGTATTAAATCATGGATGGTATATGATTACTTTTCTTTTGGTGACGTATGACTTTTTAAAGTAATTGTCTAAATTTTTATAGATGACCGAAGTTGATTTTGTCTCACATGTGTCAGTTATTTGGTGAATTGTATTAGAAAATATCATCAAGATTTAGTAGCGAATTTTCTATATATATCGCTAATATAGAAACTTTGATTTATTCACAAGTTATACTCAAATCTTTTTTAAAAATACAGAAGATTTTGCGCGAACTTCTTACTTATTATTAACTTATAACATATTGGTGACAATGTCTCTGTTACAAAAAATGAATAGAAAATTGTCATCGAAATTTCAACGCCAATATTATACAATATTTTTATTGATCGAATTCAAACTAAATTGCGTATACATAATTATAAAATTTTTTGTTAAATATTAAATACTTTTCAGGAATTCTTTCTGACCTTTCAGTTTACTGTCATATGTAGCTCTTTGACAAAAAATGAATAGAAATTTTATCATTTTCTTGATTTTTTGATAGCTAGTGCAAATAGAATCATGGAAATCAAACAACAGCCAACTAGATATTTAAAAATAAATTTTCTTCAGTATGGCGACACTACAATGACTTTGTCATACATAACTCTCTTTATTTGTATAATTGCTATAAGGATTCGTAAATT
Source organism: Wohlfahrtia magnifica (assembly GCA_023159175.1). Classification (NCBI taxonomy): domain Eukaryota; kingdom Metazoa; phylum Arthropoda; class Insecta; order Diptera; family Sarcophagidae; genus Wohlfahrtia; species Wohlfahrtia magnifica. The sequence goes on along the minus strand of JAKWBJ010000172.1, from coordinate 671,133 downwards.
AAATTTTTCGTTTAACTTACGTATGCATATTTTGATCTGATACTGCTTTTGTTACGATAACATATCGATCAAAACGTAGATTAAATATGCTATCGGATCATAGTGTTCAAAAATTTTAGGTTTAAACAAAGCAAACAAAATTTTACTTTTCTTTAAGCTGTTTTATTGTAGGAGTATGTAATTAATTCACTCAGGGATGAATATGAAATTATTTAAAGACCATATAAATATCGACATACATATAACACTGTGTCCTGTATTTTCCTCAGATCCTCTAGTAATTTATGTTTACATGTGTTTTTTTATGTTGCCTATAAAGCATTTAATGAAAGTCTACATGAGTAAAAGTGTTTGCAGAGATGAAAAAACAAATATACATATGTGTATACATACGCGTATACAATATACATATAATTTATTTATTATTATTTTTTTTTTTTGTAACTTGTAACAGTTGTTTTGTTATAAAGAATATTTATATCATTCCTCACGTAACATGGAATTTTATTTATTTTTTTATTCTCTCGTAAACAAATAACTGACCTCATTTTGATGTAGTTCTTTAGAAAAATTAAGGCTACAGACTTGTAATATCGTTTTCGTTGTGACAGTTTGAAGTTTATCGGCCATATGCAAAAAAATTTAACAAAGTTGCAAGACCTTTGTTAAGCAAAATTCCTTACTATGTATGCAAAACGATTATTAGCTTAAATACGTTTTTTAAAACTCTAAAAATTTTAAAGTAGGAGGCTACTTAATATAAAAGTACTTTAAAGTGACCTTTATGTTATTAATGCTTAATATAAAATAAAAATAGCATGTTTCGGCGCCAAAGAAAATTTTTGAGAAGTATGAAACCTTACGTGAAGACAAAATGAGTGCCATGGCGATCCAAGCCACACCGCTAAAATTTTCAAAGAATAGACCGTTGCAACAAAAATTTTATGTAAATTAGTGATAACCGTAAAGCGCTAATTCCAATCCAATAGATAATAGTAAAAAAACGCCTGGACAAATATAATTGGAATTCGAGGTAGAGCTGTAAAACTATCGATAGTCGGCCTACTCGGTAGTTTCGATAGAGTGCAAGAAAACTATCGATACTTTCGATATTATCGGATTTCTTAAGTATTCCTAGTGGCAGCAATATTAGAATTTAAGTAAAAGGGAAAGAATAATAACAAATACACAGTGTTGATACAAAAAATAGGGACACTATTTTTTTCCAGGATATCATAAAACTTTATGTATTGACATTTTTTCATAGAAGATTAATCCTTATATATAACGAAAATTGCTCAGACCATGAAGTGCTCCAAAAGTAAAGTAATTAATAAGATCCCGTGAAAGAAAACTGCAAAGACTATGGGAAGAAAGGCAACCAGAATAACAACTGTCAACTTTTAATTCGTTCTTCAAGCCATCAAAAAGCCTCAAAAATTAACTTATTTTCCTGTTTCAAGTCGCACAATATGAAAAAAGATTTATGATAGATTTATGGTAAGAGTCCTCGAAGTGTATCATTTCTCAGCAAACGGAAGCAATATCTACACCGTATTAATTAGAACAACATTATATGGTCTGACGAAACAAAGATTAATTTGTTTAGGTCAAAGGCAAAATCGTATGCACGAACATTTTAGTTACAATTCATACTTCATTTGAGTTTAATAAATAGAAATTTAAGAAACTGCTAAACTGTGTCCCTATGTAAATATAAAAGTTTACAGACGGCTAACAACCTGCATCGAATAAATTTTTGCAAATGTGACTTTGGCTCCATTTATTGGCCTCTGTATTTACTCTTAGAATTTGACGATAGTATCGATAGTGAGAAAAAAACTATCGATGGTCGGTGAAAAATAAAACTATCGATGGTACTATCGATTGTTTTGCAGCTCTACTTCGGGGACCTATGGCAACAAATATAATATGAATTGAACCAGTTTTCTCCTACGTTTTTGGGTAATATTGTAGAGTTCGTCTAAATTCTTTAACAACAATACAAAAAAGGGGATATAAGAATAGTGTTAAACAATAAAAGTTCCTTTCTATTTAAGCGAAAAGTGCAAAACTAAGTGCATTCAGATTCTTTTATATGCCTTTCTCCCACTCTAGTGTTTGAATAAATATGTGAAGATTTATTTGATTACGAGTTAATGTTTTTATAAGAATTTTTTTGTTCAACTTTAAAACATGCACTTGGTTTTGTACATATATAGTATATATTTATACACCTACATTATCATTCTCGGCATTATTTTTGAACCTTTTTTTTAACTAATTTTTTTTAATACATATTTTCATTTAAGCACAACAAAAAAATTTTTTCTTTAGTGATGTACGAGTACATACATAAAATCAAAACAAATACACAAAGCTCGTTATTCGGGAATTTCCACTAATAAAATTAATTAATTTATATTTTAGGATTTGAAGAAATTTATGCAATAAATATGTTTATCATTAAATAAAATGTATAAAGATAATGAAAACTGGAACATATTTATTAAAAAATATGATTTTATATTAAGTTAATAATAATAAATCTTTTTTGGTTCGACTACTCGTATATGTGGCATTTGCTTTTTGTATCGCTAACAGAAAAGAAATCATGGTATTGCCAGCATGAAAACCTAAAATGTAATAAAGCAATCATTAGCTTACGTAGGGTTTTTGCATACGTTTTTTAATAAATGTTTGTTAAGCTTAAAGTTTGTGGTAACTAAGGTGCACTATAAGTCTGCTTTTAGGTTGTTTTTGCATATAGACGTATGTGTTATATAGGTGTAAGTAGGAATAAAAAGAATTGTATTTTTCAAAAAAAATGATCTACTGGAGTACGGAAAAAAACGAATGTAGAATACGTTGAGAATTGCACTTTCTTAGTGTCTGTTTTATAGTGGGAATTAGTAAAATGCGATTTAATAGAAAAATCAGGGATTAAAAACTTAAGATGATATTTAAAACTGTAAAATCTTTTTAACGAGATGTAGAATATAATCAGGGGACATTAACATGCATACGAATGGTACTGTTTTGAAGTCCTTTTTTTAAATGAACTGTTTGACTCATAAAAACTGACAAGAAGCTAAAACTTTATAAAAAATTTATTAAAAATATATAATGACTCCTAAGACATATCCGGATTTAAATCCGTTTTGAATTATTGTTGTTACTTTTTTTCAACACTATTTTTAATTTTTCTATATATGAATAATATATGTTGTTATTTAAATACAAAAAATAGTATTATTAATAATATACTCTTTTATTCAGTTTACTAAAGGACACTTAAGTTCAATATTTTAGGAGGTATTATTAATCTAATATAGTAAATACTTGGTATAAACACTTAACATAAAAAACCCTGACACCCCTACTCTACCACAGGTAATGCTTGTTACTTTTATAAAAAATAATTCAAGGCTCTCTCATTGACATTATGTCAATAGGCCGAAATTTTACATAAATTAAGATGAAATTTTCTTTAATTACAAAAGTAAAACCTTATGTAAAAATTGCTTAAAGCAAGCTCTTCTAAGCTTAACACCGATTTAGGCGATCATAGTGTTTTTAACCATCACATGGACTCCTTACACAGCTTCAAAAGGAAGTGCGAGGAAGGAGTATGGAGTGGACCCAAGGTGGGTTCACGAAGTGGAAGCAGGAATTGTGAGACCTAGGACATGCAGATCAACATTGAGAAAGGACACCAAAATTTTTTAGTTGATCCTTTATGCAATATTAAAAACACTTAGAATTCTATCCGAAATGGGATACACTGGAGTAAGATACTCTCATACAATTGCGGACAGCCAATCGGTCCTCAACGCCCTTTGTAGCTGTATATTTACATCTAGAGCAGTACTGTATGACACCCCGCTTTACAATCTGACCACTTACAACTAAATAACCTTAGTCTGAGTACCAGGATAGTCTCGGACAGTCAATCAGTCCTCAAGGCCCTTTGCAGCTATACCCTGACGTATAGGGAAATATTTCGGATGGGCTATCTACCGATTTTTATTTGAACCAATTGTTATTTCGCATATGGCAGTACTTATGTAAACTATTCCGTCACGAAATTCAGTATATTATGTCCACTGAATGAAATTAATCTATTTACGCTTGTGCAGTGTTGGGATCACTTTTCGAATGAAGCTCATTCTAATCTTGGTGGGTACGTTAATAAGCAAAATTGTCGTATTTGGGGATCAGAAAACCCAAACGATGAGTGATGGTTTGGAGGCATCACTGGCTCATATTTCATATTTCGTAACCATTACCTTCAATGGAGACACCTATTGCATAACTGTTTTTTTGAATGATGTTTGCTTTCAACAGGATGGTGCACCTCGACACACATCTTACCCAACAATCGATTTGTTGCCTTAAACGTTTCATTAGCCGAAAGGATGATGTCAGTTGGCTGAAGGAGCTGCCATTTGATACCGTTTGACTATTTTCTGTGAGGCGTCGTTAAATATAAGTGTTATGCCAACAAATCAGAGACAATTGAACATTTGAAGGGCAATATTCGTGATGTCATTGCCGAGATACAACCCCATACATTGCAAAAAGCTCTCGAAAATTGTTCCAATCGAGTGGAGTACTGTGAGGCCAGTCATAAGAATGAAATAAATTTTATTTCTAACATGAAATACTTCACAACAAAGAAATTAATTTGGCAAAATTTAAAACCGTTTTTTATTGCGTTTTTAAATTTAAATTTCTCTCCCTATACATGACAACCCGCACAACAATCTGGGGACTAAAATGACTCTTACTGTACTCATTCCATAGTTTGGCTTAAAAATAATTCTACTAAAAAGAGAGTTAAGGAAATGGTCAACATCTATCGTAAATAATCATTGGAACTGCTCTACTGAATAATAAAAGCGTAAGGACACTTACGGGGCACTCACAGGTCACTATGCCAGTAATATACACCTTTACAGAATAGGCATATTCGACACTAGCATCTGCAGATTCTGCTGTAAGAAAGAAGACTAAATGGAGTACTTGCTCACTAATAGTGGGGCACTGGGACCGAGGAATTGGGTGCTAAGAAAATTTTGGTGCTCTCATTGAAGAAGCTGGTCTGGATTCTTGACATATTAAGCCTGTGAATGAGATAAGCATAGATCGACGATGGACGCAGTGCAAAAGGCCTTCTTAGTCCTAAACCCACCTTCATTACATTGCATTACAAATTAGATTAAAGTTTTACTTCCATACCCTTTATAAGCAAGAATTTTACACCGATAAAACTTTATACATTTTATTTGCCAACACATTGAATTTGTTTGGCTTTTTATTATTTGTTTCTAATTGGGTTAAATCAAAAGTAAATTTTGTCCTTATGACAACACAGCTAAAAGGGACAATTTTACATTGATGCTGTGTAAGGGGTAGTTTGTATCACTTGCCGTCGTGCTTGACTAAATATAATATTCTTCCACTTTTTTTGATTTTCGTATTTAATCTCCTTCTTGTTTTTGCAGTGAACATATTTTGGGGATTAAATTATTGATAATATACCTTGACCAAACAACAAAAAATATCTTAAGGTAACAAACACAAATAAAAAGAAATCAATTTTGATCCCATTATATTAATATACATTTTATTTCTATAAATGTTAATATTTTTTGCCTGGATATGTGTGTTACTCAAGTAAGCTTTGCTTTCTATTTTTAATACACTGTTTCAGTGGCTTAAAGATATTTCAATTTCGTTAAGTAAACATTATATTGTTGGTCAATTTATAGTAATTTCTTAGGTAAGTGAAGTAAAATCAAATGCTTACAATTATGGATTAGAATCATTCAGTTTTATTAAGAAGATCTAAACGGAAATTTCAAGAATTATTTAATAGCTTACAAGCTTCAATTTGCTAAAAAGTAAATTCTAAAAATCTTTTACTTTGTGGTTTATTTTGAGGTAATTTCTACGTTTATTCTTGAGCATGTTAACTTCTTTTGCAACATTTAGCAATTTTACATGTCTATTGCGTTTTTTTATTTTGTCGCAGATTTAATTTTTAACAATAAAAATTTATTATATACACGTGGTATTTAAAAACAAATTTAAAGCTTTGCGACTGCTTCTTTTAGCCAACTTAATAATAATAATACGAAATAAATAAGTAAATACTCTTAAGTTCTTTATGATATTATCACTCTTGGAAACCGAATAATATATGATTTCATTATATACTTATTCCTTAATATTTATAAATTTACTTTAAAATTTGTGCGTTCTACAGTGGTATGATGGTACAAACGCACTCTTAATTTAAATTTTGCTTCCACCTCTCTCTTGCAACAATGTATTGTTCAAAACAAATTTCAACGTATATTGTTCACTTAAGTAAAGGTAACTAGCATTGGTTACAAAATGCTGTTTTCTTTGTTGTTGTTTTCTATATATTATAACTGTATAAAAATTTAACTTAATTTCTAATAGAAACACCACAGCCATTTAATTTTCAGTAACGAATTGATCCACCATTTGCATTTATTACTTCATTGATTTCACTAAATTTTCCAGCAGCTGATGATCAAAACTTTCACAGGCTTCCTTAATGACGAACTGGAGCTCTAACACAGTTGTGTAAAGCTATCCATGAGCTTTTTGTTCATAGATATTGCGTGACTTATACCTGGAAAAATTCTCCACTGGATTAAAATCGGGGCCATAAGTAAGTCACTCTAAAATTGGGATGTTGTGCTCTTCAAATCATTTCAATGAATCTTTAGAAACGTGAATGGCAGCATATTCCTGTTGAAAAACGCTGTCGTCATTCATTCACCATCCAGATATTAGGCCTGTAAAAATTCTTATGTAGATTTTGCTTTTTATTGGATTTACGATTATGTGCTTATAAATGTTTTATTTTCTAGGAATATATTTTATAATAATAATAAAAAATCAAAAAAATTAAACATAATAAAATAATGATCTTACGAAAAAGATATTTTTCTATAAGCGACTGCTGTTGTGGTTAATTTTAAATCTCATTTGTTTCATCTTATTTGCACGCATTTTCCACTTGTGGAAATAAAATTTATGCTCTATAGTATCTTTTCAATTATTGTTAGTTAAATATACTTTGAGGACTTAAGGAGAATTATAAATTTATTAAAAGTTATTTCATCTGCGACGAAAGAATATTATAAAAAGAACTTTCTCTAGCGATGCATATAAAAAGGTAATGAGATGAACTAATTTAAGAACAATTTACCCTCTACATATTTGAGACTAAATGAAGTAGAATATTTATTTTTTCTCTTCATGAAAAAAATGAATTTTGAAATTTTCCATTTCATCAAATTTGTTGCTTATTAAATAAATGTAAAATAATTAAATATACATATTTAGAACAAATATAATGTAATAAAATATCCGTATATGGATATATCCCTTTGTCTCTATTTATAAGTTTGATAAAAAAGTATAAGCAATTAACTATAAAACACCATTTCCTTTATTAACTGAGTGACAAGAATTAAATATCTATTTATCTAAGATACATTTTATATCACTTGTTTAGTATTACTCTGGTCCATCCTTAAATTTAATCAGTTTATCCATTTGCATTACCTGAGCAACTTTTATGAAAGACAATTATCAAGAGTATACGCCAAAAGAAAGAAAGTAGAAAATGTAATTTTTAAATAAATAAACAAGAGTTGCGACCAAATAAAAGTTAGCGTTTACGGGAAAAAGTTAAATTACATTTTAAACTTGAATGAACAGTGAAATATTTCTAACAGTTTCCACTTAGTGCACTTAACAAGTGTCTTAAAAACTCAATTATTTTGCTTTGCATTACTGAAGAATACAAAAATCCTTCAAGACTTGACCATTCGAAAGAAAAAAATTATACAACTTTTGTGACAAAATCAAAGAAAAAATAATGATAAGCAAAATAGTTGTTATGCTTGGTGGCAAAATTTTATTAAAAGATATCATTTCAACTGTATTAGCGTCAAAAACAAACTTTATAATTTTAGGTAAAGGACCTTTTTGGTTCATATTGTTTTTAAAAGAATAAATGAACTTAAATATTTTTTTTTTTACTATTTATTACAAAATTCATTTGTAATTCAACAGGAATGTAGGGTTATAATGAGTTCCATTTCTGTTATTTGTAGTTTTTCACTTAAACTCTGTAACTTGGAGGAAAATATTAACTACGAAACCGATGCGACAAAATGCTTCAGAAAATGAAAAGTATGATTTATTAATCGGTGATGTATGGAGTAAGAAATTTAATCTAATGGAGTTTATCTTATTTGCACTGCGTCGTAAGAACTTTAGGCGAGAATATTATATCCACACATCCGGGGACAACACAATTTGCCGTTTACAGATGTCATGTTATATTGCACTCTGTTTTGTTATTTTTTCTTCCAACACTAGAAAATTAATAACTAAAAAGAAACAAGCATAGGGTGAAAAATTCGACAAAAATTGGAAAGATGTAGAAACTACCACTTTGCGCTTATACTATACTAATTTTTATAGGTGTTAGTTATGCAAAATGGTTTGTTCAATGCATATTTTGGTCACTCTATTTTCCGAAAAATAATGAGCAAAGTTGATTTTTACTTGATTTCAAGTACTCATTACTTCGACGAGACTATGCCGCAAAGGCAGAAATAAAACAGTAATAAGTTCGCTACTTTTCCAGATACATATACGTGATCGCAGGGAAGTAAATCTTCTAGCTCACTTTCATCTTGGTGGGTACGTTAATAAGCCAAATTGCAGTATTTGGTGCTCAGAAAACCCAAGCATGGTCTTAAAGGCGCCAATCCACCAATTAGGAATGACTCTTTGGTGCGGTTTGTGGAACGGAGGCATCATTGGCCCATACTTCTTTGAAGATTGGAACGGATCCACTATTACGGTCAATGCAGACGCCTACCGCACGATGATAACCAATTTTTTGTGCCCGCTCCTCATGGTATTGATGCGAACGATGTTCGGTTTCAACAAGACAGTGCAATTTGCAACACATCTCATGACACAATCGATTTATTGCTTCAAACTTTTAATGGCCGTTTAATTAGCCGAAACGGTGATGTCAGATGGCCGCTGAGAAGCTGCGATTTGACGCCGTTGGACTATTTTGTGTGGGCGCCGTTAAAAACTAGTGCTATACCGACAAACCAGAGTCAATTGAACATTTTAAGGCTAACATTCGTGATGCCATTGTCGAGATGCGGCCCCATACACTTAAAAAATTTCTTGAAAATAGGTTCGATCGAATGGGGTACTGTGAGGGCAGCCACGGCAAGCATATGAATGGGATAATATTTAATTCTAACCGGAATTTGTCAAAGTTTCAAGCTGTGTTTGTTTTATTGCATCTTTAAATTTAAACTTTGAAATGGCCTACTCTATAGTAAGCTGTATTGCACAGTAGGGCTGCAGACATCTGCAGCTCCGTTGCCTCTTACTCCAAAAGATCCACATACGCAAAACAACTGTACTCTAACACTAAACATCTAACTTGTCGTAGCTAAATTTTACAAGTTCAGATATCATAAGATGTTAGCCGAGCTCCTTAAGAAGAAACTATCAATAGTCTTTCTTTTGAGCCTACTGTCTATACTAATTTCAGCATATATAGCTATCTCAGCATTTAAAGTACTTAGGGACTCACAACTGGAAGCGGGAAGTCTCGGTTGGTCCATACACGACAGCACTGACACCACTGTCCACTTTGGAAGACCCATTCATTATCTAACCAACAAATCATTACCAAAAGCATCCATATCCATATGAACGAAATTTATTACTAATTTGTTATTCGGTCTTTGTTAGATTAAAAAAAAAACAAAAATTTTAAATAAACAAATTTTTAAAGAAACATTACAAACATTTTTAATATTTATTTGTTAAAATGAGGTTAAAAGAGACAAGTAATAAAATTCAATAACTTTTAAATAAACCGCAGACACTAAATAAACACAATACTTATGCAATAATGCAACAATACAATCAACTATCACTTGACTGAATGCTGCACGTAAAACTACACTTCAGTAGCAGTTGCAAGAACAAATGTATACCGACCGTAACCAACGAAGGTGGTGATGACAGCACGAGCTATCAAACCGCAGTGTTTGTAATGTGCAATAACGATGGCGGTGGCGAAAAAATCGTAATCCAAAGAAAATAAAAAATTTAAAACAGCGATTGGGTCTCTTAAAAAAAATCTGTATAATGGAAAAACCAAATGCTATATTCGAATACACTGCAGTACACAGATGCATCGGAAATAGAGAAAATATATATTTTTTTATAAATGTATACGCAAAGAAAATTTTTAATTTGTTCCTTCTTTACCTTTTATTCACTTTGTGGTTATTGTATATTCCATTATTGTGTTTTTTGGTGGCATTGGTTTAATTCTATTAATGTTTACTCAATAATGCCTCAATATTATTATCTTTTTTATCTCTGAAATCCTTAGGCTGAGAACATTGAAAGTGTTTGCCAGAAAATTATACTTTGACTCTTGATCGGATGACTTGTCTGAATTGGGCTAATGGTTCCGCATGAAATGTTTAGCTGGTCGACAAACTACCACTACCTATACTTTTTCGATCAATATTCTGAATGCACTGGTATATAAATCTGAGTTTCTAAACAATTAAAACTGTGGATTTGATAAATATCTTCGTATATTAAATGGAGCTTATTTAATTTGAAATACGATGCAAATAAAAAAACTTCAACTCAGGTATTGTACATATGGTTTAAAACATATATATACGAAGAGTAGCACTGAAGTGAACAAGTTTAAACAACAACTTCCTTTAGTTGTGTGATAGCTTTTGATGAAAGCACATGTATGTCGCTTTGCGTATTAAAATTGTTTATATGTTTCGTTGTTTATCTTAATTTAGTTTTAATTTAATTGTTTTCTCCAACGCACACTGCAAAAATGAACTACTAATATTACTACAAATGTAATTCTCTATTTGGCCACCCTTGGTTTAAAAACTGTTCCAGATATGATTGATAAGAATATCGTAAAAGTAATATTTAATTGCAACATTTGTTAAAGCTCATATGCATAGGTAGTATGTAACTAATAGCACTATAATAGTGGATACACACAACGCAATACATTTACGCAATCTGTCAAACTTTATTGTAGACTGCATCGTGTGTATTCGTGTTTATAATCTCATTTCGGATTACATTTGAGATTTCATCATATCAAAATATTTTGATATTTTGAGATTGCATTGATATAAATCGCTCTGTCTTTATTGTAACTTCATGTTTTTGTCTATTAAGCTCATTGGAAATAAGCAAGCATTACGATTCATTTTTCAATCGTACTTTCTCCGATATTATGTTATAATATTGGGTATACAAGATAATAATGTCAATTTTTTTGCTTGAAAAATGTATTTATTATAATAACAAAATAAATTGATTCAAATCGAAGTATTGCCCAGCGTCACTACTTTCTTTCTGATAACGTATGGATTCCGCGCCAAAATAACTGCTACGGTTTTGAGGTAAAGATTGAATCAAGCCAATTTCTGATACCATGTTCTGAAGTGAAGCGTATTCCAGTCAGGACGTTCTGAATTCTTCGAATCGAATGAGAGTCAAAAGTGGCAAGGTCTCGGCTATAAGCCAAAGTAGCCAAAACTGCTTCTGCTCGTTTTTCGTTGACTGCTCTCTTCAAACGAATCAATTCTGTTCGGTACAGGTCCTTTGTAATCATCTGACCCAATTTCAACAGCTCATAATACAAAACACCCTTCTGATTCCACCAAATACAGATAAATGGCTTATTGTGTGTCTCCCCATGACAAAGCAAGTTCTTCTTACGTTTCACAACAATCTTCTTAAGGTAATGCTTCCAATTATTCATCATCCGACTTTGTCAGCTCTCCAAGCCTCTCCATGTCTTTTTTATCGAAATCACCACTTTTTAATCGCGAAAACAATCGTTCACAAGTTTTTTGAGTTGGTGCATGTTGACCGTAAGCTTCTACCAACAATCGATAACTTTCAGCAACCGTTTTCTTCAAATGAAGGAAGGTTATCAGACTTGCCAGCAAGACATCTTTTTTAGACACAAAATTCGACATTATTTTAACAATTGAAAAAAATATGTATTTACACTCGAAAATACCATATCTTTGTTGTCATTGACACAAACCATATGTAATAGTTATGTCATATGTTATCCAAATCGACATTATTAACTTATATACTAAATATAAAATACCAGAACTGATATTGCGTTTATGATTTCATTGTTGATTGCAGTGTGTGTCAAAACGTACAATTCGAATGAGAAGTGCGTTGCGTTAATAGATTGCATTGTATGTACCCGTCATAAGAGATACACTAAATTAAAATTGTTAGTAACATATTTATTCTGTAAGTTTAGAAGTGACAATCTATAACAAAATTGTGCCGTTCAGTGCATAAGCCGATTAAATCCACTTTTTATATTTTATTGGATAGTAGTGTCAATTGACTCTTATTATATACATAAGTATTAATACTAATAAATGATAAAGTTTTCTTTTCTCATAAGTTTGTGCGTTTTTATATTTTCTGTTTGATCGCCAAATAAGTTGTGAATGAAAAATGTAGTTCGTTAACCATAGAACAGTAACCTTTTTTATACAAAAACAATAACTATTCTCGACAGCACCAGGCCCCATATTGCACAACTCGTCTAAGCCGGACTCCAATACCTCATATGGGAGATCCTTTATTATCTAGCGTATTCTTCGGAACTTGAACCGATAGTTTAACGTATTTTAGAGGACAATGACGAGGACGTAAAGTTGATTAAACAAATTCTAATTGACAAATATACATAAACTAAACATAATTTTCAATAATTTATTCTAACAAATTTGTAACTCTCTGATGTGCGATTTTTCGCGAATCCCCAAACATAAATTTTAGATTAAAAACTGCTTTAGTCAATAATTTATTTTTGATGCGACTTTCGCTCTAAAGGGTTACCAAGAATTAAATACAAAAGACAATTTTTAATCTATTGATTGTTATATTTTTTACTGAATCATAAAGTACATAAGATATATTTATTTATGGAATAACACATAGGGCAAATGGTCTCCTCGGTTTTGTATGCACATACGCGCTCGTTTTTAGAAATTTTCTCTAGCCATTTTGTATAAAAGTGACTGAATTTTGTTGACGTGGCGTTGAATATTTTCCTTTAATGCACAGCTTGTTGACATAAACCTGTGATTCAAATAACACCATAAAAAGAAATCAAATGGTGTTAAATCACACGATCTTGGAGGCCAATTCTGATCAGCGAGAAGAGAGGGAGCCCGATCTGGAAATGGCACATGTAGTAATTGAGTTGTTTCACAGGCTATAAGGCATGTGGCACAGTCTTGTTGAAACCACATATTGGCCACATCAATATCATCCAATTTCGGTGGAAAGAACTGTGTTATAGTGTCGCGATATCGAGCACCAGTAACACTCACTGATTGACTAGCGTAATTTACAAAAGAGTATGGTCGAATTAAGCTTCCAGCCCAAAATCTACACCAAACGGTGATAGTGCTTTCTAAGTTAGCTTATTATTTCTTAAAGTTTTCAGTAAACATTCAGCAACGTAGTTATTTAATTTGAAAAAATCTAAAAATCTGAGCAAAGCAAAAATGTTATCTTTCTGCTTTTACTTTTTGCTTTTGCTGTGTAGTTTTCTTTAAGCTTAGTTAAGCAATTACAAATGCATTGAAAATAGTCAAGCATTTTTTGATGCTGATTATTACTCTTATTGTTGGTGAAATAAAAAAAATTATTTATTTCTACGAGTATGATAAACCTTTTGTTTTTTAATAACCACAACCATAAATTCATAATTGCAACCCCATTGTTGCAATGATTCTACTTTAGATTGTTATGTCTGGCAATATAGACGCACAAGTATCATGATTATTATAGAAATTATACATGAGATATTTATGGAATATGCTGAAAGAGATACATATGTGGGTGACACTATTGGTTCTCATCATTATGAATTTTCATATATATTCTGCTCCTTATTTTTTTACGTTTTATTATTCTTCTTTTTTTCTTATTTTACTTGAATATAAATCACACATTATTAACAGGCGACAAGTGGGAGGAAGTCATAATAAATTCGTCTTTATTGACGCGCTGAAAAATTGTGTTTCTAGAGTATAAAAGTTGCGTATGCGGGTATGCATATATAGTAAATTATATTCTTTATTAAATTAAGTAAATTTTGGAGTTATTAAATGATTTATGTTTTTTTCCAGTTTTTTTTAAATAAAAAATGTAGAGAAATATATTGTTTCTTATTCATATTATTTATTTTGTCCTATTCCAAACTTTGATTTAAAAGGACTTCATATTGAGAATTTAAATAAGAATTTTAAAAATTTTTATCAAGATATTTTTCAATACAGTCTTCTTTGAGATCTATACACTTTGTCCAATATTTCTCAAATTTTTTTATCCCTTTCAAATATTAATCTTACTATAGAGGGCCTATATAGAGAGAAGAGCGAATTAGGAATCATTTTGGAGCCTAATCCATATATTTTGGCCATGGAACTGCAAACGTGTGGACCCTTGCTTTGACCTAGTGAAAAATAACTATTTGATTATTATTTTATTAATTTATTTAAAAGATTCATATACAAACACATATGCTTAAAAAAATTGTAATTCTAAAGTAACTGGCATAACCTTTGGTTGTAAGCTAGATTGGTAAAGTTAAAGCATTCATACAAATTTAAGTAATATGACAAGTAATGATAATTGACAAGTAAACCAAAGTTACAAGAATTGCCATTGAGAGTATCAAATACTTCAGAAACATTCAATTGTTTTTTCTTGCAAGATTTGAATCTGATACCATTAAAAAAACGACAAATGCCAATAAAATGCAAAGTATTTTCTGTAGCATCTAAGTTACAATGAGTGCATATACCAACGGATGTACTTCTAAAAGATCTACCATTTATAGCCAGCAGCCCTACTCTTGCTCTTATAATCAGACCTATTGCACACGATGAGAGATTTATTGGTAGAACTGAATATCTTAACTGTGAGTATAGGTCATGGAAACGAGAGCTTCTTGCAACGAGAGCTTAAAATCTGGAAGAAACATTAAAGTGTCTCGGTTTCCTAAAACGGTGCAGGAATTACTTTACTCCATCTGATCTTCTTTATTTTACAAGACCACTGATATAGGAATAGAACTCTCATGTCTGGACCGGCGATTCAAAGTCTGTTTTAGAGCTTCTCGACAACGTACAGGAGAGGGAGAAAATTCTTATTAATAATAGGGTAGCCAACTCTATTGATTCATTAAAGCATCGTCGCAATATGGTATGTGTTTCATTGTTCAATCGGTACTATAATGGAATGTGTTTTGGCGAAATTAAGGATCCAGTTCCTGGTGACCATATATTCTTACGCAGTAATCATATTTCTAGAAGAGGGCATCCCTTTATAGTTCATTGTTCAGTGAACCGTACTCGCATTATCTACCCTGCCACTTACGACATGATCAAATTATGATTGAACATCCATAAACACTGCTCTATCTATCCTCCTTGTCACAAATTATTTTCTTAGTACCAGAACAATGCACCGCATGAGTAGGGGTTATCCGGGGTTATCCGGGTTTATCCGGGGTTATGCCCTAAGTGCTGTCTGTAAAGAAAAATGAGTCAATTGACAGATACCTGTTGGCAGGAGCAGTGTTGTCTTTTTTTGGTTAAGAGATGGGAAATTAAAAATTTTACATGCTTATTGACCCGTCCTCGTATATCCTTACTATAGGTGTTTCGTTATAATTTTAAAGAATTGGAAACAAAAAAATAATTATTTCTTGTAAAATTTTCAAAAGGACATACCGTTAATTGCAATGATTTCTTACTGTCATATTTTTTCGAGCTTATATTCATCTTCTAACCACAATACATCCTTTTGGAATGACGTACTGCTTGCTGGTGACTTTGATAGTTTTTAATTAATACTACACAATAAAAGTAACGAAGTATGAACAAATCTAGAAAAGTTATAACTTTTGCATGGCAATCACACACAATACGAAGGAAATTAAAGGCAACACCTTAATCTTGTGAGGTTTCAGTTAACTATTGTTGCTTTTCTTGGCGGTGTTATCTGAAGTTTTTAACTGAAATTACACAAAACAATAGAAACATACAAAAATATTTTAACAGCAAGATTTTAGAGTAAAACTATAGTAATAATTAGGTTAAATGGTATTGAACTTTTTACTGGTTAGTATTTAGCATATAATCAGATTAAATTTTAAACAATTTTCAACTCATTTCCCTTAATATATTTATTTATATACTTTTGCCATATGTACACAATCAACAAAAAATTTTCTTCAATTTTTTAATGTATTTTTTTACTTTACATTCATGTTATTGAAAAGTAATGCCTTTGCTATATTAAAAGGAAAAAAGCTTTAAAAGAATCGTTTATACCATCAATCACAGAGAATGGCTTTTACATTTCAGATTATCAAAGGCCCTATTATTAGCAGTCAATTTTATACTCTTTCATTGATATTCATCGGATGTCAAATCACAATAAAAAGCAAAAAAAAAAAAATGTAAATGAAGACAACGTTCAGTTTTTTTATATTGCTGACATATCATAAATAGAAGAATATTGAATTGCAAGTGATTTTGAATCACCACATTTTTACGATGTTATACAAATACTGGTTAACATATAATATAGTAATATGTTGTAAAAGTTGAAGACATTGTTGTTGAAAAATCTGTCACATCTAATCAATTTGATTATATTGTATATCATAATGTTAACAAAGTTATAAGTCGTATTGTTGGTGTAAAAATTTATGTATTTTTGGCGGATAGAACATTTTATATTTTATAGGTGCCATTTACATACTTTGTATAGCCTCACTGATTGAAATTATTTTTTTTTTTAATTTAATATATTTTTTATTATCAGTATTAAGAACAATCATAATGAGCTAAATATAGCTACCAGCTGAAACCCGTCGTGCCTCGCACACCGTATATTATTGTAATTATTATTTTAATTACTATCTTAGTTATTATTTTTTACACTTTTTCCCAATTTTATTCCTTTCCGTTTCAAATCCAAACATTTAAGTTAGCCTATAGTTCCATCCAGAAACACACTGCAGAATCTGTTGTTTAGTTGTAGACAGTCTTTATACTACTACACATAATTTTATTTTTTTTATTTTTATAGTATATGTATGAATATAGACAACTTTTAACAGTTTTGCTTCTTTTAATATTTCTTTATAAAATCTCTCCCGTTTCTGGCTAATATGGATAGAGAGCGAAGCTTTAATTGCTGTTCTTCACATAGAAAAAATTCAATATTTAGTATGAATGCATGTTGTCACACCCATTTGTCCAATCTCGCCATTTTTTGTCTAATGATTTGTTTTAACTACAATTGATTTGACACTTTGACACCAAATTCAGAAAATTTTGCGTTAACCGTTCTCAAGATTTACACAAATTAATATCCACGTTCCATGGGAGTTACCATGCTCACTTTTCAATTTCGCCCACTTTATGTCTGATAATTTGTGTTGACTGAGAAGTCATTCAGACCAAATTCAGAAAATTTTGCTTTAGTCATTCTCAAGATAAATTAAATCAATATTTAGTTGGTATGGGAGGTACCATGCCAATTATCCGATTTCACCCACATTTTGATGGATGATTTTTATTGACTATGAACCTATTTGGATCCTATTTAGGAGCTTTTACTAATTCCTGTTTGAATAAATTGTCTGCGTAGTCAACAACTACCATGTACGTCAAACTCTATTATAATATGTATTAACATTGTAAAAAACTTGTCCAAATTGTTTAAAATTATCTGAAAGTGTCATCGGACCATACTACTTTAACGCATTGGCTGCCAAGCCTATATTAACTCGAGTGTTCTAGTAGTTGGCAGCGAATGCTTTGAGAATTAATGAAGTTATGTCATGTTCATACGACAACGTTTCTTGGTAATTCGCTCTATTATTCATAAGCCAAACACAAAGCCAAATAATATTCATGAAATTACATAACAGTCTATACAAAATTTTAAAAAGTACCCAAATTGTTAATAAGTTAGTTCTAATTACAATAAATTATAAAAATTTGTTTTGAAACTAATTGTTATAATTTTTTTTTGCCATCACCTGCTGTCAAGCTTAAAAAACTAATCAAAAATTAAGAAAGTACAAAGAACAATGGTCATTCAATACACAGCAACAATTAATAGCTTGGAGGCCAACATTGTTCGTAATACAATTCGTGATATACGGCCAGCAATGCTTGAAAAAGCACCACAGAATTGTACGTTCATAATGCCATATGACTGAAGTTGTTTTCAAATATTAATGTCATATACTGTTTTTTCGAAAAAAAATTAATTAATTAAAATTTATTTTAAACTAAAATTTATTTTATTTTTTTGTCACAATTTAAAGTATTAAAAAACAGCCTATATTATGATAACAAATTTGTATTGGATTAAAAAAAAAAAAACAGTCTTGAAAGCTTGTGAATTTCCATAAAAAGCATATTCAACTTTCATTGAATAAAAATTGAATTGAATCTCATGAAATTAAAAATATTATTTTATTTCAGTTATCTATTATTTAGAGTATCTTTTGTAAATCTGCCTATATGCAAACGCTTAAGCTCCTTTAGTGTATATGTTGGAGTATTTCAGATCCAATAAATGTTTGCCTATACTCGCTCATATTGTATGATGGATACATGCACATTGACCAGGAGAATTAAAATTTGTGAAAACAATTTTCTTCTGCGTATGACGTATTGCTATCAATGAAAATAAAAAAAAGGAGAATATGTAAGTTCTTATAAAAACATACAAAGGCTTTTTGCGCGAAATATGCATATGGTAGAAAAAACGTTTCAAATTTATCTTAAAATACCTGATGAAAATATTCGTCAATATACAAAAAAGTACATCCATATAAAAAAATGGTTAAGTGGGTATATTGTAGATTGATATAGAACGAATTCTAAATACAATACAATAAAAAAGTTAATATATCTTTTAATTTGGAAAGTGTTAAAATTACCATTGTTTTGTTATTAATTTAAAAATTTAAAAAAATTTTTCTAACAACATCGTATTGAACGACTGTGTTGATTTCATTTCAAATGTTATTAAAGTGCAACATACTGGTTGACTATCACTGTATGTTGTGCGAAACAAACATCAGTACGTATGATTAATGCAAAACTTTTTAACAACATTCTGCAACGCATGGGTGAAGCTATACAAAAATGGTAAAACTCTACGTTAAATGAAAATATAATCTTTAAGAAATAAATCCTTTATATATATATTTTTTTAAACGAAAAACTTTAGCAACATTCTTATGACAACTTTTTATTTTTTTTTATTTCGTAAAATTTCATGTTCTTTCTTTAATACAAAAAAAAAATCTCTACCTTATACCATACAAATTTTTTTAATTAAAAAAGTATATATAATATACAATATTTTTATAAGATTCCCCTAATGCTCTTTAATGTAGTTTTTCACTGCACTGCACAGCATAACATGCGTATTTTTTCATGTCACAGAACATTTTTTCTTTTACGCAACTTTAGGTTTAAAAAAAAATTCTTCAAATATCTGTGTTCTCGTAAAGTTGCCATGGAAAAAGTACTTGAATAAATGCAGGTATAAATCGTTTTATAACTTTCAAAAGATATAATTTAATTTAAGTGAAATCACTCGTATGATTAAAGAAATGATTTTTTACACATTTAAAATGTCGTCAGCAGTTATTAATTTTTTTTGTTATTTTTTTTTTTTTTTTCATTTGGAAACTACTTATATCGTGGAAAGCTTTGGAAATGGCGATAAAATTATAAATGTAATCTCTAATATAAAAGGTCCTACAATATGCTGTATACGATAAGAAATTCGAAAATCTTCTAAAAAAAAGTACACCGACAATGTTTACTAAGAGTGACTTGCGCCTTTAGTGCAGCATCAAGAACAGATTTATCTGTGTTTTGGTCCTTGACGAAAGAAAATGTATATTTAAACAGCGTAAATCTAGCTAAATGGCTCTACACACAGAGAGTAAAAGGATGAAATAAGGCTTTTCCAACATTATATATTAAACCACACATAGACAAGGACATGGTGAACTAATCATCTTCTTTACTCGGGCTTTGAGTGGCCACGGAAATTTCAGTAGATGACTGCAAAGATTCAACATAAAGTCTGTTGCACCGTTCATAATGTGCTACGAAGGCAACGATGATGTGGATCATACAATTTTCAAATTTAAATTTTCAGGGAATAAAAATATTATATGGAAACTACATAAATTGATCAGCATATCAATGAACATTAATACTATATTCGCACGCAAGAAGTAAAATTAAAAGGGGTGTAAAAAAATTTACTAAAGCTACATAGACAAGTTAGTGCAAGGGCAGGCAGTACTGAGGTAGTGGTTTCTTAGAAGGAGCATTATTGATAGTGAGCTATCATTCTGTTCATAAAAAACGTATCTTAAAGAATTGTACAGGCTATTATAGTCATATATATTGCCATTTAATATATCCGGCATTATTATAGCAACTTACACGAGACTTCGAATTAATTTGTTCGCTGTTTGAATTACTTATAAGAATTATTGCGTTTACATGACAAGTCTCTAATTCATTTTGATGGTACTTTTTCGTATGTTTTTATTATTTTTTATTACTTGCAGGCAAATTGTGTTTCAAAATTGTAAAAAAGTTTAGTAAATTAAAAAAAAAATTTTGCATGGACAAACACCAAATAAACACTAGATACCACATTGATTACGCTATGCTACAAATGGAAAAAAATTCTGGTCATGGAGAACCACTATTTTTATTATTTTTTTATGCGCTAAATTATCAGCATTTAAGATTCTATGAATAAGTTTTTTTTAGAACTTTTTTCTAAAATGTGAGATTTTTGAAGAGGCTGCTTTATACATCTTATGATAACTTTGAAATGAACCATTCAATTTCGTTAAGTTATATGTTAAAAAAATTATACCAGCTTTAAATCATTCTGATATCATATATTAATATGACCACTATCTTTAGAGATATTGAGAAATTTGGTAATTCCTGGTGTCGAAGATCCTTCTAAGCTTAGTATTTAAGCACACTTAATATATATAGTCTTATACTTTCTATCGATTTCCAAATATTTTTAACACTTCACAAGATATCTGTAGAACAATAACAGCATGCACTACGTATATAATAGTGTATGCACCTGTGGTATGTTAGGTAAGACATCCGCCTACCAACCAAGACGTCTTCGACTCAATCCCATGTCACAACATCCGACAATTTTCAACAGTTGTATCACCTCACAACATTGCTAGCGACTGGTTATAAGTATTTACGCTGAGAAAAACTTCGCTGAATAACAGCCGAAGTTTGTAAGTCTCTTCTTTCAATGAGTCTACTTGATCATCATTCTATATAAAAAACTAATATTCATTTACTGAAAATGAGAAAAAGTTTTTGTTTCTTAAGTGTGCATATTTTTTGATCCACTATGATTTTCATGATCTTTGTGAGACGTTCCAGGTGGTCATATATGAGTATAAAAATAATATTATATATTAATTTTAGAAAAATACTTCAACGATGAGCATATTTGCAATAAAAAATATAAAAACTCATAGCAATTACACAAATTTAAATTAACCGGTTATTCGTGTTTTTAACAGCATTCTTATTCGGTATTCGCAAAATTGACATTGGAAAAAGAAACCGTTTTCAACAGAACCAAAAAAAAAAATAAAATTCTGGTTACCAGTCGAATAATAACCGTTCGATATCCTTTGTATTTATTTAATAAATTACGGCTGCCTTTTGGCGGCTGGACAGAAAGCAGTGTTTGAGCGCACGAAATGGACAAGGTCCATACCATCACAAAATCGACTGCTCTGCTGGTTGGAAGACCTACTTTTTGGACTTTAGCCTTGACGGCTGTTCATTTATCATAACCTATTATAACTAAAATGTTAAAATATTATGTATAAATACCAGTTATTTGGTAAGTACGCAACCAAGTCTAAATTTTTAATTAAGAGAAACAAACTTGCATTAGATTAGCTATTAATTATTTTTTACAGCGTTTGCTAGAGTTTTAAATATTGAGAATTTTTAAAATTTTTTATAATTTAACTTTTACTTTTGTTTGTTTATTATCAAAAACGTTGTATTCATAATATTATTTCTAAAGAAATAATATTGTTAGATGCAAAGTTTTATTGTCAAAAGTTGTGAATCCGCCACAGATATTCAACACCAGTCATCACTGCTTACGTAATCTATTTTCTTTGCAACAATGCCTAAGCCTATTAAGCCTAACTATTTAAGGTTTGTTTTTTTTGATAAAAACTTGTATACCGCGCTTGCATTATGGGCAAGAAATTTGTTTTAAATTTTTTTAGAAAAATTTTAACAAAATTGACATATTGTTTTAAATCTTCTTTGCAAAAACTCCATATATATATTATATATGTACACAATGTTACGTTTAAACCTTTTGAGTTCAGTTTTTATTTTCTCACTTTTACAGTATACAGTCTCCAACTTATTTCTCTTGCACTCAATATTCGCTTGTACAACACTTTTATTTACTACTAAGAACGACTTTACTTTATGACTGAAAAACGATAACTATATCGACGTAGGCAAAGCAGCCTCCTTATACTACCTTGATCAAAAAGTTTCCGGAATAACCCCCGTGTGGCCTAAGTTAAGATTTATTTTCTTTTTTGTTAGGTTGGCATATCTGTTGTTGATATTCCCGCTAAACCTTAGAGTAATAGCTTGACATTTGCAGAAAGCTAAGTAGACAAGAGTACATCTATCTCTATGTGTGTTGCTATTTTTTACAATTTTGACCGTGGTGAGGTCGCAAAAGACATGATTTGTGTGGCTGAATACGATTCCCTATTCATCAAAAGGATCACTACTGGAGACGAGACATGGATTTATGAGTACGACACGCAATCCAGACATCAGGCAAGTGAATGGCGGTCGTTTTTCAATCGAAAAAGAAGGCGATGTTTACGGTTTTTATGGATTACAACGGTCTAGTGCATTACGAATTTTTGTAGAAGGCCAGAGAGTAAACAAAGAGTATTATTTGGGTGTTATGAGACGTTTGCGTGAAGCAAGTATACCTAACTGCCTATAGTTTGGAAAGTTCCAGAAATGTCTCAAATGCTCTCACATCCTCTATTTTAAGTCAGTTAATTTTACACGTGTAAGAATGTGTTACCCAAAGATGGTCGAATTGGCAATGCCAATACAAATAAACAAATCAGTATGGCAATGCCGTCAAATACACAAATTACCAGGGTAATACATTCACAACCTTGACACAAACCAATGAACTAAGACCCACAAAACATTTTTTCGTAACAATATATTATAAATTTCTTTGTAAGATCATTTGTTTGTTTGTCATTCAATCACGCGTAAGCGACTGAACCGATTTTGAAGACATTTGGAACGGAACTAGATCTAACGAAAGTAATATAGAGTACGCTTTTTCCAAATTTTGATCATGGAGCTGTTAAAATTGGGGGAAAATGGGCCAAATAAGGTTCTATGTGAAATAACTTCAGTTTGAATAAATAAAATAAATTCATAATATAACAAATTTGTTTTGATATATGGAGCACAGATAAAAAAAGCTCGACTTGGTGCGTTTTTCAAAATGGTTTCTATGGGACTTTAAAATTGATGAAAAACGGTCAATATTAAGGCCTTTTCTTCTGAATTTATTTGCATTTATTCTTAAAGCAAAGTTTTTTGTTTTCTAACATTCATCATCTACTAAAATGAGTTGTATTTGTGTTATATTTTTAAAAGTTGCACTTTGATGATCTATAGGGGGTTAAAGGAGATTTTCGGGTTCATGGTGCACTACTTCAACAAACGTCCATAGTTATTACGGTATGTCTTGGGAACTATAAAAGATAGAGTCTTCAATATATTCACGAGTTACTTTCTCATGCAATAAATGAATTGTTCGGCTGGTTGTCTGGCTTGCAGCACCGTCCAGCTGAAACCAAAGATCACTGCCGTCAACATTAGCCAATTATTGCCACAAAATATTGTCTATCACGGTTTGGTAGCGCAGAGAATTCATGGTGACGGCGTTTCCTTGCTCATATTCGAAAAAAAACTGGCTGATGATGCCGCTTGACCACAAACTGCACCATACGATCACTTTCTTTGGACGTAATGGTTTTTCGAGGACTGTTTGTGAATTTTGTGAGCCCCATATGCGACAATTTTTTTTTCTTTACATAACCGCTTAATTGAAAATGGGCCTAATCACTAAAGATGATTTTGTTACAAAATGCGTTGTTTTCGTTCAGTTTTTTAAACAACCAATTGATAGTAAATATTCACAATTAAAATTCTTTGCTCAAGAATGTAGCGTTCCATAGTTTAAATTTCTCAATTTTTTACTAAATAAGTGTCAATTAACTTCCTAACCTCAAATTTGTTCACCCTGTAGTATACATATATGTAGATTTGCGGCCAACGCAGGATGAGTAAATCTAATACTGTAATAATGATAAATTATTTAATTATATTTTAAGACAGTTAACATGGACATCACCTCATTATACCAAGCAAAATAAAAAATTCAATTCTTGCTGAAATCCTGTAATATCTCATACAATCATTTCTTATTTTGAATCACCAAACAAAGTTCAAAAAAAAATTGAATATCAAGAGGTAAAACTCAACGAAAATAAACTGATTGTCTAACACGATGTTGAGATACATGATACTCTTGTCTTAAAATATACGAACAAGTTAAATCGATGAATATTTATTTTGCTATAATCACAAACCTACGTACTTAACATACAATATATTCTCGATGATATGAATGTACGATAATCGTATCAATTCACATGCTGTAACATCTTCATTTATTTTAGAATTCATACGCCCGTCTATCAGCTGGTATTACAATAGCTTACAATTTTATGCTTAAATCAGATGCTAAATGTTAAGAATACATTCGACTTCTAAAGGATAAAAGGATTTTCAACACATGTATATATGTACATATATGTAATTACGTATGTACGTCTATTACCATGGGCTTTCTACAGAATATTTAACACTCTTCTGCATACAAAAGCAAAACTAATTTTATTATACAAATGTACTTGCCAATGTCGACAATGTAAGTAATATAGGTTAGAGTAAATACGCCATTCAGATATATTATTAAGAGACTTAAAGGTGTTTCATTGTTGAGAGGTGTCAATATTTATCTTAGAATATAAAGAAGTAAATGAAGAATATTTAGCTTTTGTTCTGTTAAGTTGCATTTGCATACACAACTTCAAAAATATATTTTATATTAGAAATGATATTGTAATTGGCTCTGATTAAACATTCAGTAATAAAGGTTTAATGTTAAAAGCACTTCATTTTTCAGCCGAGTATTCTGAGATGACAAAAAAACTTTTAAATAAAATTTGATTTCTGGAGGTTCATATCTATGGCACTTCTAGGGATATTGTTTCATGCACTTCAAAAAGTATGGCTAATCTACCGCCAATTATATGTGTTTATTCTTGTGGTCATGGATTGTTCCCAAAGCCAGTTATTTGACAGAAGTCCAGACTAAAATATTCGTAAGATCCTGCGAAGAATTTGATTCAACAACACCTAGGTCTTCTGCATATCTCGAGACCCGTGTTTCACGTTTCGTAGTCGTATAGAAGAGTTAACTAACTTCACATTTGTGTTAAAAATTGCTAGCTTCGGTCGCTAAAATAGAGAAGAAGAATTCCAAATGGATATTAATGAAAATCATGCTCCCAATCTTGACCGAAGTTCTCTATTCGATTACCTGTTATCGTAAATAATTCCTGAGATGCTACATTTACTCGGGGGGCATACGTTGTCTCTGTCAGGTGCCGTTGATTTGATGAAAAATCCTAAAGGCTGTGAGCCAAAACAAAATCAAGTCAAGATCATTTACACAATCTAACGTTCCCATACAATTCCTATTCCATTGTGTGGGGCACTTTTAAGAATCGTGCGAATAACTATATTAAATCAAACTGGTGATAAGACAATACTTTGGTAAGCACCGTTTTCCACTTTCACCATCCTACTTAACTCTCCGTCATAAGTCAAAGCAGAACGTCTTTACAACGCAGTGCTCATCAGTTAACTTGATGACTTGCTGACCATACATAGCAAAGTACTACCCAGACAATAAGTGGGTTCCGCAGGATCACCCTTCTTTTAAATGCTTAATCGAACACATCGGCAGGTATACTTTCATCTTATCAAAAAGTGCGGAT
Organism: Wohlfahrtia magnifica; assembly: GCA_023159175.1. Lineage (NCBI taxonomy): Eukaryota > Metazoa > Arthropoda > Insecta > Diptera > Sarcophagidae > Wohlfahrtia > Wohlfahrtia magnifica. The sequence continues at coordinate 644,660 of JAKWBJ010000172.1, read as the reverse complement.
AATTGACAAGATGGTCGTAGAAGAGTTCGCCCTTAATAATTCAGCAGAGATGCCGTCCACACCTAGTAACCTATTTGGCTTAAGACTATTGATCGAATCTGTGATCTCGTCCACGGTTGGACAGACAGAAAATATATCCGCATCCTCTGCATTTGCCTTACATTCACAGCTAATTTGAGCATTGTGTTCATTCGTAGATATCATGTCAGTGTAGAGAAGAAGTGCTCAAAGAAGTTAAAAGTTCCCTATATCGTTTCCTAAAGGGCCTTTATGCCGTTACCTACACTTATATGCCTCACTCTTACATGCTGTATCTCATACCACATTCGTTATATGTATGTACAATTCATTTATTTTCAAAAGCCAGCAACCCTATTTATCCCACCAATATATTATTGCAAGATTATGTCCCAGTCCGCATTTATTGTACAGTAAAATAATAAATATTCTTAAACGCAGCATCTTTATCAACCATTTCATTATATGCTATAGGCCTTATTTGCATTTAACGATTTCCATGCTCCAATAAAAGCTGTTGCCAATCTACTCGTAATTATCAATTGCTAATCAAATTCCAATTATTTGTCTTTAAGCAGTTTTTCATTGAACCGTTTACAATTAATGAATTCAACAATGAGGCATGCAAAGAAATGGCCACTGGAGAAAAGTGCAATTAAAACAAAAAGAAAAAATTCTTGCAAAAATAGAGTAAAGAAGCAAATTTAAATAAAAAATGTAATTAAAAGATTAATTTTTTTTATTTTTTTTTTTTAGCTTTCTTCGTTGGTTTTTATCAGGAGGGTTTTTAAAATTAATTTTTAACCCAATTTTTTGTCCTTACACGAAAAATCAAATCAGAAGAAAAAAGAAATTAAAAAGACAATTAAATGGGTTAACTGAAACGTGTAAAGCATAAGAAGTTATAAAATGAGTTTTTTTCTTTGCTCGATTTTTCATTACATATTTAACGTGTAATTTTGCAAATTATTTTGAATTTGTTGAATTTACAGGTTGAGTTTCAGAGAAAGACTCTACATTTTGTTTAATTATTTTATATTCTCATGAAATATTTTATATAATTTTTTTTTTCCAGAGCGAGCATGTAAGTATTTTTTTTTTACTTTATTTATTATACATTTTTTTTTCTTGGATAACGATTAGTATGGCTGTGTTGACTGTGTTATGTAAAAGCAGATCGCTTATACAATACGTATCATAAACAATTTTGGAATATATTTTTTAATAATACAATAATAATCATTATCATTCTGACCCAGCACTCTTGCAGGACATTGCGACTTTTAGGATGTATTGTGTTCCTTTCGGTCTACAATTTGTTTAACAAATCTGTTGTCTTCGTAATGAATACCATCAGATCGTAGATCCTAATGGTGGATATGTTTCCCTATGTCCTCCAAACATTTACATCTAAACCTATCATGAACAAAACATTAGTACAGTATGTGTTCCGACATCTTTGATACCTGTGAACACAGTCTACAAACATCCACGTCCTTGACCGCCATCCTTTTCAGATGAGTTCTCAGTCCACAATGACCCGTAAAATCCGTCAGAAGTTTCAAATACGTTCTGCCATACTTGAAAACCTTAGAGCGATGTCCAAATTGAGAACTGTTCACCGCCCTAAAATCTGTTAGAGTTTTCATTAAGCTACAACGCAAATTAAAGCCACAGTAATACAGGGAAGCCTGTTTTTGTTCACAACAAAAATAAAAATATCTTTTTTTTGTGCGTTCAATACGGAACGCATAAAAAAAGTTTCGGGTCGAATATAACTCAAAAATTTTTAAATTCATTTAATTAAGGAGACACGTGAATATTCTTAAGCATTTTATTTACATATCTATTTATTTTACATGTAAAAATCAATTTAATCATTACTCTTCATAATCGCATTCGTCACTAAAAGATATCACCTCAGTTGCCATTTTTTGTGGTACCATGTAGTCGGTTAACAGTTTTTACGACGTTGCTTGTCTTACCATACGCTTGTATATATCTCGATAGCCAGATAAACAGGATTGAAGTTCCCTTTAGAATTTTAGAGCTCTTTCAGAATTGTTATTGATGGCTAGTTTATGATGTTCTAATTTATTGCAAAGTTGAAGTCTTGCAAAAATGTTATTCGCTTTTATTTTTTCGGGTTCTTATTTCTTATCGGAAATATTTGTTACATAGTTTATAATAGTGTGGTCCCTTGAGGTCTGAATCATTTCGATACGATGAAAACATGTCCATAATCGATATAAAAAAGTAACCGTTAGTTTCGTCAACAACATATATCTCAATATTATATACCAAACAAAAAATCGAAATATTTGTTAATTTTTTTTTCTTTTTTAAACACTGCTGATAAATTCGTTTGTTATGTTAGACTTTCATATAGCGACCAAAAACTACTGTAAAAATAACTACATCGCATAAAATAAATCGCATAAAAAAGTAATCGCACAAAATAAGTCGCATAAAATTTAAATCGCACAAAAATAATCTGCATAAAAACAGGTTCTTCTGTAAATAATAATGCCATCTAAGATCAATAGAGACAAATTCTTGGCAAATTTGCACAGAAGTAAATGGTTTTTAAAATCTTATTAAGACACCAAAAATCTCACTAAAGCCAATACAAAAACTACTTCTTTGGTGTATGATAAAGTTGTTTTCCAAATTGTCGAAATATATCTCTGAAATGTAATATCTCTGATAAAATTAATTGCATTAGGCAATACTATAGATTGTTTGAAACGTTTCATTCAAACTTCAAAAGATGTCTAGCTGTATAAGGCTTCATTTAAATCGCATTATTATGTGAAAAATTATCCGCATTTAAAAATAAGTAAAAATTAGGAACATTACCTTCATATTTTTACTTTTCTGGTATTGAAAAAGCAAGAATAAATCGCAGGCTGTTAAAAAATATGTGAAGCTAACGGAGACGATGCTGTAGCTACAGTTAGGAGTAAGGTCCAGTTGTATTAGGTACTTAGATATTTTGGGATAGACTGTAATGAAACAGTGGCTAAATAGGCTAACAAAGATTCTGGAACTGTGCGGCACCGCTTACTACCACCTTCAATCTAATCAAGTCTTGGGAAATTTCCAGATATTTGTCGGCTTGAAACTCCTGACAAAAGCCAGACTTGAAACTCCCAACGAATTTTCTTACGGGCCATTGTAAACTGAGAGCGCTTCTGAAAAAGATGGCAGTCATGGATGTGGAAAAAACACACATGTTTATAGACTGTTTTCCAAGGTATCATAGACGGCGGAACGCATACTGTATGAATGTGAAGTTCTTGCTAGGTTTAGACAGAGATGTCTGGAGAGCGTGGTAACAGTAGCGAAATAGTTTGCTCGTTTTCGATCTAATACTTTTGATGTAAAAAATTCACCTCGCGCTGAATGACCAATCACTAAAGAAATTGTTTAAATAAATGAAAAAATTGCACACATAAGCAGCGTTGACGTTTCCAGAGTGCAAGGCGTTTAACACTAAACAGAAGAAGAAAGCTGGGCACAAAGAGAAGCTTGATGTTGGGGTGTCAAATGAAAAAACATAAAACAATTTAATGGATCACAATTGCAACGAACGAATGTTTCCTGGCGAAGAAAAGTGGATCATGTATGACAATAATATGTGAAAAAGATCACAAACAAAGCAAGGTGAAGTTGCACTGAAGATGGCAAAGCCAGGATTGACACTAAAAGTAATGTTGTTTTTCTGGTGGTATTGTTCATTATAAGTTTTAACAACCTGGTCAAACAATTGATTTCTACTCTCACCAATTAACGAGACTGAAGCAATTCTATTAAAATAGCCAGAATTGATCAACTAAGACATTGCTTTGTTCCATCATAGCAAGGTTAGACGCGGCAGAAACTGAGAAGATTGGCTGAGAAGTTTTTATGCATTCACCACATAGCCCAGACCTTGCTCCTTCAGACAATCATTTGTTTCGATCGCTCAAAAACTCATTTAATGGTGTAAATTCCGTGGAGGCCTGAAAAACGACATAGGACCATTATTCCACTAAGAATACATAGAAGTTATACAATGATAGAATAAGGGCTTTACCCTAAAAATGACAATTGGTTATTAATAAAAACGTCACACATTTGGTAAAATAAACCTAGTTTCATGTATAAGATTTCATTTTATTTTTGGTCAAATTTGTAAACGAAAGTTTTCGAACACCTAGTATCTTTCCGTTGTTTGGGTCAAATTTTTTCAATCAGCTAAAATCATAAACCTTAATCAAGGAAATTGCTAAATTTTTTTGAGAATAAAAAAAAAAATTTTTGTCCAAGACTTACATAGCCACATAAAAGCTTTTTTGCATAAATAATGACAAAATTGATGCATTTGCTGAATAAATTTTTTTTCTTCAAACCTTATCAAAAGGAATTGTTCTTCAGTTAAAGCAACGGAGCATAAAAATGTTATCAAATAAGCTTTCAATTTGCTAAAATAATGTTATTTTGAACATTGTAAGCAACAATGTTATTTAAACGAAAAAGTGTTTTTCTGTAGACTGTGGTAAGTATTTCAAATGTTTAATATCTACAACGTTCAAAAGCTTAAAAAGCTATGTGGTTTACACAATTTGTGTTTTCGTTTTTACTAGGTAAAAAATATCTGGTTTGAAAACAGATATCTTTATGTCTGTATATAAATTTTACATATTTTGTTTGTTATACATTAGTTACGATAGTAGGATACATTAATTTATTTAAAAATCAAACCAATATAAAAATTATTCATTTTATAAGAGCTAATATATTTTTTTAAAACAATTTTTTTTAATTTTATTTTAATATTTAAAAAACACTTTTTGTCTGAACTTGAAAAGTAATCTAGTGGAGGTTGTAGGCCTAGGTAAGAACATACAAAAACCGTTTTAAAAGATTTTGAAACACCCTTAAAATTTTGAGTTATTTTGAAAAAAAAAAAGAAAACTGTTTTAGGGTAGGTTTTAGTACTTTGTACTTCTAACTCACACATTTTTACACCGATTTGAAAACCTTAAAACGTTTTGGAAAATAATAAAGTTTCCATATAATATAATAAAATATACATACGTATATTCCAAGAAATTTCTGATTTTTATATAGGGTCCGCCATCTAACGTTTTTTTTCAACTATTGCTTATTTCGTGAATGGTAACACTTATCTCATGTCTGATTTGACAGATAATTAGTTTTATCTTTCCGCTGAACGAATATGGTTGTGTATACGCTTGAACAACGCTGTGAATCTGGGCCTGCGATCGACTTACAGAAGATGCCGATTTCGCCAAAAAAAAAAATCATTTTTTCAGATGAAGCTCACATTTTGATCTTGACGGGTATGTAAACAAGCAAAATTGTCGCATTTGGGCTCTGCTGCTGATGTCGTTTGGCCACCTCGAAGCTGCGATTTGAAACAGTTGGACTATTATTTGTAGAGTGCTATCAAAGATAAGTGTTATGCCAACAAGCCAGAGACAATTGACGCTTTAAAGGACAATATTCGTGAAGCCATTGGTGAAATACAGCTGCACACAATCGATAATGTGCTTAAAAATTGGACCGATCGTGTAGGCTACTGCATGGCCAGCCGAGGCAGGCTTTTGAACGAAATTATTTTCTATTATTAACCGGAAGGATTGTACTTTAAAATAAAATAAGAAATTTGAGAAAATATTCAGTAGTTTTTTTTTATAGCATTTTCCAAAAAAGAAAAATTATTTGGCTTTAGAAGAAGAAATCAGAATTTTCTGATTTTTATATATTTGCCCGCATTTTTTCAAATTCAAAAATAAGTGTTTTAATTTTTTTCTATGAAAACTTAACTTCTTACACAATGTAGGTTCGGGAAGCGCGAACAAATTTTTGGAAAAAAGTCAATTTTTAAACATGAGAATTGAGAAAACATTTGTATGGGGTTTATTAGCTAATACTTTTCTTATTTGAACTACATTTATATTTTTTTACTTATTTCACGTTTAACGAATGTCGGGCTTTCAAAGTACAAACTTCAAACTAAAGAACAATATTTATAAAATTTTACTCTTATTCCACCCACTTTGAAGGGTTCCAAAATACGAATGCCATCAATTTTATTATTATTTTTATTATTTTATTATTAATTTCGTTATTATTTTCAATTTCATTATTTTTTTTTACGTTTAGACATATATATGTATCGTTATCCAAACGCCAATTTAATCTACATTAATTCAAATAATACGACGGCTGTAAGATTAGTCTAAGAAAATTGAATTTTTTCTTATCAAAAAACAAAAAATTAAATTTTCAAGGCTTGGATCTCTATCCGCCAACTCGCAATTGTATTTTTATATAGGTATTTAGTCCAAAGTGTGAAGCTTGCAGCTATAATAATTTTGTTCTGGCCGACGCTGCCCATCGGAATGAATCAAATTAAATTTTGATTCATTGCAGTGATTTTCTATGTCCCAAAATTAATTGCTGTAATTAAGGCTCTAAATAACAAAAATTTTAACAAAACTGTAAAGAATGGCAGCTGAGATGTTATGGTATGCTGACGTGTCATGGTATGTATGAGCTCGAATAGAGTCGAAAATCTTATCCTTATAACAGAGCAGTGTTTTCAATATGCTAGAACTCGAAAACTAGAAACACTCTTGAAAAACTAAAGCCGAATTCGAATTTAACCCATCAAATAACTTTAAGATTTGTTGTCATCAGCTCTGATCCAAAAGTTGACCGGAATTTGTAGGCTTGTGTTATTAGTTAAAGGGAAACAATTTTAAGGTACAAGATATTCAGGTTTGGAACGGGCAAAATATTTCGATAAAGAAAATTTTAAAGATAGACGTGAATAGTCTGTCAGCTTGCAGTTTGGTTAGGTTTAGTTTCCGTGGTAGCTCATTCTCACGCTCAAACAGTCAAGCAGATTTCGATTGTACGAGATCACACTGCTTGCCACATTTAATGTCTTTAACATCGAAATGTATATGGGCATTTACACAGAAAAGTCCACCTTAACCACAAAATTTAAAGTAAGGCAGCAAATTTTTTTTCTTGTATTATTAATGATAAATATTCAAATTTGATTCAACTAAAGAGTTAAAATCTTTCATTAGTCGCTATGACGAGATACTGTGTAACAAGTTTAAGTTCAGTGTTTTGGTTAGTTTTGTTTAGTTTAAGAGATTCTCCTCCTTAAAATATATGTTACTATAAGTAATTGTAAATTGACACCTTTACCGTAAAACATTTACTACAACAACTAACCGTAAAATAAATACCAAATAACGGTTAAATATGGGTTTGCTTTAAATAGCATTCTAATGTAACCTCACGACAGACAAAATCATATTTTTTCCATTACAACCGTACTGATGATCGTGTGTGTAGAATTTTGCACTTTAACAAAAATTAAATCAATTAATTTAAATAAAAACCTCATTTTTTAAATAAATAGTTAATTTTGTACTAAAATTCAAAATGTATAAGGTCACGCTAGATTGAACAATTATTATTTTAAATTTTAGTAAATATTTCCTTATTAAATTCTTGGTGAGACAAATGAATTTAAAATACTTAAGAAATGATACCATTTTTTTGATAGTCGCAACCAGGTCGAACAAGTATCTGCTTTTGGAATTTTCAAAACACCTCCACAATCCCGAATTGTGGGAAAAAAACAGGTTTTTCGGACCTTCAAGATTCTTTTCGGATTTCGAAAGAAGAGATACGGCCTTTTAAATTATATATATGTTGCTTAAGTGGCCTTTAAGAATCTAGGTGTATTTCCCAACATTTTTCATCAAATTTTTTACACATCTTTCAAGTTTATATGCATTTTTGCCCACTATTTTATATAGGAAACGTACTATTTATGAATTAATTAAAGGTTTATATTAAGTTCAAAGTAATAAAAGGAACCAGTTTGCTGAAAATGTACTCGTAATTCTGAAGGTGTTTTGAAAATTTTAAAAGCAGATCCTTGTTCTGCTCGATTGCACCAATCAGAAAATAGAATCACTTGCCAGATATTTTTTTTTTTTTTTTTGCCAATAGAAAGAACACCGAAGCTGCAGAAAGAAAAGATACATTAATCATTAATGAGAAAGTAGTGCCTAAGCGTTATATGTTAACCATTGGTTTTGAGTTGTATGAAATATAGTAAAGGGAGAGAAATATTGACTTTGTCGGCATTTACTTACTTGACTTACCATAGTAAGTCGGTAACTAAATAACTTGAGAGCTACTCACCCGGATCAAATTATCGGATAAGTAGGTATGGTCTAAGTGGCTTAGTAATCAATACAAATCTCTCTCATACCCAGTAAGAATCGTTATTTATTAGTGAGACTTTAAATCAATAAGTAATTACTTTGTAACGGTATACAAAAAATGTTTGTCACTAAATAACTGCCCACCACTGTACATTTTTACAATCCCGGGCAACGCCTGATGGGTAAAGCTAGTAATAAATATATTAATATAATTTTTTAATATATATATCTTTTTCTTATTTCTTAATACAAAAATTATCAAATGAAAATTTAAGTAACGTAACGCCATGTAACGTCGCGTCAGATATTAAAGATAACAGAAAAAGGAGGAAAGATTTTTAAATTTCGTAAGTTGGAAAATAAATTATTATTAATTCAAATCGTGTTAAAAAAGGTTTTATACAAAACCTTGCCAATTTCGCAGAGTTATGCAATTTTGTGATTCAAGTCAAACACCACTGCCGTTTTTTGTTAAGTAACGCTATATTAGATTTTTGCTTATATCTTCTTATCCTAAGGCTCGTTTTTTTCATTTTTTACTGACACTAGTGCTTTTTGATTGTTTCACAAATAAATAAAAAAAAAAAAATATTTTTGCAAATTTGACTCTTTCATATTTATTTTTTGTCGTACAAATGCAATGTCACTATAGAATGGAAATGCACATGGCATTAAATCCGGCCTGTAGCAGTGAGATATCTCAGTGTCTCGTTACTTAAATTTTTTTAATTATTGGCTTCAAAATTCAGTTTCAAACTATATTAGTGACAAAAAAATAGTTTCTAAATAAATAAAATAACTGGTAAGCTTTTTCAGTTACTATACAGTTAAGTGTAATAAAAAAAGCTTTTATCCAAATATTTTATTAATATACAGTTATACTAAATTGAACTTTTACTAGTAAGGCTTTACCTCTTAGTATCAAAACTTTACCTTTTAGTACTAAATCAACCTTATATTTTAGTACTCAAACTTATCCTTTTATAAAACTTCTTTTCCAACTTTTAGAAAACGTTAAAAAGATAATACAACAGATAACGCCACTTATATTTCGTCTTGCTACAAATTATTTTTTTACTGTAAATATGCGAAAAGGCACAAATGCATTGTTTACATTTTGTTGTCTTTTGTAACTTTTTATGTGTAAAGGGAAAAGTATGAGAAAACACTTAAGAAGTAAACTTTAAAAGTGTTAAATGGTTTGGAAAGCAAGTAATTGTAAATGTTTATGTCTCTTTCTTCGTTTAAACAACAAAAAACACTAGTTTTAACGAGTAAAAAGGAAAATAACTAAATTTTATTAAACATAAGAAAAAAATAATAATTATAAATAGCAATACCAAAGGACATCAGAGTTTAGAAAGGACATAATATTTATGCAAAAACTAAAAGCTTCAGGTAAATTATAAGATTATCAAAAAACAATTCTTGTGCAAAGAACATAATTTTGAATATTTGTAATTATCATAAATATCGTTTATAAAATAAATGTTCTTTTTGAAATTATTCAAAAAATAAAGAAACAAATACTTACACTTACTTAAGATTTTCCTTAAAGATTTCAATTAAAAAAAAAGAGTTTTTAAGAAAAAAAAGCACTGTAAGTGCTTAACATAGCTTCTTATATTTTTGATTAACTTGAAGGGAATTTAATATTTTGACTTTGACATTAAAAAGAAGTTTAACTCTTTCTTTCATACATTTGTAATTACAACGATTTTTGGTGGTTGCAAGCTAATAGCAACAAAAGTTCTTATCTCTAAATGAATATGAAATAAATTACTTGATAGAATTTTAAAATTTTATGTTCTGTAAAGGGTTCATTTTTCCTTTGACTTTTTATTATTCGCTTTCTTAACTCAATGAATATTAAATCAAATATAAAATGTACTTACATATTTTTAAGCATTTATATACTACTTAAAAATATAAAACCAAGGTTTAATGAAAAAATTATTTAAACTGTTTTTAGTGCAAAATATTTGTTATTTATGTAAGTAATTTAGTGCAACGCTCTACTTTTAAACAGTTTTATTATCAAAAAATTAAGGAATCTTCCATGGTTCCCAAAAGTGAAATATAATTCTTTTTAAAGCTGATCGTTTTACGTATTATGAGTGAACGAATCACCCAAATTGTAAATATGTGATTTAATTTCAGTTATCTTATGAATTACTAAACCATCAATGTGATCTCTAATCGTTTTATAACATCACCTGCCGTCCAGCAAAGTAAATAAATGAAAGCATATAAGGAAAACAATGCCCGCTCGCTACTCTTACACTTTTACATACTATTTAACATAAATAACAAAAGAGGAAAACAGAATGAAAGAAAGAAGAAAGCTAAATAATAAGAAGTCGAAAATATTTGGATACGTGTCGTGTGTAGACGATAAGTCATACAAGTAATTCAAAGAGCGAACAAAGTAATTCAACGTCTTATGTGAACATAGTACAAGCAATGGAATAAATAACCCCAAGCGTAGTTTTGGAATTTTTTTCGACCACCCACGAGTTTATTTTTATGCAAAAATTTTAATAGTGATACTGATCACATTTGGCAAGAAGATTAACATATTCGTAGACAGAAAAATTTCACAAAAAAAAATTTTTTATGCGAAATTTTTTAAGAAAAAGTAATACGAAAATAGCTAAAGAATGAGTTAGTCCATATCGTGCAAGTGTAATAATTATATAATTGTTATAATTTGCATAATTGCAAGGTATGAACTAACTGACTCTATCTATTTTCGTATTATCTTATCATAAAATTAAATTAAAAATAATTAACTTTGGCATTTTCAATACTATAGCAAACACGTTCGCTGACTTGTCAAATAAAGATTTATTTATCAAGAATCCCAGCTGAATATTCATAAATTTTTCCTTTTTTATTACGGTATTTCCAACTGGTCTAACCACAAACAAAAATAAATTCTTTTTCTTTCCATTTTAAAATCAATCATGATATTTAGCGCTTTAAAACAACTTAACTAACTACTTTACTAAAATATTTGCATATGCAAATAAAAGACAGTTTTGTCGCAAATTTATACGCATTAATAGTGCATTATTTTCTTTTCTTAAGTAAAAGTTTGTCGTGTACCCACACACATAATGTTTTCTTAAATCTTATTGGATAAACCTAATTGAGAATTGTTTTTAAAAAAGTATTTGTTTTTTCGGCCAAATACCGACTTCAACCATCCCCTTTCAAATGTGTTCCTTTAAAAGTATGAACTTAATATATTCAGTTGGGAAATAAGTTCTTACTTGCACTATTTCAATAAAGTAGTAATAATTCCATAATACTGTTAACCTTTATATGAGTGATGGTGTACCCAATAAATTTTTACATAGAAATTTGTTATGGAAGTTATTGGTCTAGAAAGCTAGAACTTCTTGTAAACTCCTGTAATTCTGTTGTTTTTAAAATAAAATCTATATAAAGGCATTTTTATTATACACCATTAACAGTCTATTCGACAGTTTATATAGGAAAATCTGGGAAAGCTCTTTGTTTTTTCTTACGAATAATGATTGTTTTAGAAGATTACGTATAAAAATCAACAGATTATAAGTGAAACGAAAAACTCAGGCATAAATATATATTAAAAGTACATCATTTTAACTTTTTGTATTACTTCATATTTTTACTTTTGGACCACAAAGAAAAGAAAAGAAACTCTTATTGTAATAAATATAATAAAAAAAAATGTGTGAAAAATAAATTTCGGCAAGCATGCATCACATTTGTATCGATTGATGCAATCGTCGTTAACAATAGCTTTCAAACACTTCGCACAAGATTTACCAGTTTTTCTATGCTTTCGGTTTTTTTGCTTGAAATAGAAAACTATTTTCCATAACTGCAATCCGATCACTGTCACTTGTATATCAGACTGCATGAAAAATTTTGCGAATAATTTAGGATATTGAGATCGATTTTAATTTTTTCCTTGCACAAAACTCTAAGCTTAAATCATTTATAGATTTTCTACTACAGTCAGTTGAGGTAAATTTAGGATTGTGTCAAATTCGATGATGTTGCTAAAAGTCTTCGTTCTGTTGTATATTCTCCTTACAATTTGTCCATACTATAGTTTTAGATTTGTCAGCTACATCCCCTTAATTAAAAGGTTAATAATCCATTGTCAATAATTTTATAATTGACTTATTTTTTAGGTACGTAGAAGCAAAAAGTGGCATTTTTATCGCATACAAAATTTGTGAAATTTACTTTTTTATAAAAAAAAATATATTTATTTATATAATAGTGGAAATCACTCTTCGTAGTAAATTTGTTACATATGTTCTGAATTTCAGCAACAAAGAGTGATTTTTTTATAGAGCATTTATTAAATTAAAAATATTAAAATAAATAAATATTAAATATTTTTGGAAAATTTTGTCAAATAAAATATTTTACAATATTTTATAAAATATTTTCCAATATTTTATTTATTTTACGCCTAACTATGTCTTTATTTGATTTTTTACACGGTATTGTTTGGAATACGTCTACCGTGCAAAAACAGGTTTAAGTGTTTTGGGTATACAAACAAAAAATATGGCTGTTAAAGCATAGCAAATTTGCAATGATCATTTGTATATCAAATATGCATAAATGTATCAAATGCCACTTTACGTCTGCAAAACTTGCAATGCCTATTTGCAACAAAGAGTGATTTCCCCTAATATTTTAAATAATTTGTATAAGAAATATACATAACATCAAAAGTCATCCTTCTTGTTACCTGCCTGTCGACATGCTTGTTATATGGAAAAAGGTCTATGGGTACCCGGGTACCCATGCCACTCTGTTTAAGGTGTTTTTGTCATTCACATAAGAGCTAAAGTAACAGCTATAAAATATATTTCATTACATTTGTTGTTACTTATGGCGTTTTCTTTTCTGTTAATTTTTTTCAAAATTTAATACATAGGAAGCGTGATGTACTTATCTCTAAAAATGTTGCCTTTAAAAATATCATATTTCTTAGTTCTTGAAGACGTTTTATGATAAATAACAAACGAAGTGCAACATTTTTTGTCAAAAAAGAAAACGTTATTATTTTGAAATTCAAATATAAAATGTTTTAAACATTTATGGCTATATCCACAAAATTCTTTAATTTTGAGTATCAAATATAAATTTGTTAAAATATACTTTAAGGCTAATAGATATTTTTTTTATGTTTATTCATATTCGAAGGTAGTTATGCTATATTTAGTTTGTTTCTCATTTACAAAATGAAGAATATAAGTTCATACAAACTGAAAATTTTATTTAATTGAATTTCATTATTTTTCTAAAAACTTATGATTAAAATACTTTTCGCACATTTCTTTTAAGAAAGAAAAATTTTTGATCCAAAATCGTATAAAAAGGATTATCCTCGTTATATATTTAAAAAGGGGTTTAAAAAAAACATGCTTTCTGAAAAAATGTACGAATATTGATTTGGCATACTATAAATTATGTCATAAATGAAAAAAATTTTGTATGTATATATCTTCTTGATATCATTATAACGGTGAAAATAATATGGCTTTAGGTTCTAGCCTGGGTCATCACGGAATCGCTCTCTAAATTCGTTATTTTCTTTCAAAATGAAATGAAGAATTAGAGGGTACTGCACCCTATCTTGCCACTATATTTACTTTTAGCCCTTGTAATTCAGCAGCATAAATAAACAAATAAAATTTGAATTTGCGAATAAATTCCCTTCTTTTTTAATAGTATTTTGCTAGGTCACTTACGGCTTTTTATTTTTAAAGTAGGTTACATCTTAATTGTTTTGACTTTTTATGCTTCTTCTTTAACAGATATCAGATCATCAATATATTCTTTGTCTATACGGATCAGGCACTATTGCAGGACATTGCGATTTATGGGATCTATTGTGACTTTCCGGTCTATAGCTTGTTCAGCAGATCTGTTGCCTTCCTAATACATAAGCAGATCTGAAATCATAATGGTGAATATGTCACCCACTGAGACTCTATATCTACCTAAACATTTCTATGTAAGCATGTCAAGTAACACACAATTTGTGTTTTCTGTCTCTGATGCTTGTGAGCACAGTCCACAAACATTCACATCTGTGACCGCCATCCTCTTCAGATGTGTTTTTAGTTTTAAAGTTTTCAATCTATCCTACCAAATTTAAGAACCTTAAAACGTCGCCCTCAGAACGGACTGTTCGCAGATCTAGAGTGGCGAAGTCTCCCTTGAGCATACCAGTGTTCCAAGCATCTTGCATTTTCATAATCTGCGATTATATTGAGAATGGTAGTCATTGGTACCGCATATTAAGGTTTCGGGCCAATATATGTATGATGTCACGGAAACTATTCTAGCCAATGCATTTGCTGTTTCAGTACCATCTAATCCACGGTGTCCAGGAAAATGAGAGCAAGTTTTGAACAAACCGCAAGAACTTGAAGGTTGAAATTATTATTGTTGATAATTTTTGTCTGGTATGGAGAAATTAGCGCTTCTCTTTTTTCAATTTTTTAAGCTTTCGTTCTTTGATGCTTTGAAATTTTCCTTTAAAAAATGTTTATTACATTTTAAAATTGTTGTGACCAATTATTTTATCAATAAAATATGATCATGGTTAAAAGACTTCGTCAAACTTTAGATTTTATGTTTTTTTTTTCACAGCAATGTTCTTAAAAAAGCTTTAAAGTACGATCGAACCAACATCAAAATTTGTTTATTTAATATTGACTTAAAATAGGAGTTTTAAGCTAAAGTTCGTTTGTGAATAATACTTTAGAGAATTTTTCTCAAAGTAGGTATGAAATGTACTTTATTTTGTTGTTCAATACAGGCGTTAATGATTGATAAATTTTTAAAAACAATACCATGATAAAATGAACACAAACTTTTACTAAAACCGCGCACTTAAAAAAATTTCTCTTAGCGTTCCACCTTCTTTGTACGTAAAATACTTAAATATATTCACGAAATTATTGTTTTAATCTAAATACATGCGTTTATTACAATTGCTTATGTGAATTGTGAAACCACAAAAAAAAAAAATATCTCAGACTAAAATAAATTTCCGCTAAAAACAATGCAAGAATGATTTCCCTTTTAAACAATTTTTGTACGAATTTTAAAACGTTTGTTTATTACAAATAAGGGAGGAAAATTGATAAATATTTTACAATAGAAATGCATTAAAACGGGTATTATAAGCCATATAATAAAGACATTTGTATTTGACAGTAATAAATTGTTATTAAAAGCACTAAACAATAAATTTTTTTATTATTTGAATAAATTAAATTTAATAAGTGCTATAATTTAGGTATTTAAATGGATATAAATCAGTACATATACACATGTATGTATATGTACGCATTAGAATGTATGATTACGCATTAGAAGTTTTTTTACACAGTCAGATTATTTGACATATGTTTAGGATCGTAAATAATATACAAATAATCTAAATTCTTGAGATGATATATATACATACAGATATAAAGAACAATAAAAAAAATATATGGTGTTTTTTTATTATTTTAAAACTGTATTTTTAAAAAGTTTGAAATTTTTTAGTAAAAGTATGATTTTTCATGAGTTACATGAGTTTTAGTCTCACTCCTAACTTAATATAATTCATTAATTATTTCATCAGTAGTACGGTTCTTGTATAAAATAGTGAGTAAAAACCAGGGTTGAGAAACACCCGGATTAAAAAATACCCAATCAACCGGGTTTTATTGGGGTTTTTGATGGTTTTTTTTGGGATTTGTTGGGTTTTATATGCTTCTAAATTTCCTTCAAGTCGACAATATTTTTTGTTTATTTATACAATCACGTTGTTTTACTATTTATAATGAAATTTTGCACTCTTAATGGGATTAAGGTGTAATTGTGTAAAATAAAGACAGACGTTGTAAATACAAAGACAGACATGATTAAGTTATTTTTTGCATGATAACACAAAAGTATCAAAACAATTATTAAAAATGATGAAATGCCTCATCTGCCGTATTCTCTGAACATTGCTCTGTCGAAAGTTGCGACGGATACAATATATTCGCACCTCTTTATACGGGCTTCCTTTACATGTCATTTCACTACAACGGTCTATTTGTATTAAGGGCATATTACCTCACTCTACAGTTAAAGAAACGTGAATTTTCAGTTTTATTAAAAAGTGTAAGGGAAGCAAACGCAACACATATTTATCTCGTTTAAAGGCATTTCGATTTACGGCCTACGTTTTCAGGAACTACGTAGGCCATATAAAGAGGTGCGAAATTATCTTTTACCATGTCACCGTTAAAATACAAAACCGTCTGCAAATTAAGAGAAGACGAAAAGTTTTCCTGAGACGGGATTTAGAAATTGGCTCAGAGGTGGAGGAGATAAAAGAAGTGGTTTGATAAATTGGTTATTATATTATCTTTTGGAGATCAAAAAAGAAACAAATAAATTTGTTGTCGAAATATTTAAATTACACCTATTTTTGTTGTAAATAAACTACGAAAACCTTTAAATAAAATGACCCACCCACGTTTTTTAAATATAACACCCAATAAAACCCGATTGTGTTTAATTACCAGAGGGCTGTCAGCTCTGGTGAAAACGCACATAAACTTAAAAAATATTGAAAAGATTTGATGAAAATTGTATTTGCTTGATAAACACACCCAGATCTTTCAAGGCTACTTAAAAGACATATACATATATCATTTAAAAGATGTTTCTGTTTCTCTTAAAAAACTTAAAACCCTGGCAAAATCGAATAATAATAAGCTAAGTTACTACCTTATAAATGCATGAAGGTCCGAAAAACCGACTTTTACCCGTAGCTCGAAATTTTTGAGATGTTTCGAAAATTCCAAGAAGAGATTCTTGTTCTGCTCGACAGCGCCTATCAGAAAATTAGTATTACTTGCCTGGTATTATTTTTATTAATTTTTTTTGGTGTCATACCGTGTAATGTTTTTTATGCGATTTTATATAAAAATAAGTTTTTTTTCTTAAAAGAATTATACGAAAAATATTGAAATTCGAGTAAATAAAAATTTCACGTTATATCGATTCGTATTTTTCATATCGTAAA
Organism: Wohlfahrtia magnifica; assembly: GCA_023159175.1. Classification (NCBI taxonomy): domain Eukaryota; kingdom Metazoa; phylum Arthropoda; class Insecta; order Diptera; family Sarcophagidae; genus Wohlfahrtia; species Wohlfahrtia magnifica. The sequence goes on along the minus strand of JAKWBJ010000172.1, from coordinate 627,281 downwards.
TGACAAATAAATAATATAGTATTGCCAGTTTCGAATAACCTTAGTGTACTTTTGTTAAAATGCATAAGAATTTTTAAAAAAGATTTTTTAACCTTATCTATTTTAACCAATTTGTATTTAAAGCCCAAATATAAAAATTTTTGTAAATACAGCCATGAACTGATAGATAAGAAAATGTTTTGCATCAACTCAAGCATCGAAATCTATATATATATATTCGGTTGTACTTGGATTTTCCTCTATTAAGCTTATTTGCTTTCCCTTCAATTAATTTAATGAATTATTGTTGCAAAATGTATACATACATATATGTATGCATTCTTGAGGCTAATAAATTTAAATAAAATCTGATACTATTCTAAAATTTTTTATTCACTTAATTACGTTTTTTACAAAAAATTATTATTTATCAACTGACTCAAAAAATTAACTCGATCGCAATAATACAAGTCAAAATAAATTCGATTAATTTACAAATTATTAAATTTAGGCACAAAGTTCACTTCAGAATGTTATTTCATAAAATACGCAATCAATAAGGTAAATATGGAAATTATGCCAAAGTTTGCGTAATTATGTGCTGCACTGCTAGAGGCTACATGAATGCCAGAAGATTCTGCCATTAAGGCAGATGTACGAGCTCTGCTATAGTAATCTCCGGGCAATTTCATAATATCCGGTTGACCGTTGGGAGTAAGAGGGGCTAATGGCACAGATCCTTCTGGTATAACCAATGGTGTAGTTGTTTGTAATGGAGCTAAAGCTACACCACCTTCTAAAGTAGTTAACTTTTCTGCAATTACTGCTGTTGTAGGTGCCGCACTTGCTGTCTCAGATATTGTAGCTGGTGTAACAATGGCAGCAGATGTTGTTGCTTCTGGTGGTGGAGCTGGATAGCAGGCTATTTTTTCAACTTCAATGGTTTTTGTATTATCGTTTGGATCGGGTTCTGGTACTTTTACGGGTACACAAATAATACCACCTGGTGCCGGTGGTTGTTCAGCAGGAGCCGGATTTGGAATAGCAGGTGCAGCAGCGTTATTAGACATTGCAGCTGTTCCCGCCGCTCCAGCCGCTACTCCAGCTACAGCTGCGCCAGCGGCTGCAGCATTAGCACCATTATTTGTATTCACACTTTCAGTATTTGATGGGTTAATTGGAGCTAATTGTGCTGGTTGCTCGATAGGTGTTGCGGGAGGAGGTGGAGCATAAGATGGAGCAGGTGCTGCAGGCAATTGAGCTGGGGTTTGTGCTGGAACAGCAGGAGCTTGAGCTGTACCTGTATTTATAACAGTAGTACCACCGCCAACATCGGTAGTTGTAACTGAGCCTGGTGGTCCATTATTAATAATTATAATTCTGTCGTTATTATCAGCATTACTACCGCTTCCGCCACCACCACCACCGCCGCTATAAGAAGAGGAGGGCACATGTTCAATAACTTTAGTATGAGTGGGAGTTAAAGCATGACCCAGGAGACCTCCAGCCAAACCTCCAGCAATTAAACCACTGCCTGAAATTAAATAAAATATTTTAAATTTGTTTTAAAATAACAAGAAAGTACGAAATGTATACTAACCAAAGCCTAAACCAGACGATGATTTCTGCGGTTGTTGTATAAAAGTTGCTCCAGCTGGTATAGCGGATCCCGCTGGCAAGAAGGTTGCTCCAGCTGGCAATGCTGCAGGTGAGGGATAATAAGCTGGTGCAGCCGCAACAGGTGAGGATGGATAGTATGTGGCACCTGGTGGCAAATGGCCAGGACTATGATAAGTAGCACCAGCAGGCAGACCACCTCCCACGGGAGACGAAGGATAGTATGTGGCACCAGGAGGCAATTGTCCAGGCGAATGGTAAGTGGCACCTGCAGGTAAATGTCCTGATGGATGGTAAGTTGCTCCAGGTGGTAGATGACCTGCAGGATGATAGGTTGCTCCTGCTGGTAAAGAAGAAGACGAAGGATAATAGGTAGCACCTGCGGGTAGTTGTTGTTTTGGATAGCTGGATTGTACATTATGAGCACTTGTAGCTGATATGGGTGTGTGATGAACACCACTGCCAAAACCACCAGTAGAATTATAGCGATTGCGATTATAGCTTGAATGTTGATTATTGTAATTTGTGGCTGTTACTGGCCTATTAGCGGTGCTTGAAGCTGATACTGGCCTACTAGCAGTATTTGTAGCGGATTGATAACTAGGTGGTGCTGCATAGTTGGGATTATAGGCTGGTGGTCTTTCATTTATGTTTGTCTTGGCTCCACCCACTGGATTTGAGGGCGAATAAGCTGGTGGTGGTCCCTGTTTTGGTGGCACATTCCAGCCTATTGGTGTGGCTGTAGGTCTAGCGGCCGAAGTATGTGTATTACTACTACTCGCCGGACGAGATGCACTTAACGAGTTAGTGGGACGTTTATTGGCTTGCTGATTATAACCGGCATAACTCAATGAACTTAAGCCAGTATGCGACAGGGAGGGATTCGAGTGACTGGTACTATGACTTGAATAACTATGACTGCTGCTAGGTTTGTTATAAGAATTACGTCTTACACTAGACGATGAAGATGAGGATGATCGTCGACTACCACTTGAACTGTAAATTCGTTTTGCCTGTACATTGACATCTGTGACAATGGCAATTATTACTATTGCCACCAATAAGTGGTTAAATCTATATCTCGTACCCATATTTATTGGGTTGACCAACTGAGAGAGTAAAAGAAATAAAACAAAAATATTAATAAAAAAAAATTTTACTTTATAAGTAGATAAAATTATGTGTAAAATTAAATTTAAAATTTAGTTAAATGGTTGAGCGCCTTATCCGGTTTTCTTTATTTTAAATTACACTTGATTGAGCTGAATAACTTAAATGCAAAATTTTAAATTTTAAAACTGTCTACATGACTGTTCATCAATTTTAATTGGAACAAGTGTAAGTAAAAATATAAAAATTACAGATAATCTTAAAATTTAACGGGAAAGTGTTTTATCAACAGCAGTGTGAAAAAATAAATAAAGTCTGACCTATCTTATCAATTTGACTTTAAATTAATACATTTAATAAACAATAACCATTCGTTCGAGCCTATGATTGTATAAAATACAAGCTTTACCTCTATCAAATGTAAATTGCCACAAAATTTGCTCAAAATTAAATTAATTTTTCAAATTAAATCTTGGTGACGAAAAAAAAGTATTCAGAGCTATTTGCACATATGGGAACTAAATAACTTTTTTATAGGATAGTCTCCGAACAAGTCATGAACCGCGATCAGAACGGATTCTCAGTCATCTCCATTCAATGGGATTCTTCCAAATTGAGAAACTGGGTACGTCAGGAGCTTAACAAAAACAAACAAAAATATGACCTTTAATTAGCTTCTCAACATCTCACGCACCGCTGAGCAATTCGCGAACATAGACAGCACTTTTTGTACTGACTCTTCACTCTTTTTGTACTGACTCTCCACAACTAAGTCAAGCCTTCAATGCCACTCTCTTAGAGCTAGAATAGTAAGGAGGTTCCTTTATCATCCTCCGTTTTCTCCGGACCGAAAAATTACCATCTTTTACGCTCCCTGTAGGAACATATGAATATCGTTACCTTCGATAATGAAGAGGACTCTAAAAACTGGCTTAATATATTCTTCAATACCAAACCGGGTAATTTTTTCCGAAACGGCATTGAGAAATTGGTGAAGAATTTAAGCTTATTTTTGCCTAAATCATATCCAACAAATATAAAAATTTAATTCCTAGCTTAAGTGTATTCTAGTTGAATATTCCAAATCAAAGACAAGTACATGTGTCTTTTCATGCAAAAAAATAATAGATTCGCTTTTGATAGTGTAGTGTTTTTGTTCAAAGCTCTTTTAAATTAAATGTTGATTTTCTTTTGACTTAAATTTTTAGGCTTAATAACACTAGTTTACACAATTTATGTACATAAGTTAAAACAAGCATAGGGGTGTTAGTTTAGAAGGGTTTTACTTCTTTGTATAAGTTCGTACTTGTTTCTCTTATGACACTCCAACAGTAGTCTAATAGCATATGCTGGTCCCAAAAACCCTGATAGTTTCGCTCAAAGAATATTGTATCTTGACAAAACCATTCACAATGCTCGTCACTAGGCGTAATGGCGGACGGTACTGTTAGTACTGGGCTGCGCACATCTGCGTACGAGATAATCACACCGATTGTTGTGGAAAACGCCTTGAGGAGGAGGGCGAACAAAAGATGAAGCGGCATTGATGGCATCCCGGATATTGTCCCTAGGGGGACTGACATGGTTACGTGGCGCTTGTTTAACCACTGCTTGAATATGGGATACTTTCCAGGGCAATGGAAGAGCGCTCTGGTGATCTCCATATTGAAACCGAGATCTGACCCGAAACAGGTGGGAAACTACAGACCCATCTCCTTGCTGTCAGCTTTTGGCAAACTTTTAGAGTCATTTGTCTTGAGAAGGATACATAAAAGGATAATGGAAGGCGGATTTATCAAGGACAACCAATTTGGATTTAGAAGTGGACACTCAACTTCCCATGCACTCATGGTGTTTGGTGACTATGTGGTCAGGGGACTGAGGAGGAGATGCCCTACGCTGGCTGTGAGCTTTGATTTCACTTATATAAGACGCTGGAATTTGGATTTGATCGTGTGACGACCAGGATGGTTGCCGATTTCTTGAGTCTCGAAGCTTCATCGTGAAGGTGGGAGAAGGAGTTTGTCGGTCGAGACCGATTACTGCTGGTGTACCGCAGGGATCGTTACTGGGACCCGTCCTACACAATATAATTATTTCGGATATACCGCAGCCTTCAGAGGGAGACCTCCTTCTGATGTATGCTGATGACATACTGATTGCGGCAAATGGCCCCCTGGCGAGGGGATTGGACAACAAGATGAACATGTATACCGCTAGATTGTGAGACCACTTATGTCCTATGCCTTTCCAGTTTGATTCGAGATTTCCTTAAGTCAGCTGTAGAGACTTGGAAGATGGGAGAGAAGGATACTCTCTTCGTGCCTGGGTCTCCGTACTATTGTACGCGCTGACGGGAGTGTCCGTAGACCGGCATGTGGAACAGTTTACCATAGAATTGATTTTAGGAGAGTGGATGTTTTCCTGGTGGACTCTGCGGTCAGATTTTGGAGCCCGCGTCCTCTCTACGGAATGATGTCGTTACAAGATGCTTCGATAGAGCCTCTGACCTTGAGCTAATACGCGAAGGCCGATACTACTCGCCGGTTGATCTCTTGACACTGGAAGATGATGATCTCCTTTATAGGAATGCAGACATTATATTTTACCATAGGAGAGTGAACACTTTGAAAACTAAAGATCTGGTTTACGTAACTACCCAATAGATAATTTGAGGTGGGAATTGATTTTATTGATCTTTTCCAATATTTTGTTATTTAATTTTAAGATTAGTTTTAAGATAAGTTTTTAAGTATTTTTATTAGTTTTAGTTTAAGTTTTGGAATATGTGTGTGTTGCTTTTTTGGATCTTTTTATGGAAATGTATATATTATTGAGCGTATTGATAGGATCATATATTTGAGGACCGCTGCAGTAGGGCTGCAATTGGACAGGGATAGATTTAATCTTAAATAAGTACCTAGTACGTTAAGAAACTTTAGAATATGAATAGTAGTTTAAGAGACAATGTAAAATATTGATATTGATTGAATAAAATGAAATGAATTGAAAATGAAACCATGCTCGTCACTCATATTTCTAAAGTTTTCTGGTAATATCTCGAAATGGGAATGTAAAAATAAACTTTGAGCAACAAATTAAGGCCCATTAGTTAGAAATTCTTCAGTAAATCGGACACTACAACTTTGTAATCTTCATTTTTGTATTTCCTAAAAATTCTTTAACAACAAATTTAAAAGAGTTCAAAGCAGCCGTTTATTGCTGACTGAGAGACTCTTATATTTTAAACCATTAGAAATTTTATTAATTTAAGAACAACAAATACTTCTTCTTTTAATTTAGGTTCAGAAAGTTTAAGGAATACACTCTTCCGCCCTGTTGTAGTGGAATACTTTTCCATAAAACATTTAGTATCTTCTGTGGATAGTAGATTAAATTCTCTTCAGATCATTGGTTAACTAAACTGCACAGATCTATTTTTACTGGTATACTCGGAGTTAAGGATCAGCCTTAGGAGGATTCATATGACGAATCCACCTTTTATCTTGATGCTACACCGAAAAACCAAACTAATGAAAATAAGCGCTTTGATATTTTTTTGTGATAGGGAATGCTTGCTTGGCATAAACAACTTTACCGTAAACATAGCAAAACCGATTTGGGTTAACTTTTCACGCTCTAGAAGACATTTTTTCGAATAAAGGGAATTTTAATTTTATACAATTCCAATTTAAGTATAATTGCAAAATTATATTGATAACAATATTTTTGGTTTTACAATTTATTGGTTTTACAACAAAAAATACATCTCTGAGAATATTAAATAACTAGTTATAAGTATTCTGTGTATCAATAACTCGATTCGATTAAGAATTTATTTGATATCGTATAGGTGAACAAGCAAAAATGTTTAATTTTATGTAAAGAAAAAAAATTATTGTTTGTAATCTTGTATTATCATTAAGTGTATAATCTCTGTATATGTAATTTTATAAATTTCGTTCAAAATATTTTCTTGGAAAATGTTTATAAGTGTTGGGTGCCCCTTATTATGCTAGTTTGGCAGGGCGGTGATCGTAAGTTGGAATCAACTGGAGACTTTGTTCTGTTACTTTACACCGATCATACGATGATAGGGAAATCCGCTTGTAATTTTTATAATACTATTAATAATTGTATTCTACTTTAAATAAAAAATAAAAAAAAATGTTTTGGAATTTCCAAAGGTTTTCATTTATATGAGTTTTTCTGTTTTAAAATGAATTTTTTTATTGCGCTTAATTTGTTCACTTAAAAAAATATATTCTTATCTCAATTAAGACTTGACACTTGTTGAACTATGATAATCATTTGCTTGGCTTTTAAAAAATATTTATTTTTTTTCGTATTTTAAATTCTTTGAATTACTTATAAAATGTTATATTGTAATATGATTAAAATCGCTGATGTGTAAAGTGTTCATAGAAAAGATAAACAATAAAGTCTAGCTTGAACTAGAAAAGAGTACGTCATGCTTTACAATAAACTGCAAACATTCCAAATATTGTAAACAATAATAATGTTTTTGTATTAAGTTTCAAGTATGAGTCATTGCACAGCCAAAGTTATGAAAGAGCTTTGCAGCGCTATTGGCATTTTGGGCATATACAATAAAACATATACACGAAATAATATATTTTTAGTAAATATATAATATAGAATATAAAAAAAGTTTTTTTTCTTTTTTTTAATTGTTGCATTAACTAACCAATTTTCTTTTGCAACCAAACAAAATGTTTGATTTTTAAATTAAAATCTGGTCAATGAATTAGAAGAACAAGTTAATAGTTATGAATTATAAAAAAAACTAAGGAAGCTAAAATCTGTGTTTTTATTTTCACTGTTAGGATAAAATACTGTAAAGTTGCTAGCGAATAACATAGTTACTAAAAAATCAATGTGATCTTTAATTTTTATTGAGTGTTAATATAATTTTCTAATTTTTTATGTTTTTAAAACATAATTTACCGCCGACTAATAAAAAAATAGATTAAAATAGACAAATAAAAACGAATCGTGACATGTGAACTAGGTAATTAAATCAAACAGGGAACATAGTAATTTGAAGTCTCGTGTGAACGTGTCATTGCGCAGGATTTTACGATTCTTTAATTTGGTTTTTTTACATCTGCAATAGTTTTTGACGAAATCAGAAAATCCCACATACTATGATATCAATTTTTAAGTAGAGATAGATTACAATATGATATGTGGCAAAAAGAATAAAGAAGAAATATCTCGGAGGTGATAATATTATTCTGGAAAGGGTAAAACACCGGTTCTTGTTATATCTGTGTATTTATAAGTAAATAACTTAGTTTAGTATCAAGCGATTTAAAGTTTTTCAATGGATTAAAAAAAACACAAAAATTTCGTATTTTACGGAATTCTTGAAACTAGAAAAAAAGTTGCAATTAAAACTTTATGACACTGAAAACACACTCAGGTTCAAACTTATGTCAAAACAACGATCTGAAAATTTTGAATGGTGAATAAATTAGTGGAGTTCAGTGGAAAGGAGTTTTGGAATAACATCTTGCAGAAGAAGTAATCGGACTTTGTTATTTAATAAAAATTTTAAGACTGATGAACATTAAAAGTAATTTGATACACCTTAAGTCATAGTTTCAAGGTAGATGGTGACTTTACGTTGATAAATTTTGTAAAGTTATATTTTCTTCATAGAAGTTTTATTTTTTTAATATAAAAATATCTTAAATAGATGTACTCAGTTTTCGAACTTAAGTCAGAGTTGCCATGCGACAGAAAGAATTTTATTTTTTTAATATAATATAAAATTTGCTTAAAAATAATATGATTAATCCATCAATTTCTAACGTATTTTAACAAATATATCTACTGTGATCGTCAAAATAAAGTGCATAACTTTACTCTCTATAATTAAGTTCTTGTTTCAGTCTTTTAAAATACGATGAGTGTTAACATTTTATATGTTTTTAATAGTGAATTTAAGGCTTTACAAAATCTATAAAAAACAATAACAAAAATCTTGCAATAACGAAAGTTATGCTACAAAAATGAAATTTACACTATTTTTTACGCGTCAAAATAATTTTTTTGAGGTTCTGTCTAGTACTATAAGAAACATATCTTGTAATTTTCGCAACAGCTCGAAAATCTTGAATTTGGGGTAAAAACTGTTCTACGCGGCTTTATGCACTTATAAGCTAATAACTTAGCTAAATGTTAACCGATTTAAAAAAAAATTTGGAAGATTTTGAAAGAAGAGGAAAGAATCTATTAAATATATTCTTAAGTATACTTTATTTAAGTAAACTTAAGAAATCTGTGTATATTTCTCATGTAAACACAATTTCTTTTTTTTTCACTCAAAATTTTCAAAGTTCGGTAAACAATAAAATTGTATACTTTATTATAAACTAGTGTTTATATAAGCCTTTTAATATACGACTAAATTTGATACTTTATCTCTTTTAAATCATTATTGATTCTCTACTTAAATCTGAAAAATAACAAAAACAGAAGTTGTAAAGCAAAAACAAAATATGTTCCATATTTTTTCTAATACATGTTTTACCAAAACAACAATCTGCTTTACCATACAGGCTTTGCCCAATGAGTGTTATAAGTTCAATTTATCTATGATAAAATAACGTATTAGATTATGAGTTGAAGTCACTGTTTATATTATTTCAAAAAGTGATTCATATTCGAGATAGAAAATTTGAAAAAGTTGACATTCAACTAATTTTCTGTAACTCCAAAAGACATATTTGCCTTGTTTCAATTTCATCATTTTTATTTATCAGCTACGCAGGTGTCTAGGACAGATGTTTTTGTTGTTAAATAAAAGCAATGATCTCTGTAGATATGGTGTAGTTCGGAGCATTGCTGCTAATACTCATCATAGAATTCCGCCTTTTTCACGATGAAAATTTGTAATTTCCTCCCAGAGATTTGATCGCTACCCCTTTTTTAAAATTTTCATAATAATAAATTTTTCAAGATTTTCCATAATATCCTTGAGCAGTGGCCATACTAATCTTTTCCGAAGAACTGTATAACAGTTTTTTGTTATACTGGACAAATCTATCCAGAAAAGTAATATTACCGCCCAAGTATTTTTTGACGAATAGCAAACATACATACATACATATATATGAAATATTCATCAAAAAAAATTATGATAAAAATATATATAGAAATATTAAAATTATGCAACTAATACTTCAGTACAATACCACAGCGTTTTTTTTCTACAGAAAATATAGCAGTAGTTGCCCACAATATTACTAATATTTATAAACTGGCACTAAGCAAAATTTTTTAAATATAAATGACTAAAAAAGCTAGAAAGTTACGATATATTATTTATTTATTAATTTTTTTTTAATTTTATGTTAATATGTATGTATTTAAACACCAACGTTATTTAAATTTGATTTCCATATATGAATTTAGTATGTATTTATACCAAAATAAGTCAAAATCTGAAACAATTTTTTTCATAATGTAGGCGTAGGTATGGTCACTCTAATGTTTACATTATTTACTTTCTATTTGATTTTTAAACTCCGTGAATAAAAGAATAAACAAGTGTCGACTGAACATATTTTTTATGGTCAAATTAAAAAATATAAATCTTATATTATTGTCTGCATTCAATACCGGTTTTAAATAAACAAAAAGTTGTACATATAAGATCAATTAAATATTGTTTTTATTTTCGAATCTAAACGAGAATTAACATTTTGAAAAATATTTCTTTTCGTTTAAAGCGCATTTATAAAATGTACATATTCGTTGTTTTTTAACTTTAAACCATACAACAGGTTTCGAACGTCAAAATTTTTATTAATTTTATTGTTTTTTTATATTTTATTGCAAAATATACTTTGATATTCATCGTTTTATTATTTTTTTTTTAATTTATTACTTTACGAGTATGAACATTATTTTTTCAAAGGTCACGCATGTGCTGACAATACGTAATCACGATTTGAGTTCTTTGTTAGTGGCAAAATTAATTTTTTAAATTCATAATGAGTTTTATGGTTTACATTATATAAAAAAAATTATTCTTTTACCGTCTACTGTATTTATGTATTTCTTTATATAAATCTCTTTTTATTTTTTCTCTCGTTTTTCAAATTTAATTAATACACTTCCATAAATGAATTTTAGTTTTTTTTTTTAAATTTTATTTTATATTTTAATTTGTTTGGTTTTTATGTTCGTGTTACTGGTTCAACGTTTTTCAATATACTAAATTGTTTTATTGTTTACGATCTGCGTTTTGTTCTCTTTTGAATTGAATTATATATTGTTGTTGTATTTGATGTGTTTGTTTTTATTATAAAAAAATAAATAACATATACACATCTATGTTTTAGTGATGTAGATATTTATTTAGTCGATTGTATATTTTGTTACCTGTCCATGAATCGTATTTTGTTACCTAAACTGGGTCTCGCTTGAAGTTGTCGTTTCTGTTATTGAATTTCAAACTTCGAAATAAAGATATAAAAGAAAAACATAACTTATGGATAGATTTAATGACTGTGTACAAAATAAACATAAAAATTCATTAAACAGGTTTTAAAATCTGTCTGTACCCTAACAGCGGTGAATGTCAATATTGTAATTATTCTTCTCAGGTTCACTGAATATTAAGTTTTTGATTTTATGAAAATAAAATCTTACTTAGTCCATTGAAATTAGATAAAGTATAATAAGTAAAACTATATGGTCAAAATTTATAGGCGGTTAAGATAGACTATATAATTAAGCCAATTATTTCTATTATATTAATATAAAAGGTCCAATACCTAACGTTTTTTTCTACTAGTGTTTATTCCGTTAATGGTAACACTTAGCTCATTTCTGATTTGACAGATAATTAGCTTTATCCTTCCGCTGAACGAATATGGTTGTGTATACGCTTCACTAAGTGGGCCTGCAATCGATTTACAGAAGATGCTGATTTTACCAAAAAAATCATCTTTTCAGATGAAGCTCATTTTGATCTTGGCGGGTATGTAAACAAGCATAATTGTCGCATTTGGGGCACAGAAAACCCGCACGCATACATTGAAAAGCCGATACATCCAAGACGAGTCACTGTTTGGTGCGGATTTTGGTCAAGAGGCATAATTGGGCCATTTTTCTTCGAAAAGGAGCAAGGAGTGGCCGTTACAGTCAATGGCGATCGTTATCAGGCCATGCTCACAAAAATTGAAGAGGTGGATTTGATTTCAACAGGACGGCGCTACGTGCCACACTGCCGAAGCTACACTCGATGTTTTGTGCCCTGTTTTCGAAGATCGCATTATCAGCCGCAGAGATGATGTCGTTTAGCCACCTCGGAGCTGCGATTTGACACCGTTGGACTATTATTTGTGGGGTGCCGTCAAAGATAAGTGTTACGTCAACAAGCTAGAGACAACTGACGCTTTAAAGGACAATATTCGTGAAGCCATTAGTGAAGTACAGCTGCACACAATCGATAATGTGCTTAAAAATTAGATCGATCATGTAGGCAGCCGAGGCAGCCTATTTTGAAAGAAAAGGGAATTTTATTTGAATATGTTTCGTATGTGCTGGGAAAAACATGCTCCGTTAGGCACAAACGATAGAATTAGTGGTGGACTTAACATTATTTTTTGCAGTAATAGTTAGTGTTTATACCCTATAAATGTTAATATTTTTAATTTCTAGTTAATTATGTTGACAAGTGTTCTAATTAAAAATTTAACAACTAGCATCAATTAATTTTAATTGTATTGTGATATATTATTTATCTCTTATGTAAATCAAAAGTTAACATAGAAATGAAACATGTGTGATACCGGCTAACATTGAATTTATTCACTACAAATAATAAGAAATAATATGCAGTATTTTTTGACCAACTACAATCAAAAATACAGACCTTTACCGGCTGGCAAATGAAAAATCAAATAAGACGGAAATTGAAGCGAATATACCACACCCTACGTAAACTTAACAGTAGCATTGCAAGGTTAGGCTTAGAGTGGAACCCATAAATAACCAAACATACTTTTAAAAATGAAAACAGTAAAAAAAATCCGTCAGTTAACTAATAGTAGATCTGCAATAAAAGATTGAATTGGAATAATCTGGTAAAAGTTCTCTACTTAATAGTCAAATAAATAAAGGATAAAACGCAGTTGGTGCTTTAAGTAAAAAATTATGAGACCGGAACCAAATTATGTCAAATTTTCGAAAAATAAGTTAATTCGAATAATTATAAAAGGTTTCTTTTCGAAGGCGAAACATTTTTAATATGGAAATAGACTATAAAAAACCACGCGACAGAATAATAAAACAAAAATATTCAATAATAGAAAGAAATAGTGAAAACAAGTAACATAATAATAACAAATCAAAAAAATTTAAGTCGGAAAACAGTACGAATATTAAAAAACGCATATATTGTGACGCTTAGCGAAGGCTTAGGCGTTGTGGTAATACTAAGATCCAATAGAAAATAATTAGATAAAACTATTATAAAGATAAATCGTAGCAAAATTTAAAAGTCCAGAAACAGTGCGATCATCAAAAAAAGCCTATTTAACACTTTAGGTCTTAGTCGCTTAGGGAAGTCCAAATCCATACAATCGCAATTTTACACATTAATTCAAATAGAAAAGTAATTAACGGTAACTTGTTAACATTTCCGACTTTTAATATTTATGAGACACTAATGTGTATATGTCAGTCAGCGATTTGCGCACGTTTTGGCGAAATATAGGGTAGGTCATCTATCGGTTAAAATATGAACCAGCGGTTATTTCGAATCTGGCAATACATATGCCATTCTATTCTGTCACAAAATTCAGTGTATGATCCTCACTGAATGAAATGAATCGATTTACGCTTGAGCAACGTTGGGATTTATTGCAAATTTATTTCCAATACGAAGACAATTGTTCGGAAATTGCAAAAAAATAAAAATAAATAAATAAAAAATTGCAAAAATCATCTTTTCGGTTGAAGTTCATTTTCATCTTGGTGGGTACGTTAACAAGTAGAATGGCCATATTTGGGACTCAAATGTAATATTACAAAAGCTAGTGCACCATTACGTGTGACTGTTTGATGCAGCTTGTGGAGCAAAGTTATTTCTTTGAAAATTAGAACGGCGCAACCATTACGGTCTATGGAGACAGCTATTGCACCATTATAACCGTTTTCTTGTGTCCGCTCTTCATGGTATTTATGTGAACGATGATTGGTTTCAACATGATGGTGCAACTTGCTACACATCTCATGCCACAATCGATCTACTGCGTCGAACGTTTGATGGCCGTTTAATTAACCGAAATGATGATGTCAGTTGTTCGCCAAGAAACTGCGATTTGACACCGTCGGACTATTTTCTGTGGGGTGCCGTTAAAGACAAGTGTTATGCCGACAAACCAGAGACATTTGAGCATTTGAAGGCCAACATTCGTGATGCCATTGCTGTGATACGACTCCATACACCCAAAATTAAATTTAAACTTTTAAATAACCCACCCGATATAATTACTAAAACTTCATTTAAATTATTTTCCCAAATTTTTAATTTCAATTTCGAAACTTAATTAAAAATCAAGAAGTTTTTGCTTAAGTTTGCTATTTACTTTGCTTAATAGATTTTCTACTATTTAAGCGTCATAAATTTTGTTACTTTAGCTTAAATCGAAATCTCTTAGAGTAAAAACTTGCTCTTAACAAATACTGTGTTTTTCGCCATCGCTTATACAAACTGTGTATATCCCCTAAAATATTTAGCTTTAATACATACATTCGTTTGTAAACGAAAATATTAACAAGTTTTCAACGAAACTTAAGTAAAACTTTTTATATTTTTTTATTCGGTTGCAGAAGCGTTTGCGTTGCTTATTATTTTATTGCTTTATATACACACATACATGCACAAAGTAGTTCATCACTTTAAATTGAATAAATACGCCGTATTTTTCTAAACATTTAAATTGTATTAAATAATGATTATATTTTCTTTGCAATAAATTTCTTTTATTTTCTCGAAGAAACTTTTTTTGTATATTATAAGATGAGTTTATAATAATATTATGATCAAAAATAATTTTTTTTACTGCAAAATTATATTTTAGAGTATACTATCGATTATCATATCGATTAGCCATATGTACAAAAATGTAAACTTCATAATCAATCCAAGTGTTACATTTGCAGAGATATAACGATAAAAATATGTTAATTTGTTTTCTAATAGCGTAGGGTTATATACTAATGATAAATATTCAAATTTTGTCAAAAGAATGCGAGTTCAAAATTAGTGAATTTTCGATTACAACATCCAGAGAAAATATTTTACAAAATTTTTATTTTTTCTTCTTTAGCGCTATATACAACCATTTAGTCTTTAGCGTGTATTAGAATAGAACTCTAAGACCTTCTATCGCATAAGCTTAATTTAATTTCTTTCGCCAAGTTTTGCAAGATCTCCTTCAATCTGAGTTTCAGTCATCATCTTTATACATAAATTTCGTGATTCATTTAATGTCCATACTAGCTGCAAAAACAGTCGGCCCTCATATCTGCGAAGAACACCACATCTGCTTGCGCCATGGCTTTCGTTTGTCGAAATAACATATATTAGCAAGTATTTTCTAATTTTTTTAGTATATATTATAATAAGGAAAAAATGTTGAATAAAATAATATACTTTTTTTTCTGGAACAAACCTGAAATATTGTAAATTAAGAGCTACTATAAAAATTTGACGCATAAAATTTAAAATTCTACAATTTTTAAAATACATCACAATATTTGGGAATGAAATGTGGCTGTCATATAGACATTTTAATAAAGTTTACAAATATGTCAAAATAATGCTGCAAAAACATAGAAAAGAAGGCTGAAGGCATGGCTAGCAATTACAGTAGTACCAACGGATAGCCAAAACAACAAGAGAAAACTACACCAGAAAAAAAAATATTCTCGCCAATTGAGAGTGTAACAGGGATCAAGGAACTGAAACAAGATTCTATCAGCAAGAATTTTGAGAGTAGAACTATCAGGTTACAGGCAAATAAGAGCTGCGTAGATTAGACCAATACCCTACGCATATTAATAGAATAATCCCTTGAATAGCGTAATCCCCTCATCTACTAATCATAGATTCCATGAAGGCCTTTGACACCACTTGATGTACTGCCATATGCGTAGAATTACTCTGAACACTTACTTCATAACAATGGGAACTTCAGCCAACTATATCATACAAACTTAGAAGTAAAGCAAGGATTCTTTCGATCACCTCAACTATTTATCATCGTGCAGTATGACATCATCAGAGATTTCTGTTTAGAGACGGGTAAATATGTATGTCTATCAGTATGTCTTTCAGTGCTTCTTGCAATTTTCCATTATTTCCTCTCGGCTACTGAAACGCGTTCCCTGTAATGGACTTTTAACTCGATTGGACAGAAAAAAACCTTAGTGACAAGCAAAAGATGTAGACGAAAACAATAGGCTTAATAAAGGTAAAGCTGTATTCAGACGACTGCAACCGGTATTTAAAACCAAGTTCGGAATATTTAACGCATGCGCAAAGTCACCTCTTATTGCAAAGCAATGAAACGTGGCTTGTGTCAAAAAACTGCAGGCATTCATCAATAAGTACCTCAGAAACACGAACAGAATATCCTCGTTTAACAACAACAACATATATCTCTGGAAATTGACTAACCAGAAACCCATACTTAAACAAATAAAATGTAGAAAAATGAAGGTGGATCGACTATGTGAAAAAAGCCGGGCAACGTTACAAAAATCCTCTATAATCCCAGGAAGGGTAACGAAAACAAAAATATATAAAAATTTCTTAAAAAAAAATTTATTTACGTATATTTTATTAAATAACTCGAAAAACTGAGCAAAAATTAAAATTAAAAAAGTAATACAATATTTAGTATGTATGTATGTATGTATTGTATAAGTTTTCGTATTATAAAACTTATAAATATTTTCGTAAAGATTGCAAATTGTTGTATTAAGAAAATATATATTTTTTAAATATTTTTCAGTTTTTTTATTATATTAAAGTATGTCATAAGAAAAAAAAAATTAAGTTTATCGGTTTCTTAAATTTGTAATAAAAACAATATTTAAGGTTCAATTATATCGCCGGCAATCTCTACTGGCTTCGCTTTTAAATCTTTTTGTGGCATTGGTGGTGCAGGTGCTGGATAACAAACAATTCTTTCAACCTGTACTTGTTCGCCCTTTTCATTAGTTTTATTCAAAAGCATAGGTACACAAATTACGCCATATGGTGGTGGTGTTGGTGTTTCCGTTGTGTCCATTGGTAGTTGCGTTGAAGTACTTCTTGTTTCTCTTATACCTGTTGGTGTTATGGTACTTGTAGCAGTGACTGTGGTTGTCTCAAGAGGTGCAGTATAAGGTGGTCCTGCTGTAGATGTATCCGGTTGTCCATTTTCAATGACAACTTTTGACCCAGAATTATTAATATTTTGATCATTTGCGGAATTATTATCCCTGTAAACATGCGTAACATGGTGGTGGTAAGGTGAAGAAAAGCCCATTGTTAATAAACGACCGGTAAGATAACCAGTTAAAAAATCGCCTATTTCTGGTGATTGTAAGAAATTTAATTCAATAGTTTTTGTTTTTAAACACCTAGTAGACATACTTACCAGCACCTCTGGGTGGAGGTTGAGCTACGTATATGGCATTTCCGGGTAAAGCGGCAGTATTTTGATAATATGAACCACCCGCAGGCAGATGAGGTGAATTATAATTATTATAATAAGAATTTGTTTTTTGAAATTTATCACTTGCACTTGATTTCTTATTTTCATGCATAGCTTTTGTTATGGGCGTATGTACTGGTGAACTGCTTACAATACGTCTTGTACTTCCACCACCTGAAGTAGGCTTCTTATATTTTCTCCAGCTACCGAAAAGTCCACCAAATGAACCACCACGCCTACCACCACGTGTTTCACATAGTGACAGCAATGCAATCGTTACTATTAATATATGCAAAATAGTCTTTTCACAATTCATTTTTTTCACTCTATTATTTCTTTGGCAATTTTTAATATTGTCTTTACAAACTTAATTCTTTTCTTCCTTTCTTGAGAACTTTTTTTTATTATTACAGACCTTACACTATTTAAGCGATCATTCCACTTTGCTGTCTTTTAGTACAATGATCAAAATAATCACATTTTATACTCAAGTCTTTAGTTTAAAGGCCATTTGAGTTGAACGAGTGTATGTACGTGTAGTCAAACACATTGCACCATACAGACAAGATAATCTAATTTACAAAAAAGAAAAATTTAGTTGTGTGGGCGGTGGATACATCCGTGGATATTAAATGGAATCATTACATACCCTATATGATATAAATGCATATATAATATGTGACGTACCAAGAACTAATTAAAATGGCTTGATAGATTATAATAATAAATTTTTACAAGTTACTCACTTGTTGTTGCAATAAATACTATAGAAATACTATTACACATAAGCTATTGATCATTTGGAGGGGGATTGAAGACTACAATTTATTTAAAATTCGCCATACAAACGTTTTCTTGCCTTATCGTTTGACTGTAGTGCCACTTACCTAGAGCGGAAGAAGGGTTTTTCTCATTCCATACTTAAAAAGCGCTATAACAGCGATATGGTTCTCATTATCTGACTACTCCATGGTGTAAGCAGATTATCTCGGTGTATGCGATTTGGAATTTTCATTCCAGACTTATGCTACAGAATCTTGCTTATCTACATCTTATTTATACAGGGTGGGCCAAATGTCACCAGAGGGTTTAACAATTTCATAACTTTTTCGTTTATATATTTTGAATATTTTTTTTCAGGTTATAAATTACATAAACTCGAAATTTGTTTACACTAAGTGTGGCAAATAATGTCACTTAAATGACTTCCGTTTTCGGCTTCGCACTCGATTAAGAGTATTTTCCATAAAATCTTTCAAAATATGTGGCTGTTGCGCGCAAATATCTACAACAAGGTTGACTCTGACTTGCTCCTTCGAATAACCCTAAAGAAAATAGTCGTCAGCTGAAAAATCTGCCGAACGCACTGGGTAATTAATTTCCGAATTTCTGAAAGTTATTCGCTCTTCGAAAATTTAATATAAAAGTGCCATTGTGTCTCGGGCAGCGTGATCAGTGGCTCCATCCTGCTGAAACCACATTTCAGGTCTGTTTTTAAGATCAGAACTTAAAAAATGTTCTTTCATAAACGGATACTGCTTTTCATTTACGGTTGCCGCACTTCCACCTTCTGTTTTGAAGAAGTTAGACCCAATAATATTTTCAGATGTAATGCCACACCACACTGTACAAATGCAAATGAGCTTCATCATCACACTCAGATTTTCACTAAAGTTGATTTCATTTCTGGCCAAATGTTTAACTTTAACTAAAAAATTAGACGTTGACGATGATCTACCGGTTTCAATTCTTGCACCAAATGCAACGTATATGGGAAAACAGTAAATCTTCTTATAAAATGCACCGCAGTGACGTACCAGCTATTCCTAGCTGAACAGAACGTCTTGTGGCAGATATTTCTGGTGTTTCATTAACACGTTGCTCTACACGTTGAATATTTTCAGATTGAATTTTCAGTCATGAGCGGAACATGTCTCAACCAACGTAATTTTTGCACTTAGGGCCTCTTACCACGTCAATATCGGAATTTAGTACATATATCTCAGAATTCACAGGGTGTTACTTAACATAACAAGTCCATATATTCAGCGGAGAATCTTACTGTCGAAAACTTCTACAATCGCCTCATCTGCTTGTAGTAAAACTAGTAAAGTAACGTTTTGTGTATGTGGAGGTATGTTCTTCTACACAAGGTCTTATCACGAAAATGCTTACTAAGTCCTAATTTGCATCTATTAGCAAACAAAATTCGCCTTTTTAATTCAAAAATGACGTTATTGTTTCTGTGCATGGCGGAACCGAGATAAACGAAATTATTCACGAATTCAAAGCTAAGATATTTGCACCTAATAATTGTCCAAGGCGCATGATTTCTTTGTCTGTTTAGAAAAACTTCATCTTGTTCTCATTATCCATCAAACCCGCTTGATCTAACTCTTTCTGAATATTGGAGAATATTTAATGTGAATTGCTGTGAAATATAAAACAATATTTGTATGTCTATTCGGATTAAAGTTTTGTGTGGAAAGTATCCAAAATTTAGACCAAATCTTACCCTTTCGATCCCTAGTCCAGATTATTAAAAGCTATTTCCATATCCGTTTTAAGTGGTAATCAGAAGACAACAGGACACGACAGTCTTTAGTTAGACGGCTATATACGTCTCGGTGTTACGCTTTGCTAGCATGAATTTCTTTTCTTCTAACTGAAAAGAATAGATCTCGTCTCTAATCCATAAAATAAATATACATATGCGTATCGAATATGACACCTTTAAAAAACTAGACGAAACCAACAACGAGGCGAATATGCTTGCTTGAATTAAGTTTCATCACATCGTGTCCACCCGCATTGTATAACGAACTATATTTGTCTATCTCATTCAATGTAAATATGTACGAAGATCACGGAATGCTAATTGATTTATTTAAATGAAAATAAATTAATATGTTGACAGACAAAGTTCCACTTTATATATATTGTGAGAAAGTTCAAACTCATATCTATAAACAACAAAATAAATAGGTCCATGAAATTGAATGATACGTAGTATACTATATAACTAATTCTATTTAAATTTTTCAAAACTAGGAAAATTAGGTTTTCTTATAATTTATTATGCACACGTCCCTCTAAAAACTAGATAAAAGATATTGATAATATATTATTGTGTAAAAATTTTGAAATAAAATTTATATGAAGTCATGTGAAAAATAAAGAATAGCTTAGGAGAAGTTGAAGAGAAAAATATTCTACAACTGAGAAACGGTACCATTTCTTTTTCAAATAACGGTTCTCTACGTCGTCGAAGTTCAAGCAGACAATTTATAAGATCTTTTTGATAAATGTTTCAATATAAAAACAGAGTTAGATTTTTTAACTATTTTAATATTATATATTATTATATATATATATATATATATATATATATATATATATATATATATATATATATATATATATATATATATATATTAATATTATATATTATATATATATATATATATATATATATATATATATGTATATATACACTAATATTAAAATAGTTAAAATATTATTATAATATATAATTATATATATAAATATATATATATATATATATATATATATATATATATATATATATGTATATATACACTAATATTAAAATAGTTAAAATATTATTATAATATATAATTATATATATAAATATATATATATATATATATATATATATATATATATATATATATATATATATATATATATTTATATATAATTATATATTATAATAATATTTTATATATATATATATATATATATATATATATATATATATATATACTCATGTGAAAAATAATGGGGACGCTAATATCTATATATATATATTGTTTCTTTGGTATTTCAGAAAGGGTTATACGAGGGGTACTATTTGTATTTCGGGAATAGCAAATAATAACAAATACGTTTGAATGGAAACGCTTTATTTTTTTTCCAAATTTTTCCCTTGGTGATCAATACACTATTGCATTCGTTCAAACAATTTCTCAAAGAAGTTTTGCCATTCCTCTTGAAACACCTTTAAAATATGGATTTTGAATGCTTTAACTACTTCTTCGGCGCTCGTAAATCGTTGACCACGCTGTTTACCCTTGATAATGGGAAATAAGAAGTAGTCATTGGGTGCCAGTACGGAGGATGAGACATCAGTTTAATGTTTTGACTGCTCAAAAATTCACCTGTTTGAGTTGTGTGAGAGCTCGCATTGTCATGATGGAGAATAACTCGGCTTCGGCGGTTGGTTTTACGAATTTCTCCGAAGACTTGCGACAAAAAATGGTCACGTACCACTCAGAATTGACCGTCTTACGTTGTTCGAGCGGAACAATTGCCACATGACCCATTCGGCAGAAGAAAAGGGCGACCATTTGCTATGCTGTGCTTTTACCACGAACAACTTATGTTGGATTTAGCTCGCATTAGAATACCCATACAGTGGGTTACTGTTTTACTTCCGGCTCATACGCATATATCCATTATTCGTCACCTGCCACGATTTTATACAGGTCTTTTTAAGCACCACTGTCGAATTTTTGAATTTCCTTACTCCAATCGACGCGAGCCATTTTTTGTGTTGTTGATATGTTATGTGGTATCGAACGAGAACAAATTTTTTGTAGAACTATGTGTTCGTGCAAAATCTTATGTATTGAAGTGGAACTAATGTGCAAGGATACCTCTTTCTCACAATATGTCACATAACAATCATGCATTATCATTTCACGCACTACATCTATGGTTTGTGGCACAACAACCGATTTTGGACGACCTTTACGGAATTCTTTGGCGACCGAACTACGGCCACAATTGAATTCACTATACCATCGATATACTTAAGATTTTAATAGTGCTTTTTCACAATACAAAGAACTAAGTTCATCTCCATATTCTTATTGAGATAATCCACGTCGACAGTTGTGAAAAATACTCCAACGAAAACCTTCGCTTGAGATATCAATTTTTTGTCCAAATTGATTTTCTTAACTCACTGTAAACAAAACAAATAGCGCCTGTACATCAAAATGTTTTGAGTACGTTTATGCTAAAAAATGTCAAAGTTTAAAATGGTGTTACCAGATTTTAGCTATTGACATTAGTGTTGCCAGTTCCCGAAATATAAATAATAACCCTAGTAATCTATACATAATGATGGAGTTTTGTTTTTTTTAACAATGTTTGTTAGACTTAAGATGTTAGTTTTAGATCCGTTTTAGTCGAATGAATAAGTTCACAACATCTGAGCAGAGTATATATTTTGTGTTAAAAATATATATATATATATATATATATATATATATATATATATATATTATATTATATATATATAAATTATTTTTTTCTTATCGCTGAACCAAATGATGAGTCATATATTTAAGTAACGTATATAAGGAAGTGTAATTTTTTTTTCAAAAACATTAATTTAAAAAGATTATATATTATAGAAAATTTTATTTGTTGGCGTTTTCCTTGTACTCATTTTATTTTCTTCTTCTCATGCTATGTCAGTTATTATAAATGGAGTAAGTCGAGGAAGTAATAGCATTATTGACAAAAGTTGTGAAGGTGGAGATAGTAGTCACAAAAACTGGAGAGATGGAAGCAGCAGTGGTAGCTCTTGAAGCAGTACATCTAGAATTTTAAGTGCTAATAGAGACTTTGATGGCAGTCACCATAGGCTCAGTGGCTTTTGGTTAAATGGTTTTTTCATAATACTCCTTACTACACCTTTTAACCGATACCTGAAAAGGGAGGAAGTATTTCACTATATGAGTCTACATTAAAATATTCCGAAAGATCGGGTAAGTTCAAAATAATGCCCCTTAATTAAATTGTGTAATAATCAAAATATATTACTTTCAGATGATTGCTATGCAATGGGATATATTATTAGTCGAACTTTAAGTAATGATTTTTTGGCCATATTCAATATCGTACGAGGTATATCTAAATTACCTGTGAAAATTAAAAAATAAATAATAAAAGAATTTCTTATAAAATAGCAATCAATGTTTGTAATTTTTTGACAATGTTTGTTAAGCATTTAGGCGTTTATGATATGATTATAAAAATTTGTTAAAAGTAATAGTGCTTTTAATTTTTGAACTATAGTTAAATGAAATAATTTATAAAGCAAAATTGGTTTTATATCTTTAATGTAAATAGTTCTGCAACAAAACGTTATAGTTTTCTTTTTATTATTTTTCTATAATTTGTCTTAACATAAGTTTAAACCTCAAAAATGTATTAAATTTTTTAAAAAATTTCGGTCAAAATATTTATGTCAGTGCAGATTTGGTGCTTTTTCTTTATTTTGCCATTACCACTTTTGTAAGCATATCGCTTTCACAAAGCATCTCCATCTTACTCGGTAAGTATCGTTCGACAACACGTGTTCTTTTCCACGTCCGCGGCTTCTTGAACACTGAAGATTCCACTCTATTTCAATTAGTGTATTATTGTAATGCTATTAGGCTTCACTCTGATAGAATGGCCTCCATTTTCTAGCATTTATTTGTTTAAGTATAGATTTGCCATTATTCAACTTCCAAAGACCAGTATTAGAAATGTTGTTAGGCCAGAATATCCAGCACTGACTTTAATTCGCCTGTTGTTGAATACCTGTAGCTGCGTAATGGTATTAGAAACTCGACTTTCAATGCCGTACAACATGGTTGTGCGTACAAATATTTATTAGCTTCTACGTACTGATTGTAGTCTTCCTAATACCACTCTCGCTCATTTGAACCTGTTGTTTACTTTTGCATCTGCACCGCAATTCGGTGTCTGATAGCTGAAACTATCGGGTGGGTCATCTGTCGATTTAAATTTGAACCGCGGTTATTTCGAATCCGACAATACTTATGTCATTCTATTTTGTCACAAAATTCAGTACATTATCTCCACTGAACGAAATAAATCGATTAACGCTTGAGCAACGATGCAATTTATTGGAAATTTATCATCATTTCGAATTATCTTTTCGGACGAAGCTTATTTCATCTTGGTGGTTAATTAGTAAAATTGCCGTATTTGTGGCTCAAAAAATCAAAACGAGCTCTTACATAAGCCATTGCACCCATTGCGAGTGACTGTTTGGTGCGGTTTGTTGAGCAGAGGCATCATTGGCCCATATTTTATATTTCGCAACCATTACGGTCAACGGAGACACCTATCGCACCATGATAACCGTTTTTTTTTTTGTGCCCACTCTTCATGGTATTGATGTAAACGATGTTTGGTTTCAACAGGATGGTGCAACTTGCCACACATCTCATGCCATAATTGACTTATTATGTTAAAGGTTTGATGGTTTGAAGGCTGTTTAATTAGCCAAAATGGTGATGTAAGTTGGCCGCCAAGAAGCTGTGATTCGACACTGTTGGACCATATTTTGTGGGGCGGCGTTAAAGACAAGTGGTATGCCGACATACCAGAGACCATTGAGCATTTGAAGGACAACATTCGTGATACCATTGCCGAGATACGACCATATACACTCGAAAATGTTCTCGAAAATTAGTGCAAACAAATGGGGTACTGTGACTCCAGCCGCGGTAGCCATATGAATGAAATAATATTTCATTTCTAACCGAAACAAAAGAAAATAAATTTGACAAAATTTCAAACCGTTTTTGTTTTATTATATTTTTAAATTTATGCTTTTAAATTGCCCACCTGATATTCATGTAATCGATCAATTGGCTTTGTATCATGATGATATCTGTGCTAACATTGCAAATTCTCTTGGTGTTAGTTATCCCGATATTCACTTCAGGATCAGTATTAAGTGCCAATCTTCGCCGAGCTTCCAATGTAGCCTATATTAATTTAAAATAAACCAGTGGCCACTATAAAAAATTTTAAAATGTCTTCAACATTTAGTAATTATTTCTTATCACTAGATTATGATACGTTTTAAAATGAAATACAAAATAATCATTTTAATAAGAAACATCAAAGAGAAAAGATCACTTTTTTATTAATTATACTCATTTCTCGCTTTGAATATAATGCATAATATTTTTATATGTTTGCTGCTTACTGTTGTATTATTAACAACATGCAATGCTGTAGGTCGAGGAGGGGGCCGTAGTGGTGGCAGAGGTTGTTGCATTAGTAGACGTAGGAGTGTTAGTATTAGCATTAGTTCTAGCAGAGGTTATGGTAGCAGTCACTATACTGATGGAAGTGGTTTGTTTCATGGCCTCTCTCATAAAAGTCCACAATATAAATACTTACCGTCTCGTGCATATTATAAAAATTGATGGTATTTATAGTTCACGTTATACTCCCAAAGAAGAACATTCTTCATGTTCTGGTGAGTAGGATTTGAGCTCTTTAACGATTTTATCTAAATTTTTTTTTTAATAATTTTGCTGCTCTAGATTTGTTTTTCTCCATGTTCAATATGATTAGAGGTATTTCGAAATATCCAAACAAAATAAGAAATAATGAAATCGTATAGTCAACAACTACTGCAGTCCTGTTACTAGGAATTCTATATATGATGCTATTATTTACACCCAAAATTTATTTACAACTATGACGAGGTGGAAAAAAGCTTAAAAGAAAGAAGAAATAGCTTAAAAATATAAAAGATTGCATACAAAAATCCTACCGTCTTGGAAAAGTCCAAATCCAACATCATAAATTTAAACTTATAATTTTTAAAGTATTTATAACCTTTTAACACCTGAGTCCATCTATAGACGGCCGTCTAAAAAAAAGTCTTAACCAATATCTGCAAACTTTGCATGAATTATATTAAAAATCGTAAAACTTATATTAAAAATTTCAAAAGAGATAGCCTACACAGCTTTAACGGTGCAGAACGAACGATAAGTTCGATGAACTGTTTAAAACTCAGCCCACTTAATCTCTAAAATTAAGCATTTAGCTGGAGTAAATAAGAGTAAATCAACACTTGGAAACGATATTTCAATCAGTGGACATTTGTAATTACGAAAACCGATGAAAAGCCTCAACTGAATACAGCTCCTTAAAAACAGTGCCTTCAATTTATAAAAGATCATTTGACGTGGAATACTCAAAAACAGTTGAGTGATAAATATTGGAGAAAAATCGTTTAATCGAATGAAAAACAATTTAACATGGATAGCCACGATCACTGTTACTTTTATTTTCATGATAATCGTAAATATTAATAATTAAAATATGTAAATATATATTTAAAAAAATTAAAATGCATTATTATTTCTTATCACCTGTTTACAAAACGCTCGAAAAAAACCAAAATATTCATTTCAATACGAAACGCCAAAGCGAAAAGATTGCCTTTTTTATTAATTATAATTATTTTTCACTTTAAATATAATGCATAATACTGGCATTTGTATCTTTTTGTTACTGGCTGTTGTATCATTTAAAATATGTGATGCTAAAGGAGGAAGAGGTGGAGGAGGAGGTCGAAGTGGTGGACGCAGTAGTGGCAGAGGTTGGGGGGGCAGTAGACGTGGTAGTGTTAGTAGTAGTAGTAGTTCTAGCAGAGGTTATGGTAGCAGTCACTCTAGTGGAGGTAGCAGTTGGTTTCATGGCTTCTTTCATAGTGCTCCGCAATACTCTTACCGTCCAGTGTATATTATAAGAAGTGGTGGTGGTAGTGGTGGTGGTTCACATTATACACCCAAAGAGGAATATTCTTCAAGTTCTGGTAAGTTTAAAACATTAAAACATTGTTGCAATTTTTGAATTTAAAATAATTTTTTTTATTTTTCTATTTAAGATGATAACTATGCTATAGGCTATACCATTAGTCGCGGTCTAAGTGGTAATTTTTTCTCCATATTCAATATGGTCAGAGGC
>JAKWBJ010000171.1:0-314283 GCA_023159175.1 Wohlfahrtia magnifica | reverse complement strand
TTCATACCTAAATATACTACATAGTATTTAACAGAATTTAAATACAGCTTTTACATATGCAATATGATTGAAATGAAATTATTTCATTTTTAATATTTTTTTTGAATATACAAACATTTTGATTGAAAAAATTTATTGTTAAACCAAGTTTTAAAAGAAATAAAATATTTAAACGAAAATTTTTTTCATTTTCATTTTCTTTACATCTTATTAACAAAAAATAATAAAAGGCAAATTAATACCACAATTTAATTCTTTTTCACTAAAGATTTTAAAACGATCAATAAATTATATTTATATCTGTGTAATATAAAGCGTATGTTGGTATTTTACTTTTTAAAACAGACAAACTTTTTATAGTTTTTCCATTGCCTTATTCTACTTGAGGTTCTAATATGTTGCAGTTGTGGCTACATTGGACATTTTCTGAAGTCATAGCTTTACTTTTGTCCAAAACTTTTCCATCGATTGAAGTTCGAAGCGGTTTGATGGGTTAATCTTTTTCAGCAAATCTATCGTTTTTTTCTGAACGCATCCACTGTTGCATAGAAGTACTGGTTTGTTGATAAATCAGGCCAGAATATTGATGGCATAGAGAAAAGTTTCCGTTAGCCTTCGGATGGTTGCAAAAAAATTATTTGGGTATGGTAAAAACTTTTCCAATAAATTTCTTATAAAAGGTCCGCCAAATAAATATTTTTTTTGAAAGCAGGGCGCAAAGCATCGAGTATAGCTTCGGCTGTGTGGCACGTAGCGCCGTCCTGTTGAAACCAAATGTTGCTAATATCCTCCTCTTCAATTTTTGTGAACAAAAATTCGTTCAACATGGCCCGATAACGATCGCCATTCACTGTAACGGCCACTTCTTACTCATTTTCGAAGAAAAATGGCCAATTATGCCTCTGGACCAAAATCCGCACCAAACAGTGACCCGTCTTGGGTGTATCGGCTTTTCAATGTATGCATGCGGGTTTTCCGTGCCCCAAATGCGACAATTTTGCTTGTTTACATACCCGCCAAGATCAGAATGAGCTTGATCTGAAAAGATGTTTTTTTTTTTTGACAAAATCGGCATCTTCTGTAAGTCGATCGCAGGCCTACTTAGCGAAGCGAAAAAGCGTATACACAACCATATTCGTTCAGCGGAAAGATGAGACTAATTATCTGTCAAATCAGTCATGAGCTAAGTGTTACCATTCACGAAATAAGCACTAGTTGAAAAAAAACGTTAGATGGCGGACCCTATATTTTTTTTAACTTTTGTTGGTAACCCCATAATTTATCCCTGTAAACTAAAAACTTGGAGGGTATTCGATTTTTTACAAATTAAAGGATTTTGTAAATAACAGTTTTCACTTATTAAACGGCTGAACCGATTTTCTTGACATTTTTACATCATCTCTCCTTATATTTGCAATGAACTATAGGCTTTATAAATTTCAAAAATTTCAACTGGGCGGAGCCACACCCATACAAAGTAATTACTTATTTCTCTAAGTCTTCAAAGTAGTAACACACAAAATTTCTGAATTTGACTCAAATAGATTAATTGTCAGTACAAATCAGCAGTAAAAAAGAGGGCGAAATTGGACAAGTGGACGTAGTAGCTTCCATACAAAGTAAATATTGATTTTAGTAGATCTTAAGGAAGGTTACAGCCAAAGTCTAATAATTTGATCTGATTAAATTCGTAGTCAATACAAATCATCGGGTACAAATCAAATGGGTATTGCAGAGAGCAAACTGAACAAATATATGTATGTACCTTATATGTACAAATTAATGCTGGTTTATTTAAAGACTGTATACAGCCAAGCTGCAGATTCTACAGTGTCTTTCTAAATATCTAGTTTAGCTTATCTAGTTTTTACACATCGCATTGCGACGCAGGAAGACTAAGCGTATTGAGATGAAGTTTGTTCTGACTAAGTTTTTCGTTCCAGAAAGATTTCGGTAGCGGACACGCATAATACATATGTATGTATATACATATATCCTATTACTAAAATTTTTAACCATACATATTTTGTAAAACTAGCGGGCTTATTTCGTCAATTATGCAACGGAAATTCAGTTTTAGGCTGTAATAGATGAGATTATTAATGCATAGACTTCAGCAATAACGCACACCCACAAAATAATTTATTGGTGTTAAAATGAATGTTCGGTGCGCCCAATATATAATTGAATTTCTTGAAATTATTCCTGTGTCGATATGGAAGACTAGATTAAGTCGACTTAAGCTATTCTAATATACCGACACAGTTTTATCATATTTAGCGACAATCTCTATCACGACAATCTATTGAAAAAACTCTAGTCGTACTCAATGTTCCCTTTTTCGTATCTTGTCTTTTATCATATAAATATGTGTCGATAAGAAAGAACAACTTAAGTCGACTTAAGCTACTCTTCTACGACTGCCAGTATTCCATATCAGTTATATGTTAATATCTCTAGATAGTGTGATTGATTCACTGTAACCGCATGTGGTCATTCTGCTTTAATTGTAGACTCAAAATTATAGATCAAATTCTTAATTGCGGTCTTAAAAGGTCGATTATATTGATCCAAATTACCGAGAATTTGAAAATAAATTTGTTTTTACAGATCCACTATTTTCATAGTGTATTTTTTGCATTTAAGTACAACTTTTATGAGAAATTTAGTTCATTGTAGTTATTGCCAAAGCTTTCACTGCAGACGTCCAAACAGCATGTTATTTAATTATGCCCTTGATGGAAAACAGTCCGATACATCAATAAATAAATACAAATGTTATTACATTATTCTTATTTAAAAATTTTATGTTTGTTTAATCATTTACTGCACTTTTATTATTCTTAAATGGAAATTAATTAAAGATATTAATTTACACTGTTTTTAATTAATTTTTTTCCAAAGAAGACTCGTATACCATTCAAAAACCACATCAATAATGATGCAAATACTAAATATAATTACTTACAGCGTAACTACATTAAAGTGACACAGGGAAGCTTGCTTACAATAAAATACGGGTGTTTCATAAAAACGAATTTTAAAAGAAATAAAATAATATATCTATACAGTTTAAATTAAATTTTTTATTTTATAAATTTAGCTGTTATAGAGTTAGCAATAACAGAACTCTACTGTACTTTCTCTCTGTTTTATAAACATTAATTAAAGTCAGATTCTTTGTACTGGGAAATATTGACACAATTTTGTATTCATTTTATACTTTATTTACATTTAATCATTAATATTAAAGCTTTAAACATGCTTTTAATGATGTTTAAAAAATAACTCGTAATAATATGGTATATTATAAATATAACAATAAATAATGTTTTAATATAAAATGTGTGAGTTTAGCAATTTCATAACAATGTTGTGTATAAGTTTGGTTGAAATCGGGCAAAGGGTTTGAGCGTGATGCTGCGATATACGTAAACAAAAATAGTTTATAATTTTATATCATGTGGGCCATTTAATATTTTAAATTTAAAAATTATTGCATTTTAAAACAAAACCGGCTCAAAATGTTTTCAAATTTATGTTTTTCTTGTGAAGTACAATTGTTCCGGTTAGAAATGATATATTATTTGAATCATATGGCCGCGGCGGCTGGCCTCGATCGGAAAAAATTTTTTTTGGATCTAGGCAATGGCATCTGGAATGTTGGCTCCATTGTCTCTTGTTTGTCGACATAACACTTGTCTTTAACGGCACCCCACAGAAAATAGTTCAACAGTGTCAAATCGCAGCTTTTTGGCGGTCAAAAGAGATCACCATTTTGGCTAATTAACGGCCATCAAACGTATGACGCTATAAATCGATTTTAGTATGAGATGTGTGGCAAGTTTCACCATCCTGTTGAAACCAAACATTGTTCACATCAACACTATGAAGGGCGGGCGCAAAAAATCGGCTATCATGGTGCGATAGGTGTCTCTATTGAGAGAAATAAGGGCCAATGATACCTCCATTCCACAAGCCGCACTAAACACTTGCTCGTTAAGGGTACATTGACTTCTGTAAGACCACGTTTAGGTTTTCTGAGCCACAACTACGGTAAAATTGCTTATTAACGTACCCACCAAGATGAAAATGAGCTTCATGCGAAAAGATGATTTTTGCATTTCTTTTTTATTTTTTATTTTTATTATTACTTTTTTTGACTTTTTTACAATTTCAGACCAATTTTCTTTGTTTTTTAAATAAATTCCATCGTTACTCGAGCGTAAATCGATACATTTCGTTCAGTGAAGATAATATACTGAACTTTGTGACAGAATAGAATGACATATGTATTGCCAGATTCGAAATAACCGTTGGTTCAAATTTAAAACGATAAATAATCCATTCGATACATGCATATATGTATAGAAGATATGCTTAGTTTAAGGTTTCGTTTAGTGATGAGTCAGAATCCATTTTAATAATGTGTCCAAGCTGTTAATTGGCTGGCACAATCAACCGACTTAAGCCGCTTTGGAGGAATGAAGAGGAACATCTAAGAAACACGATTCAAAAATCAAAACGATCTCTTTGAATACCTAGAAGCTGAATCGAAACATATATCAGAATTCTTATATAATAGCTTACTGATTTCATGTCGCGCAGATGTGGTAAAATTATAAGAAATAACTGCTCATCAATGAAATATTATATTTATTGCTTTTGTTGTGCGTATCTTTATTTGTATATAAGTGCGCAACACTTTTTTTCTAAATGAAAAACTATCAGAAATAAATGACATTATAAGTTTTTATCGGGTTTGTTGCTTTTGTTTTGCACGACACTGTGATTATTTTTATTTCTTTCGTTTCACAATTTTTTATCAAAAAGACAATTGAAAAATATTTAAGTTCATATGAATTGTGTTGTAGGTTGATTGAAATAGAAAAGAAAATGGCGCATATTCAAAAATCATCAGTAATGGAGTTTTCTTTTGTGAAAAAAATGTTGCCTTTCTTTTGTTCTTTGCCATAAAACGTAGGCAAGGATTACAAAATATCAAAATTTTGTAAAGGCAACATTTTTAGATATAAACATAGCACCCTTGCTTTGTGTTAAATTTTTTTAAAATGGAGCACCCAAAAAGACTGGACAACAAAGTGCAAATATTTTTTCATAAAAGAAAACGCTCTTTGTGTTAACTTTCTTAATTGCCTATTTAGGTTACTCACAGTTGTTTAGTTTCAGCAAGAAAAGTTAACACTTAATTGTTGGTAAGGCTGTATACAAATGTCAACTAGCTAATACTTTTGTTGTTATTTTTGTTGGAATTTTTGTATAATTAAGTCATTGTATAGAATCGGTTTGGCAATATTGGATTCGCCAGGTTCTCTCACAGTATGCATTAAATAATATTTAACAGCTGTACTCCAAATTTTGACATCCGCCATTGCCTTCGCAGAGGGAGATGGGGGTACAGGAACGAAAATAGTGGATATACGGCGCACGGCAGTGCCTCAAATCCTATAACCGTCCACTGTCATTTCAGGTACAGGGTATATGCAATGAAATTGTCAATGATCCATATATTATATAGAAAAAATGATGCTCATTGAAAAATGCCTACTTCCAAAAAAGGATGTAAGAAAGAAAGTAAGAAAGTTTAATAAATAAAAAATTGGTGAGAATTTCTCAAATATATAGTATTTTGTCTTAGAGAGTATTTACAACAATCAAAAATACCGTAATGAGCTTTATCAACCACACAGATATTGGAATCCTCCTACGAATCATATGAAGGTAATTATCATCATATGTATTCACAGACAAAAGGCGGTACATAATTCTAATGTTTCCAGGACTCATATTCAAGCCATGATACCACGCAAACTCGGTACTTCAGGAAAAAATGACAAAAAGAAAGCACTAGTAATTCTAGATCTCTTATCAAAAAACTCTTGGAACTCGTGTATCAAAGGAACTACGTGTTTTATAATTGATTTAATGGTCCACAATAAATTTAAAGTTAAGAGAGGTTGAGTAATTTTTAAGTTCTTTCGGCCTTGAGATTTTTAGGGCGAATGTTTACCAAAGTGATATAGGAGGTTACATTCTAAGATATTCAAGTTCTGACTTTAAATTTTTAGCTGATCTTTACGGCTTGTCGCAACCATCAGTGGCGTCATTAAAAATGTGTCCTTATTTAGTAAAATTTCCGCAATAATCTGCTTTCCTCACAGATGATTAACTCATCTAGCTATCAATTTATGTTATATCTCCCAAAAATACACAAAACAATAAGTAAACTAGTTATGAATTGTGAATAATGACTTGTTCTTATTTCTGTATTTTACTAGAGTAATTTCTCCCGCTTTGCTGAGAGCCTTTGTGTTGTACTTGCTTTTTGACTGATGTGGATAGATAAAGAAAGCTTTAGCTGTTAACTGTTACCGTTCTCTACACTTGTAAAATTCCATTTTTTTCTAATGAAATCATTTAGACCAAATTGAGAACCTTCTATTATTACCGTTCCATAGATATAAAAAAACTCTGGCCAATTTTTAACTGATGATTTGTATTGAACACAAAGTTATTTGGGTCAAAATAAAAGGTTCTTACTATTACCGTTTTAACGATATAGACATATAAACACAAATTTTATATGGGCGTGGACCAGTTGAACAATAGCAAAACCACACACCATATAAAAGCTTTATACATATGCTTTTTTTTCTAACTCACACAAAGTTTGATACTGTAACAAATTTCGTCCTGAAGTAAAAATTACGCAATACAAAGCGGTTCACTTTAACGCCAATAACTCTCGAACCAATAGACCTACAAAAACCGCATGTACATACAAACTATGGTATTGACTTCACCTTTCGGTTGGCGCATTTCAGAGAACATCAATTACAACGCATTTTATAGTCCTCTTTTATATATATATAGATTAGTTCCGAATTTGGTTTTGATTTCTAAATGTGCGCCATTGTTATTTTTATTGCTGACAAAACATATCTCGGAATCTCTAAATTTTAAAAATAACATAATACGTTAACTTAAGTAACAATGCCGACCTGCCAACCAAGAGGTCATCGGTTTAATCTTAGGCCAGACCATCTGCAAAATAAAAATTCAACAGCGGTATCACCTCATATCAATAGCTAGTAACTGGTTATAGGTATTTCTAATATTTAAAAGTTCTCTTATGCATTTACCGTTCGACGTTAGACTGTAGGTTAATTTCAGAAGACTGAGAGAAGTCCCCTTGTTTCTCTATGGAATATTAGAGGAATTATTGTTTATAATAATCATAAACAACAAAAGTTTGTCGAAAGATTGCAGTTTTTCGCTGACAAATTTTGAATAGTATATAATCATAAACACTTTCACAAGACAATTTATAAACACTTAGTTGTTCATTTATTTCATTAACTGCTGTCTGTACACGCAAGACTAATTATAATTTTCAAATTAAATACAACTTATACGATACGTATATGATTTATTTAAAAACTTAAAAATTAAAACTTACTTCAACACACCAAAAAAGGAAAAAGGGAAGCAAATTTATTAAGTAGAAATAATTTTAAACAATTATATTGTATATACATAGATGGTTGTAATGTATTTATACAAACTTATATGTATATGTTTATGAAAACTATTTTAGACCTCTTTATGTATTGCTACTCAATGGTATTTTTTATCTCATTTGCTTACATAATAGCGTAGTTTATTGAAGTGAAGTAGTACGTATAATTTCAAAATTATACCCTTAATTTATAGTTTCATTAACCAAAAACTAATAAATATTTATGAGTGTAAATTTACGGTATAATGCCTTGAATAATTAAAGTATGTTCATTAGAGTGGGTCAAGTTGTATGGATGAGAAAAAACTTAAAAGTCGTATATCAAAAATAAAATCTACTTAAATTCTAAAAAACCTTTCGGAAGAAACCATAGGTCTAAAAATATGTCCTATTCTGCGCAAATTGTGTTAATCCCATTATTCTAAAAACTGTATAGTTGTATTAAAAAACAAAAAAATTTTGAAGTTGTGGTGAAATGGGCAAAATGTGGTTCAAATTTTGTGAAAATGGTGGACGTCCGCCCACGTGCTAGAGGTGAACATTTGCCTGGCATCATATTCCATTATTAATTTTCATAATTCTATTTTATCTTGGTATGAATAAAACTGAATTTATTAAAAAGAATATGTTTTTAAGCCTCTAATTTTCCCACCGCTTACATTTTTTATTTTTTACAAGATCTTTGTCGTTTGTTATGAGAAAAAGTTGTTATGCTTTCTGTTGGTCACAGTTTTCGTGGAATAAGTTGATTTTATTTCCGAGAAATAGCCGAACCATCTGCTATTATTTTCTATCATTGCTTTGTTATTTTTCTAGAAATTTGTAAAGAGTCCGCCATCTAACGCTTTGTTTTCAACTAGCGCTTATTTCGTGAATGGTAACACTTAGCTCATGTCTGATTTGACAGATAATTAGTTTTATCCTTCCGCTGAACGAATATGGTTAAGTATACGCTTGAACGACGCTGGGAAATATTGCGACATTACTTTGAAAATCTTGCCAAAAATCTCATCTTTTCAGATGAAGCTCATTTTGATCTTGGCGGGTATGCAAATAAGCAAAATTGTCGTATTTGGGGCACAGAAAACCTGCACGCATACATTGAAAAGCCGATACATCCAAGACCTTTAGTGCGGATTTTGGTCCAGAGGCATAATTGAGCTATTTTTCTTCGAAAATGAGCAAGGCGTGGCCGTTACAGTCAATGGCGATCGTTATCAGGCCATGTTGAACGGTGGTTTGCGCCCTGTTTTTGAAGATCGCATTATCAGCCGCAGAGCTGATGTCGTTCGGCCACCTCGGAGTTGCGATTTGACACCTTTGGACTATTATTTGTAGAGTGCCGTCAAAGATAAGTGTTACGCCAACAAGCCAGAGACAATTGGCGCTTTAAATGAAAATATTCGTGAATCCATTGGTGCACACAATCGATAATGTGCTTAAAAAATGGACCGATCGTATAGGCTACTGCATGGCCAGCCGAGGCAGCCATTTGAATGAAATTATTTTCCATTATTAACCGGAATGATTGTACTTTATAATAAAAGAAGAAATTTGAGAAAATATTCAGTAATTTTTTTTTAGTATTTAAAAAATAAAAAATTATTCAAGCATTCAAGCTAGAATTTGATGATCATATTGCTGCCTTGTTGGAGAGTATTTTAGATGACTCAATGTTATCTGAAACTGTAAGTTGATTATAGAATAAAATAATGAATGATGATGTACACCACAATATACAAACTGAAGAGGTCAATGAAAATATAAGCCCATCAAGGTGTTCCGACCTTTGACAGAGAAATATAAAATGAGGAGGTCAATGAGCCTATTCCTGCTGCTATGATTTTTGACAGCATAATACAGTTCCCTCAAACCACTTTGAGAATTAAAAATAGGCACTACTGGATTACTTCTATATGTTGTTTAAAATTTGTCAACCAATATATTTGGAACGCAATTTCTACTAATCAAACGCCTTCAAGTCATTAAGAATATATGAAATAAATTTATTCGTCATAAACTCAGTCTTTGTAAAAACCATTGCGTGACAACATTTGAAATTTAGTTGTTGATGCGGCCAAAAATGATTTAGATAACATTGAAACTCATCCTGTTTCTAAAAAAATATATATTATCCTTTGAAAACTTAAGGAAATTCAAAAATGGTTTGTGCCAAATGTGAAACTCCTACTTTTGGAGAACATAAAAAAGAAATGTTCAACTCTTGCATATAATGATAAAAAGTTAAAGTTTTGTTTAAAGTACAAAAAAATAACATTATCTTGCTAGGGTTAAATCACATAGACTTTCACAATGTAAGTTGCTAAAACTATTAAGTTTTTTGGCGATAAACTGGTTGCAACGTATGGACGAGCGATGTTCGTTCATATTGTTCTGATTACGAAATTTTCCGGCTGCTTATTTATTCTCTTTGTGAATATTACAACCAGTGTTGTAAAAAAAAAATAATACCAAAAATTTTCCGGAAATGTGCCGAAATTAACTGTATCGCTAACTTTTATTACATACTCTTTCAATTTAAATATCATACAGTATTTATTGATATTGCCTTTATAATTCCTAGAAAATTGTTTTTGTTTTATTTTTCTATAAAAAGAATTCAGAAATTGTAGTAAATTAACAATTCTAAGAAATCTTGTATCAAAAAAATGCGTACGCTTTATTTTCGTTATTCCATACGGCAACCATAATAACAACAAACAACATGTGTGTAACAAAACAAATTTTATTCAGTTGCTTGTTAATCGTCAACGTAGAAGGGGTGTAGCGCACTTTTTGTGTTTTTCTAATTTCAAAGAGATTTTGAAGCGAGAAAAATTTTTGCTTTGTACACCGAGGAGTGTAAATAATAACATAGATATCTTTATGCATGTTCATACATTGTAAGAATACCTATTTCTTTACTGCATTTTAATATCAGTGTGCTTATCATTTTTAGTGTTTCGCTTGCATCCCTGGTATAGACGTAAAAATCTGCTGGCTCTTGTTAGCCAACAAGATTTAACTATTTGTCTCGTTTTAATGTTAACTAAATTTGGGGACAAAAACCTTTTGACACAGCTTTCGCTAGATGATAAAGATATAAAACATCAGTAGGTAAGTCTTTTTCATACGAAATTGAGTTGAAATGTGCATCAACGTGCAACAAAAAGTCTAGTAGCAAAAAAAAAAGAAACTGATCGGGGTGTGCAACCACTGTTTCGCCACGAGTTGTAACGAAAAATTGAGATGATGTTAAGACAGTGACTATAAAAGCCGCACCAGATTATAACGAATGGAAAATGATTTAAGAAATTGATTTGACATCTGCAAATAAAATGCAGAAAGCTTAAAACTCCCTTAAGCCGTTCTGCGTTGAAATGAATACAAATGAATAATGAAAATAGAAATATTTTCTCACTTTCAAAATAATGTTAACCCTAGAATACTAATTTACATACATAATACTTATATATTTTTTAATATTGTTGCTAGACGTGCGTGAAGCGAGCTAACGGTACCAAATTAAGCAAGCGCTCTCAACTATAGCTTTTTAACACACATAAGCACAGAAAGACAACACTTTTAATCATAAACCTGCTTTGAATCCATGTTCACTAAAACACTGTATGTACATTTTACGTAGCAAATGTATTAATAGTATATTTTAGTATAGATTGGAATATTTTTGTAACTGTAAATAAAAGAAGAGAAAGCCGAATGCGAAGTGTAAATTGTAAGGATGTAGCGGCGTCTCTAAACTGCAGTGACAAGTATTGAAACAGAGGAAAATGAGGAAGTGCTCATAGGGATAAAAGCTTCGTTGATAGAAATTGGTATCCCACTTTAATCGAAGAAACTGAGAAAAAATAATATGCAGAATCCTGTGGCTTAGCAGCAAGTACTTCAAAGAAGAAAAAAACAGCTGAAAAATATAATCACAATAGAAATGGAATATGACGTAGTTATAGGCGAGATTTTATGCTTTTAGAACAATTTCCCATTAGCAAATAAAGGTACTAAATACAGGGGAAGAAACTTTATATATTGTTTTTACTTTTTTAAAAACATGTTTTTATGAGTTCGTAGATTGTAATTAAAATAAAATAAATTCTGTGTTTGGTTTTAATTTAAATCCTTTATTTAACACAATTTTGTACACCACTGCTTGTAACCTTTGCACAGGCAATAACAATGTTTATTATTAATTACTCTGTCTGTTTATAATCTTGTAAACAACAACAATTACTCGGCAGATCTTTAAAGATCTTCCAAACCGATCGTAGTTATAGCTTAGGTTCGATCACAACCTTTTCAACCAGAGTTTATCCACACTTAACTCTCTTTACTGAGTTAGCTCCAACTAAACTGGTTTTCTACTTCACGATTCACGAGCTTACTCCTTATGAATTCTCTTCACACAAACTGCACTCGCTGAGTTTACTTTACTTAAATTGCACTCGCTGAGTTTACGACAAATTAACTGATTGCTGTTCGCATCGATGTGCTTTATATATGGCTGAGTAAACAACACATCGAAAGCTCTTGAACCTCTCGATATTTCAGGTAGATTCCATTTCTTTCTTTTAATTTCTTTTTAGTTCTTTTGTAGCCATGCGTATGTAAACATCTACCTCTTTCAGCTCTTAGTATTTGTTGTTGCTTGTTTATTGTCTGTTACTTGTTTTCTTTGCTGCTTAATTATTGTTGTTGCCGTGTTATTTTTATTTACTTTGTCTCTGCTAATGGTTCTTGTTGTAGATTTGGTTATTTGTAAACACCACGTATAGTTGTTCTTGCAGCTTTTGTTTATTTGTTTTAGCGATGTAATAAACGCAGTTGTTCCAAAACTTGATTTTTGTAACAATATGGTACATATAACAGATCATTCCGTAGGATAAATAAGAAAAAAACAAAATTTTGACAAAATTCGATTTTATTATTCAACATAGTTGCCTTCGAGGGCGATGCAATTAGTGCAGCAATTTTCCAACTTTTCTATACAACTTTTATAGCACGATTTCTCTTTCTCGTCGAAACAGGCCTCAGTTTCAGCGATAACTTCATCACTGGACTTACATTTCTTTCCAGAAAGCATTCTCTTGAAAACTGACAGCAGGAAAAAGTCGCTGGGGTCTAAATCTGAAGAATACATTTGGTGGGTAAGCAATTGGAAGCCCAATTCATTCAATTCTGCCATCGTTTTCATCGATTTGTGACACGATTTGTAAGCTCACGCGGCAAACACTTTGAAAAGAGCTTTCGCATATCCAAATGTTCATACAAAATGGGAAAAACACTACCATCTGATATCTTTAGCTAGCTGGTTCACCTTCAGTTTCCATTCGTTCATAACCAATTTGTGGGTTTTTTTATGTTTTCTAGAATAACAGCCTCATTTGGGCGTCCACTGCATCCACTGCGCTCTGCATTATTTATGCTGGTACGACAACGTTTAAGTTCAGCAAACCACTTCTCTACCATTTGTCTCGATGGAGCAGAGTTTGGATAATGCTTATCCAGCCATTTTTTGGTTTCGACTGTATTTTTTTTATAAAAATTCAATGCTTTATCAAAATTCGAAATTCACTTTTTTCCATGTTTTTAATAATAAAAGTTGCTTCACACAAAATTCTATAACTTACGAATCAATAGTCAGGTTGCTGTCAAATTTTTACACGTATCGTCTGAAAGATAAATTTTTAGTTGTTGTGACTATTAATTAATATAAAATAAAGGGTCTGGCACCTAACGTTTTTTTTTTTCAACTAGTGCTTATTTCGTGAATGACACTTAACTCATGTCTGATTTGACAGATAATTAGTTTTATCCTTCCGCTGAACGAATATGGTTGTGTATACGCTTGAACAACGCTGGGAATCTGGGCCTGCGATCGACTTACAGAAGATGCCGATTTAGCCAAAAAATCATCTTTTCAGATGAAGCTCATTTTGATCTTGGCGGGTATGTAAACAAGCAAAATTGTCGGATTTGTGGCACTGAAAACTCGTACGCATACATTGAAAAGCCGATACACCCAACACGTGTCACTGTTTGGTGCAGATTTTGGTCCAGAGGCATAATTGGGCCCTTTTTCTTCGAATATGAGCAAGGAGTGGCCATTACAGTCAATGGCGATCATTATATATTCAATTATATTCAGGGCTGACAAAAACCTGGGTTTAAAAAAAAACCAGCCCACCGAGTTTTATTGGGTGTTATGATGAGTTTTTTGGGTTTTATAACTGCTTCCAAGTTTCGTTTAAGTCGACAGTATTTTTTGTTTGTTTATACAACCACGGTGTTTTAGTATTTATAGTGCAATTTTACACTCTTGGTGTGATTAAGGCAGCATTGTGTACTATGATCTGCTAAAGCTCGGTGAGAGTAGCAGAATGCAATTACTTCGTTTGAATCATGCATTATTAGAAATACGGCCGGAATTTAAGGACAGACATGATAAATTTATTCTTTTGCATGACAACACCCGACCACATGTCGCAAAAGTTTTAAAACTATTATTTGAAATAATCAAATACCGCATCCGCCGTATACTCCGAACATTGCTTCATCGGCTGTTGCTACGGATACAATATACTCACACCTCTTTATACAGGCTTACTTTACAATAATAAATAAAATACAATACAAATAAATTATAAATTACTTTAAATTAAATAAAACCCGGGTGGGTTCAATTGGGTTACCCGGTGGGTTACCAACCTTGACTACATTACAATCTTTTTTGTCAGAAGAATATACTAAAAACACCTGGGAATTTATGCCATATTTCTGATAGGTGCTAGCGGGTACAATAAGAATTATTTTTA
The DNA here is from genome assembly GCA_023159175.1 of Wohlfahrtia magnifica. NCBI lineage: Eukaryota > Metazoa > Arthropoda > Insecta > Diptera > Sarcophagidae > Wohlfahrtia > Wohlfahrtia magnifica. The sequence continues at coordinate 299,913 of JAKWBJ010000171.1, read as the reverse complement.
GAAATTAAAAAAAAATCTAAACTGCTGAGTAAATGGTTAAAAACATACATTTATCTGCCTGTTATTTAACCTTTATAAGAATCTTAAATTTATTGACGTTAATTGTCTTCGGACCAGAATTTATTTATTAATTATTGCCTATAAATATAATAAAGAGTGGTCCAGGCTTAATAAGTTAATTGTAAATAAAACAAAAAGTTTTCAGAGAATTATCTTAATATCGACCATATGCCGGCCACAATGGCATACCTCTATCCGTCGTTCCATATTTTCAATGATTCTGAGACATAACTGTGGTTGAATGTCGTTAATGTGCCGCATTATCTCATACTTTAGCTCTTGAATTGTTCTTAGCTAATTGACGTACACTTTTTCTTTTAAATATCCCCAAAGAAAGAAGTCCAACTGTGTCAAATCACAAAATCGTGGCGACCAATTAACATCGCCGTGACATGAGATAACATGGCAATTGAATTTCTCGCATAAAAAGGAGCCATTGTTTCGTTGGCTGAGTTGCAAGTGGCACCATTCTGTTGGAATCAAATATCGTCCAGATTTTTATCCTCTATTTATGGCCACAAGAAATCCATTACTATATCGTAATAGCGAACACCATTTACGGTATCTGCTTGGACGATCCAATTTTCTAAGAAGTATGGCCCGATGACGCCGCCAGCCCATAAACCGCACCACACAGTCACTTTTTGTGGGTATATCGGTTTTCAACAATCAATTTTGGGTTCTGATTTGCCCAATTGCGGTAACCATACTTGTTTACGAATCCACTGAGGTGAAAGTGTGCCTCGTCGCTATGATGATTTTCTTTGTAAAGTCACCATTCACTTCAGCCTATTCAACAAATCATTGGGCGTATTGACGACTCTTGAAATGCTCAGTAGACCTCAGCTCTTGAGTCAGCTTAACTTTGTAAGCGTGTAAACTCAAATCTTTATGCAAAATTCGCATCAGTGATGTTCGCAAGATGTTCAATTGCTGGGCATGACGACGAGTCGAATTTGACGGCTTTTCTGTGGCACTCTCTCAAACAACAGCAATGTTTTCCGCAAAATGAACTTGGCGAGCATGCACAGGTGTTTCCACATTTTCTACAGATAATGTTTGCTGAAATTTGTGCACAATTCTTCCGATTATGGCACATTTAGTCAAATACACCAGGTTTTTTTTTATATAATGCCTATAAAGTCCGGGTGGGTTTAATTGTGTTACACAGTAGGTTGACACTGACAACACTAAACACTAATACTAAAAACAAGTTAATAACCACATAATTTGTAAACAATGTTAAGGGTCTTGTAGAGCTGGTTAAATTTTTACCAGAGATAATGATGCTTTTAACATAAACACTAACCAATAAATCCGATAGACAGCGTATCGTGAACAACATCATTTGAATTCTTAATTATTATTTTAATTCTGTATTATTACTTTAGTCTGTAAGCATCACTGTCCATAGACCTAAATGAAAAAGATATTTATTGTTGTTGTTGCGATTTAAAAAATTCTGAAAAATATTCTGTACATACAGTACAGTATGTATGGCTATACTTGCACACACAATACTAATTAAACTTATTAATGACAAACTATACTAATACTTTGTTATAGGGTCCGCCAAATAATTTTTTATTTTTTTTTTTTTGAAAATGCTACTCGTATAAAAAAAAACTACTGAATATTTTCTCAAATATCTTTTTTTATTTGAAAGTACAATCCTTCCGGTTAATAATGGAAAATAATTTCATTCAAATGGCTGCCTCGGCTGGCCATGCAGTAGCCTGCACGATCGGTCCAATTTTTAAACACACTATCGATTGTGTTCTGCGGTATTTTACCAATGGCTTCACGAATATTGTCCTTTAAAGCGTCAATTGTCTCTGGCTAATTGGCGTAACACTTATCTTTGACGGCACCCCACAAATAATAGTCGAACGGTGTCAAATCGCAGCTCCGATTTGGCCAACCGACATCAGCTCTGCGGCTGATAATGCGATTTTCAAAAACAGGGCGCAAAACATTGAGTGTAGCTTCAGTAGTAGTAGTAGCTGTTGAAACCAAATGTTGCTAATATCCTCCTCTTCAATTTTTGTGAACAAAAATTCATTCAACATGGCCCGATAATGATCACTATTCACCACTTCTTGCTCATTTTCGAAGAAAAATGGCCCAATTATGCCTCTGGACTAAAATCCGCACCAAACAGTGACTCTAATTATCTGTCAAATCAGACATGAGCTAAGTGTTACCGTTCACGAAATAAGCACTAATTGTAAAAAAAAAACTACAGAATCTCAGATGAACTTAATATCAAAATTCTTTCACTTTTGTTTCCTGTTACATTAGTTACACTGTAAAATTTATTAAGTTAAATGGCAGTATCAGTTAATTTGGCTTTAACATTTTTTATTTCTTCAGTTTATAAACCTAAGAAAACAACCATAAGTTGAGGTATAAGAAACCCACCCTCTACAAAATAATAACGAATTAAAGAATATTTACATGTATATACATACGTACATATATATACGTATTTATATATTGTATATGTTTCAAAGAAAACAAATTTTTTAAAGTTTTTCTAAAAATTTTTTAACCAAATTTTATAGACGCAGCAGCAACGACGAACAAAAAGGAATGCCTTCGTTCTTCCACACATTAAACTATAATTATGCAGACATATGGAAAATAATATTTTCAGGTTGACTCAGAAGTAAAGAATAAGTTCATAGACAATCAGTGTCAAAACTAAATAGACACTCACATTCTCTGGAGTTTAGTTTATATTTCAGTTTTTAAATTTGATGCATTTAAACATTTTATATCCATAAAAAACGAAAAAAACTTAATTTTTAATCCTGAGTTACGGGTAAAAATCGGTTTTTCGTATTTTCAAGCACTTCTAGGTTAATAACTTACCTAAATATTAACCGATTTTAAGGTTACTGTCAGATTTAGAGGAACAGGTCTTTAAATGATGTACACTTTACTCAAGTAGACTTGACTAATATGTTTGTATTTATCAATTCGTTCTAAATTTTCCAAGTTTAGAAATGTTTTTACACGCTTTTTTATATAGGAACCGCCCTATTTTTGGTTATGAATAAAATGATATTTTTAAAAATCGGATGGATATTGATGGAGTTAAAGCACTTTATATCCTATATAAAATAGTGTGTAAAACAGTCTCTTTCGTTTTTGATATATAACTTTAGTTGTTGAGAGAATTTTTTTGTTGTTTTTAATGGATTTTGTAAAGCCATAAATACAGTCTTAAAAAATATTAATTTTTTAAGTTCATCTTAGAATACGATTGAAATATAAACTAAATTCCAAAGAGTGTTGGTGTCTACTTGAGAGATCGAACGGTTATTATTCGACCGGTTTTATTGGTTTTATCGAATACGGTTTTTTAAAATGTTCATTTTTTGAATACCGAACAAACCGGTTATCTTAACACGATTAACCGTTTTATTTAAATATGTACAATTTATACGTTTTTATATTTTTTATTGAAAATATGCTTATAATTAAAGTATTTCGAGAGAGATATGTACACTTGGGCAACAATAACTTTTTCTCATTTACTGTAAATAAATATTGTTTTTTATATTTATATGGAGACGATAAACTAGACTCATTAAAAGGGGTCTACAAATGCCAGCTCCAAACGGCAAATATATTAAATCAAATTTTTCATCTGTAAAAGTTGTACACATCGTCTGACACGTATGAAACATTGCATGTGTAAAATACATGTGGAAATACATATGTATATTTTTCGATTAGAACATGTTCTATTTTCATGCGACAAATATAAGCAAAAGAGCTCTTTCGTTTTAAAATAAAATTGGTGGGAAAAATAATGTTTACAAAAAAATTAAATTTATTCACATACATACGGAACTACATATGGATAAAAAACTGACAGTACATATGTTAAATACATGTCGTCTGATAGCATGTATTGTTGAATATTGTTAGATAATGTGACCTGGAATTTAACCAAGGACTTCTTGGTTAGTAGGCGGGTATCTTATCTAACATACCACAGTGGCACACACTATTAAATATATACGTGGTGCATTCATAACATACTACAGTGCCACACACTAATAAATACGTGGTGCATGCATTTATGTTTCTACAGATTTCCTCTGAAGGGTGAAAATATTTGGAAATCGATGGAATCGATAAGCCTATATATACTGAGTGTCCTTAAATACTAAGCTGAAAAGGATCTTTGATACCTTTGATCTAGAGGATTGACGTTATTGTGCAGCAAGGAAAACTCGAATCAATGAAATTCTTAAAAGAATTAATCACTGGATGAAATCTTAGGACGTTGCGTTCTCGAAGATGAAATGTCTGTAAAGGCATTAAAAGAGCCGAATGTTGCTTGCTAAAAACTACAGCAAGGAACAAAAATTTATCAATTCTATTTGCTAATGCAACAAGAATTGAGAAGAATTTTATTTTAATAAAATAATCGGTTAACCGGTTATGTGTTTAATTATTAACCGAAAACTTTTTTCTTAACTGCAGCTTTACGAATTATTCGAAAACCAGTTTCTGAAAAAATAGAATAATCGATCTCCCTAGTGTCTGCTTAATTTTGGCGTTGATAATATGTATATAAATACATACCTACTGCTCCTGTTTTTATAAGCGAAAATGATGTTGACGGTGATATATAGAAGTTTTTAAATTGCTTCCTTTTGAAACCTTAAATTATATTGCACTTAAAAACATAGTTGAAATATTTTTAATATATACAAAATTTGTAATTATATTCATAAACTGGGTTACGTGGAAGATGGTGGGTAGAGTGTTAGCCTGATACTGTGAAATTCGTGGGTTCAAGAGTCTTTAATGTTATATACTACAAAACACATAAGGCTTCAGACTTGTGATAAAAATAATATACTTTATAATTATGTTTTTTAAATTTAAAAGTAATATGTCAACCGCTTAAATACCATTGAAAAATTACCATTATTAGTGACGGTAAAGTAACTTATCTAAAATAAAATCTTAGTGGATCTCAACATATGATTGTAATAATTTTGTTAAAAATATTAAAGGATTCGGTTAATAAGTTTGTATTTTTAGGAAAAGGGATTTTCTTCCGTTGCTCCTCTTGCGAGCATAGGGCTTTCACAAAGTATTTCCATCTCACACGATTTGCTACTGTTATCTTCGCCTCTTCCTTTGTAAGATTGTTTTGCCTTAGGCCTGCAATAATTGTGCTTCGTCAGGCATTTCTTGTCGACCACGGTTCCTTAAACCTTGCCGATCCATTTCCACTTTCTTTGCCTTATCTGCTTCAGTGTGGGCAATTCATTTGTAAAATTCCATCATATTGCACATGATTCTAAGGCACTTTTTGGTAAATATCTGTAGCTTTTGCGTGATAGTGTTAGATACAACCCAGGTTTCACTGCCGTACAGCAAAGTTGACCTTACGCATGAGTTGAATATATATGAGCTCCTCTATACTGACTGTAGTCATCCGCATGCCGATCTTGCTTTGTTGAGCCTGTTGTTAACGTCTGCTTCTGCACCACCGTTTGTTGTCCTTATGCCTCCTAGATAGCAGAAGCTATCCACAAACTCAATTTGTTGACCCTACAGCATGATGTTGACTGTGCTATTGCTGTTAGCTCTCATTGCCTTGGTTTTCTAGATATGTATTTATCTCAAGACAACATTCCGAACTAGTCTTTCCAGATCCTCTTATTTTCACTGCGTACTGAAGATTTTATGCGAAAGTAAACAAATATCACCTGTATAGTCCAAGTCCTCGAGTTGTCATGAGATACTCCATGTTATACCTCTTCTCTGTGAACCGACTTCGCTCACGTTCTCATTCAGTGGAATGGTGAATAATAAGGTAAAAGTGGATATCCTTGCTTTACTCCAGCGTTAGTAAGGATGCTTCTGTTGTAAATGACAGAGAGTTTTGCATCCTCGTACATTGCCTTTATTCTTCGGATTATTACTTGGGGTAGCCTTATTCTTCTAAATGCAGTTTCTTCATATGGCGGTCTGTTTAATGGTATCGAAGACTTTCTTGAAGTCGACAAACATTAGGTACATGGATGTGGCCATTCTAGAGACTGTTCCATTATAATGCTAAAAGTGTTGTCCTCTTCTTCGCAGCTTCTATTTGGCCGCAGCTGCTCTGAAGCCTTCTCCGTATTATGATTGCTAGTATCTCTTACATGGTATAAAGCAGAGTGATTCCTCCCCAGTTACTGCCATAATTCTACTAGGCGCTACTTTTTGGTAGCTTCACAATGATGCCTTTCTACCAAATGAAGGCAGCCTCTCTTCCTCCCATGCCGTAGTAATTCAGCTGCGGTTGTGATAACAGCTCGTAATGTACGACTACGGTCAATTTCTATTTGTGATATAGTCTCTTAACTGGTGTATTTTCCTAATGTTTTTCTGTCCAGCTGCTTCTTCTGCATTTTTTGGTAGCCCTTCCAGAAACTTCTTTTTTTCTCTTCTTGCAGCTTTCTTTATCTGTTTCGGCAGCTGTTGGTATGGCTGCCTCGTAACTTTGCTGTTGTTTATTTTGTAAGGGTAAAAAATAAATGTTTGCACTGTACCGATACTGTATAGTAAAAGACGTTCAGTAGACAAATGGACAACGAACGACACTGAAAATGTGATATGATTGATCTATCTTCCATTGTGTACAACAAAACTAGAATGTCATCAGCTGAAAGTCAAGATTAGATAGAGTCGATGGGAGCCTATGATGTGCTGGCAAACAGCCGGGTAGGGGGTTCGTGACTCACCTATTCCTGCCTCTGTTTCATTACATAATTTATTATAAAGACTCCCGAAAGTCAACGTAAGTGTTAAGTGGACCAAAATAGCTTAGTTTCAAAGCATTAAAAAAACCCCTATTAAGCTATAACATGTATGTTGAAAAGCAAAGATACTGATCAGCTGGATCATTTAAAAATAGATTTCCAGATGTATTGGAAAACCATGTCTCTATACCCGCCCTAACCATGATTCTACTGACACTAATATTCCTGTAGAATCCCACATTCTATCACCCTATCGCTTTATTCCATACAGAAAACTAAAAAAATTCCTTTACCAATTAATTTTATTAATCTAATTCATTTATTTCAATAAGATATATTCTTAAAATTAAAAGACATTCTAATATTATTAACATCCGTCACAAACAATATGAGATTTCTATAATTTAAGCATTTAAATGAATAACTGTTAAAGTAAATTTAACAAAAAAAAAAAAATACTGCTATTTTTTCAGGCTATTTTCTACTTTATCAACTATAATGAATTCAAACGTGTTGATCTAATTTAAATACAATATATAAATTCAAAACTAAGGGTTTTCCCCGTGAAATGTACTAAAAATTATTATTTTAGAGTTTAATTAGATGTTAATTTTAGTGTTGTAAGAAAAAGAAGAAAAGGGATACAAAAAGAAAACAAAAACTTAAACATGTTTCTTTTTCTTCTTCTTCTTTAATATTAAAAAAATTTCGTAAACATAATTAAAAATATTTTACTTAAAGAGAAGAAAAACAATGCAAAAGCGAAAAAGTAATTTTCTTAACAAAAATAATAAATAACCGTGATTTAAATAAATATAGTGGGCGACCATGGCAATATTTCGCATATTTATACTAAGCATTTATATAATTGCTATTATCAAAAGTTTACGATATTTGAATAAAATATTTATAATAATTTTCCGATCTTTAGTGGTTCATTCAATAATCAAGTTGAAAATTAGATTGTTTTGACTTATTCGCTCAATTTATAGGTACAACGAATGAATATAATTCAAAATATGCTCAATTGGATTATATGTTAACCTTAATTTAATATTTGTAACAAAAAATACTCTTGGATTCTATTCATTGACGTGATGGCTTAGGCTCAATGTATTTATAAGAATATCTTACTACTACACGTAAATAAATGTGAACTTTACTCACCAATTATACTGCTGGACGATGAGGCCTCCTCGTACAGGGTTATTGGGTTTAAGTATTGCCGCTGCTAGATCAAGATAATTTTAATCATAATATTCTTATATGCCTTAAAATAATTGTATTCAACCGTATTAAAGATTTTGTGCCACTTATTTCAATATTTAAATCGAAGCTTTATAAAATCACTTAATGCTTTTTTTATAAATCCTTTCTCCTTATTATTATTGAGAATTATTACCCGATTGACAAATTAAAATTAAATTTAAATTAAGCTGAATACAAATACGTTTCTCCAGGTAATTATGAGTTGCTCTTCCTTCCCATGGATTTATAGGCTCAAAAGATTACAGGAAATTTCCCTGAGATGAAAATTCAGTAGAGTAACAATTGTACGTATAACCGAGAAGTCCTAGTCAGGTGAGGTTGAATTGACTTTTGTGGTCTATGAAGCTCAGGTAGACTTGTCTATGGAGCACAAGTATAGGCCTCTAACGGAATTGTCCTCGATCCGGAACTTTGGTGACAAGCACGTGGAAAATTAAATGCTAGTTGTGCAAAATCCGAGTCACCGCTCGAGAGCATGCACTCAACTTGGCAATAACTTCTTGTCTTACTTAGATTAGTTACATCAGATTCCACCATAGTCCGAAATAGTCCGATTCTATGTGAGTCAGCATGCTCACAAACTCCATTTAATTTACAAGACTTTAAAAAAAAATAAATAAAAATTCACCGACTTAATATTTCGTTACGTGTGGTCTCTACGAAGGTGTTTAAGTCAAAGAGGAAGTAGAATTCGGCAGCATATGCCACTTTAACTTTCTCAAAATCTTTCGTGGCCTAGAAACTTCTAAAAGTGTAATTTTCTTCTCTGACGCCATTTAAAGTTACACGAAGTAATAGATTAGCCTAATCATATGGCATCACTGACCGACCAAATATATTATTCCTAATTAATAAAAATCATGTTTACTTTCATTCTAACAACAGATTCGAAATAAAATTTAAATCGCTACATTCTCCTATTCATTTTCCATATGTCCAGTAATCGCCACACTGTGGTATAAACAAAAAGTTTTCATTAACATTCTTCAAATAAGAATGTGTACTGGGGTAACAACATGTTTATTAATATTAAAATCGAACAGTATGATCATAAGAATTTTATGTTTACCAACATACAATGCTTAGCAACATCCCAATATATGTTGCCTTCCAACTAACATGATCGTATACATTGAATGCCTGTATAGAAGTTAAGTTCCACACAGCAACCATGGTAATAAACATGTATACTTATCTTCAATGAGAGCAAAGATATATTCAAAATCAACAACATTTATCAACTAACAATGTAGGTATGGGAAAAAGTAATTTCTTTGAAATTAATAAGAATCAGTAAGATGTTCATCACAAGTTGCAGCTTAAGTTCCCTTCTTTGAGAGATCCGGTTCAAGTTCAGTCTGATATTATGTGTTTTCGCTACACCTAGTGTTTCTTCTGTGACTAGATTATATGTTGCGGTGATATCCTTCCATGTGTGGTGTTGGTCTGTTGGTAACTGTTCGCATATTGTCATACCTAATGCGTTTATGGTCGTGTTTTGAAGTTGCTGTATTCGGAGACGTTTTCGCTTGTCTCTACAATGGTTCTTCTTCGACATTTCATTGAATTTGGTCCTCTTCTCTATGCAGCCTGAACAGGGACTTATGTTATTTAGAAATACGCAGCACATATAAAAAATATATGTACATACAGGGAACAAATAATATGGACGCAGTTTAACAGATTCTAAAATTTGTATTTATTTATCTCAAATAAATTCTGAATTGTAACTAAAATATGTTCGTACATACGATTTTGCATCTGATCCAAAAAAATTAATTTTCGTTTCGTGTGACCATAGCATGTTGTTCTAACTATTACGTTGTTGTTTTCGTTTGCTGAGAAAAGATACATTTCAAAGACTCTTATCCATAAGTCCAGTCTCCACAATTTTTTTCTTATTGGCGACTTGAAACAGAAGCAATGAGCTCATTTTTCAGGCTATTTGATGACTTGAAAGGATTAATCTTTGAGGTACGAATTGAATGGTTATCCGAACCGACAGTTGTTCATACTTTCTTTCTTTAGTCTCTGCAATTTTATTTCACTGGATTGCGTTAAATACTTTAGTTTTGGAGCTCTTCATGGTCGCAACAATTTGCCATCCATAAAAACTCAACACATCATATCTTATGACATATTATTATGACATATTATTTGTTCCAATACTGTTTATTTTAAAATTATCCATTTAAATACAAACAACTTGTTCTTCTATTAAAAAAAAAAACAGTTCCGGGACATCTATTAATCGATCGACCTTGATATAATTTCAAAGTGATATAAATAGATATGTTAGCAACGTAGTATAGTATTTTTACTTGGTTTTTTTTAAATATTAGCTGAAACCCGGCGTACTTCGCTACTCCTATATTAATTATTGCTTTAACTGCTGTCTTAGTTACATTTTACTTCCTTCCGGTTCAAATCCAAACATTTAAGAAAGTCCATAGTTCCTTTCAGAAAGACATTGTAAAATCTGCTGTTTAACTGTATAATTCCTTAAAGTAAACATATCATAAAAAACATATATAAATAGCTTTTATACGGTGTGTTTTGTTTAATAAAACTAAAAATCAGACTTTTGGCTGATGTGGATAGATAATGAAGTTTTAATTGCTGCCCTCCCCAAAAAAAAAAGACAGCAGAGGACATGACGAAGAAAAATTTTATTGTGGTTGCGATTTTCAGACAACTCCTTTTATAAAATAAAAAAGAAGCCTCTTGACCTTCCCGCATACCTTTGGTGATGATGACAAACATCAGGCGAATTATTAGGAAAACACTCCACCTACTACAAAATTACAATGCTAAAGTAAAGATCACCACCAATTAGCAAGGAATTTTACCACTACGCAAAATCATATTGAGGGAGCTACAGTGTGGTAATCATCTACGCTATATTGTAAAAATTTCAAGAAAATCGTTTCAGCCGTTTAGCACACATTAATTTTTATGGTTATATACTATGTATATGGTAGATTCTACTTTAACAACAACTTGCTAAAAATATTATTTTAAACAGAATATTATTAAATTTTCTTAATTTAGTACTTCATTAGTGATACCAGGTACGTAATAGCAATATTTGTACGTTTATAAGCAAATGTATGTATGTTTGAGAGTGTTTAAGTAAATCATGCGTTGTTGCTGTTTTTCATTGTTTATGCGCTATCGCTGCTATTCCTGTTGCTGATACTATAGGTAAATAAATTGTTTGCAAACTTTTTTAGTAACACAAACTTTTATTCTGGTGTTTTTACCTCCTGAATTTTAGACTCATTTATTACTTTTTATTCATTACTCTCACCTGGTTATCTGTTGAATATAAAGATGTGGCTAAGTTAGCGACATTCTGTGGACAGAAAAATGGTCTAAATATATATATTTTTTCTTTTTTAAAAAAGGGCTCTAAAAATATGCAAGTTTTAAATAGTAACAGATAATTACCGTGCTTTTAGACCAATTGTGCACAAAGTTGCTACTGGGAGTCGAATATATTCGGCATCCTCACACGTATCTATACGAGAGTCCGCAGAATTAGAACAAGTGATTAAAAAATTCGTTTAGTTGCTTACCAGCTTCAATGAAGTTTATGTCGCTTGTTTTTATGATATATCGGGTTATTTTTTTGTAAACTTTCTTTTTGCCAACACTGTTGTTGGCAGCACAGTGTTTTCGTGTAATATGTTACTGTCAAATATATTCAGTTTTGCCTATAATTTAACCAAAAACTCACTTACACACCAACGAAGCTTGCAAACTATTTAATTTTTCTTATCAAAATTCGTGCTCGGTTAAGAAAATGCATCGTGAACTTTCTGGCTGAATGGATATGTGTTGGTGTGTAAAGCAGCCAGAAGCATTGCATAAATTACTAATATATCCCGAAAAATCAGTTGTTTGGTGTAGATTGTGGGCCGGTGGCATCATCGAACTGTACTTTTTCAAAAACGACGAATGCAGAAACCTTACTGTGAATGGCGAGCACTACCGTGCGATTATTAGAAATTTTTGTTTGCTAAAAATGGAAGAGCTGTACTTGGCTGACATGTGGTACCAAGAATACAGTGTCACATGCCACACAGCACACGAAACAATGGCCCAATTGAGAGGCCAGTTTGGTGAACAGTTTATTTCACGTTTATGGCAGGTCAATAAGACGCTTAGGTTGTGCGATTTAAAGCTTTTTGACTACTTTTGTGAGGCTATGCTAAGGCTCATTCTATTGAGACATGTCCGCAACGGTTGACGGACTAGAAACCTATATTGAAAATTAGATAGAGCAAAATTAAAAATGTATTTGTGTTGGTGAGAAAAAAGAAATGCACTGTAAGAAATTTTTAATTGGTTAAAAGTACGTTCCCAAGAAAAGGACTTTAGCAGATAAGGAAAGAACTGAAACTAAGAGCGTAAGAATACATATGAGTTAAGCGTAAACAATTGCTCTATAAAATGAACACCATTGGTTTAGATCAGTGATATGCAAAAGTAAAAATGCAGTTGTGTTAGTGAGAACATGGAAATTATTCTATTAGAGAGTATAGCTGATGTTTTAAAATTTTTTTTAAATCAACATACATGCGCTTCCCATGTGCTCTTGTCGCTATTTCAGTGACAATTAAAAACAAAAACATAAGAAACTTTTTAAATTAATTGTCTGTGCATTAAACAAATTTGGGCACATTCACCATATATGTGCACTCGTCTCTGTCTCATTCATAATTAAAAGCAAAATCGTCAGAATACGTGTGAGTTGATATGGGACAGAAGACCCACGATGAGCTCATGACTGGTTTAAATCAATGCTTAGCAAAATTAGACATGACATTGTGTTGGTGAGAAAATAAGAAATGCACTGTAAGAAATTTTTAACGGGATAAATGTAAAATTAAGTTATCGTAGAATTTATTTCAAATTCAAAATATAAAAATGTAAATGTTTTGTGCAAAATTTATAATGCATTGGCGATTACCAAATGCATTAATAATCATAAAATATTCGTAGCACACTGTTAATAATTTTAATCAGTGCATATAGTGGAAAATAAAAAAAATCACAATCAGCCACTCTACATATTAATTGGTCGCTGTTTCAGTAACGATTAAAAGCAAATATCTTCCAGTGCTTTTGAAAAAAAAAAAGAAAAACAGAAAAACAGGGCTAAAACGAAGAGCGTAAGAATACGTGAGAGTTGAGCGTAAGCAATTGCTCTATGAAATGGACATCATTAGTTTAGATTCAACTGAGCGGTGCCACACCCGCTTACATGTTTATATCTTTAAAACGGTAATAGTAAGAGTTTCTAAGCTTTGCCCAATTACCTTTGTGTTCAATGCAAATTATCGGTGCAAAAATTGACAGAATTGGGTAGAGATGATTGTGGCACCTCCCATACAAAGTAAGTATTGATGTTTGTATATCATGGGAACGGTAATAGTGTAAGGCTCGGAATTTGGTCTAAATAACTTCGTAGTCAATATATACAGAGTAAATATTAATTTTTAGTGTATATAGTGAACAGTAGCAGTGAAAATTTGGTCCAAATAATTTTGTGGTCAACGTAAATCATCACTCAAAAAATGGTCGGAATAGGGAAAGTGGGAGCGGCACCTCCCATACAAAGTAAATATTGATTTTCATATTTGGTAGTCAATAACATCATCAGTTAAAAAATGGGCGAAATTAGGTAAGCGGGCATCGTAACTCCCATACAATGTAAGTATTTATATTTGTATATCCTATTAAACATTTAAAGTGGAAATTTCTGAATTTGGTCTAAATGACTCGGTAGTTAATACAACTCATTCTTCAAAAAGTGGGAGGAATTGTATAAATGGGTGTGGCATCCCATACATATAAACTATTAATTTTTGTATATCTTGAAAGCAGTAATAGCAAAAGTTTCTAAATTTGGTTTGAACACCTTCTTGGCCAGGACACCTCCTCAGTCCATAACTGGACGAGATTGAATAAGTAGGCGTGGCATTTTCCATTTATACTGAACATGGATTTATGCACGTGCGGGAAACTGTTACTGTTAAAGTTCCCTGATCTATTCATATCACTGAAAAGTGGGAGAGATTTGATAAGCGGAAACTGCACAAAGCACACCTACTAAAAGCTATCTAAATGCATATTCTTATCTATATATATATATATAAATAAGTTGTTCTGAGAAATATATTTTGTAGGTATACAAAGCCTCCCAGCAACGGGGGTTACTCTAGTTTATATAAAGATATCTATTCAAAAATGTTAAGGTTTTGTTCCAACAGCCGAAATTAAAGCAAAATATTTTAATAATTTTTCTTTCAGTTTTTTTCAGTTATAAAAATGTTTAATTTTAAACCATTTAATTGGCAACATTGTTCACCACAGAATGCAATTTTCTCTGCAAAGCTTCAAGTTACAAAAGTGCTATAATCAACAAAATGTATGCCATGCAATATGCCTGAAAACAAACATCTTGTACAACCACACACCACTTTTTCACCATCTTTTATATTCCACTGCATTTCTAAAGAGTCATAGACGTCATCTTTACTATCAACATTACCATCAGCACTACTTCTGTGTGTAATTTTTTACTCTGCAGGATAAGATTTAAACGCAAAGTTAAAAATGATTATTATGGTTGTCATTTATTACACGTAATCGTTTCACGTCTCTTTCTAGTGTATGTTTTTTATGTTTGGCTATAATTTCGGTGTGTCACAACTGTTTAAAGTAAATAATATTTATTCTGCCTGAAAGTGTTCATAATCCGAGTGTCTTAAAACATTAATTTGAAAAACACTTAAGTATTCGAAACAAAAAACATTTATTATTTATTTTATTCATATGCAAGTAGGGTAGTATTTAAATAAAAATATTACATCAACTCAATCCTTTCTAAAGTTCTCTAAAATATAATGAGCAATAAATATGATATTAACGCACATTTATTATTCCAATAATTTAAAAATCCATTGCGTTTATATTGCGCAATACAGATTTTTTAATTTATATTCCTTTAAATGAAAACTTGTTCCAGAAAGTTTGTCATTTTTATAAATACATTAGAGCGGGTCGATTTGTAGACACCCAAAAAAATCGCCCAAGTGACAAGGAAAATCGTATTCTATGGATCAAAATAAGAAACTTTGCCCAAGGAACCATACCTCGAAAATAAATTCTGTTGTTCCTTATTTTGAGCCAAAGGTCAAATTTCGAAAAATTCCACTCTGACCCATTTTAAGTGCCCCAATCGAGTCTAAATATATGACCGACCCACATATTCAGGCAAAAAGGAATTCGGAAAACCCAATGTAGTTATATTGTGTTGTAGAGATTTTTTCCAATTCCAGTACATTTAAAATATATAAAAATAAGTGTATACTTTGATTTCTCCATAATTTCAAGCATAATTCAGGGTACGTTAGGGATAGTCTGCAGGTGGTTTATGTGAAGTTTGCACGAAATCGGCTCAGTGGTTCCAGAGATATGGCACTTAGATTTTCCCTTATATTCCCAAACAAATATCAACAAAATGCCCTCCGTTTTCCATATTATGATTATTTATTGTCGCTTGAATAGTTCCCAAATCAAGTATCGTAATGTCTTAAATGTACAATGACATTCGGTCTTTCTAATTTGAATGTTGAGCTGAATCTTTTCAGTCATTGTTTCGATCGTCATTTTAAGATCTCACAAATAAAATAAATTCTTGAAATTTTCATTCTTTGAATGAAATGAATCATTAACAACTATCGAAAATCCAATGAGTCGTATACCAAAGCATGACGTTGCTCATTTTGGTGCGTGTTCTGATTTGGCTGATCTTAATTTACCAACCGAGCTGGATATCTTGAGATATTATTTTTACTTGAGCGAACGTACTAAAAAAGAACAAAAACAGTTTTCGTATAAATCGTTCACTACTCAAGTAGCAAATAAATTGATTGGAATTTGGAAAAAATTTGGTATGAAAATAATGCTGAAAAGTAGTGTATTGATTAAATTGAATAGATTGCTCAACAAATATCAATCCGAACGCAAGCAAAGACACTATAACCCATTCCAATAGTTTGTAAAATCTCTGAAATAAATTGTTTGGAAGCATCTCCGGATTGGTTCCAGAACGCCTCAAAGAGTTTATGCACGATCAACATAATCAGAGAAGACTAAAAGTCGATGCATTTGTGATGGAAAATCAAGAGCAAAAAACAAAGGTTGTGTCACCAAAGCCAAAATGCCTCCTGATGATTCACCATACGTACCGCCATCGGTTGAAGATGATATGGTTTACAATCCCGCATCTTGTTATTCTGAGAGGACCAAGTTCTCAATTGATTGGTTACGTAAAAAACAACCAAATTAAATGATTTGATGAATTAAACGATAAAAATATATCACTGGATGTATTAATTGGTATATGCACTGATGATGAGCCAACAAACACTGGGCCACTAGAATACTGGAATTATTCGACGATTTGATTTGCTGTTAAAAAGACCATTGCATTGGATCGTTTGCCTGCTACACTTCAACGAACTTCCGTTTCGGCATTTGTTTTCAGCTTTGGATAAATCAGAAGTACTTGTACAACATTGCTCATGCAATTTCTAGCGGCGTGATTTCGGTGTAGCATCAAACCAGGAAAAATTGTAAATTCTCGCTGGTTCACCAAGGCCGCTAGATTATTACGTTTATATGTGACAACGGAAAATCCGTCCAAAAATTTGCGGATTGTGTTTGAATTTATAATTAATTGTGATGTGTCAATGTACTTCGATATCAAGTATTACAGCTCTGACTAATTAAAGATAATTCATATTATGCGCATTCGGAAAATATCTTGCTATCAATGTTGTTTGATGATAGCAAAGAAAAGAGAGACTGTACTATAAAAAAAATTCTACGCTATCGAACCGATGCTGAAGACCCAACGGAACTTAGATCTTATAAAAAAACAGATATAAACTTTCATTGCACAAACTACACGGAAATTATAAATTTAGATGATAAAAATAACGTAGTTGAACCAACATTCACGCGAAGCATTCCGTACGATACATTTAAAGAATATTTTAATCAAGATGTTCCACCGTTTAATAATGTAAACATTCCGTTACATATACAAGGAACGCAACGACATGTCTAATTGGTAGCTAACATGGCGATGACATGACCCAGACTTGAGAGCAAAAAAGATTTCAAACAATAATTTTTTTTTTGTTTCTTTTCTATTATTAAGTTGTACCAAAAAATAAATAAATTCCAAAAAAAAAAACATAGCCATTTCACTGATTGTTTAATGTAAAAAATTGTGATTTTTTGATATTTTGGTATGGGGACACCGCCCAGGGAGGTTCCAGGTGGTGTGACACTAGCATGGTTGGGTCGGCCCTCCAAAGCTAGTGCGGTCGGTCATACATTTAGACTAGATTGATGTACTTTAAATGGGTGAAAGCGGAATTTTTCCAAAATTGACCTGTGGGTCAAAATAAGGAACATCAGAATTCATTTCAGAGTTATAGTTCCTTGAATAAAGTTTTTTATTTGTAACCCCGAAATACGATTTTCCTTGTCACTTGGTTGATTTTTAAATCGACCCTCCCTAAAATACATATTTTAGTTTTTCCTGGTTTTAGTTTAGTAGACGATTTAAACATGAGTCATCCAATGAAACGTATTCCTATTGTTAAAGTATCATAACCGTTGCACGTTCCTCAACAACATTCAAGCAAACCAAAAACACAAAAGAGAGCCTTAGACTTAAACAAACAAAAAATAATAACATAAAATAAAATAAAACATAATATATCTAGGAAACGTGAAAATAAAATGTTCTCAAACATTATGACATTCATGTGTAAAGGAAACATTTTTTTTTAAGTTCTAGTATGTAATGGCAATATCGGCAAGATTTTTTTTATTGCTTAGGCATTACTCAGTGACGAAAGTCAAACCAAATCATCACGACAAATGCTGAGAATGTTAAAGCATCAATGACTCACTGACGATGATTTTTCTTTGGCGTCGAACATGACTTTTTAAAGTAATTGTCCAAATTGTAATAGATGGCAGATGATTTTGTTGTGCAGGCGTCCATCTAGTAGTGAGTCATAACAGGCAATATCGTCAAAAAACAATCGTTAACTAGGAAGTGTAACTTTCAGCAGGTAGAGGACTCATAACAGACAATATCACTGAATTTCAGCATTAAGTTGATCATAAATTTAAGCATGTAATCGATTTATAGCAGACAATGACGCTTAGTTACAGCGTTCTTTAGTATGGTGACATTCATTGATGTTGTCATACATAACTCCTTTCTCTCGTGTAATTGTCACGAGGATTTATCTATAAAATTTTCCGCTCATGATAATTTCTCCTGAATTTCATTTAATTGATCGATGAATATATCATAGTGACAATATTCTTCAAATTCGCCAGTTAAAGAAAATAAAAAATTTATTTAATAATTATGCACAAAAAAATATAGTTTTAGTATATTACCGCCAATCAATTAACTTTTATAACTTTATAAATTTGTCAATCAAGCATAAGCTTATGCCTATAACATAGAATTAGATGTTTGTAAACATTTTGGTTGTACAGAAGAGTATAGCAAGTATTGCACACTGTCATTGGCTTGGCGAAAAATGGTTATAGGGAATTTAAGAAATTCTTAGTTAATATGTGAAACAATATCTAAAACTATTGTGTAGCTTAAAGCATATGTTTATTATTTTTTAGATATAACCCCTATCTTAATGGTAATCTTAACTATTTTGTTAGTTTACAGTCTACAAACAAGTACATATTCATTTTTAACATACATAAGTGTTACCGATCTCCAAATCTAAAAAAATTGTGTATTTACTCCAGTTTATACAATTCCGCCTAGTTATTGACTAATGGTGTGTATACGATGTTGTTTAAGCCAAAATTAGACATTTTTAATATTACTGTAATCAAGATATACAAAAATAAATGTTTAGAATGCACGGGTGACGCCACACCCTTTTATCAAATTCCATCAATTATTTGACTGATGATTTGAATTGACTACGAAGTCGTTTAGTCTAAATTCAGAAAATTTTTCTTTTACCGTTCTCTACATATTCTTTGTCTGAGAGGTACAATGCCCACTAATCCAATTCCATACACTTTTTAACTGAAGATTTGTAGCAACTTCGAGGTCCTTCAGAGTAAATTCAGAAACTTTTACACTTATTGCTTTCAAGATATACAAAAAATCAATATATACTTAGTATGGGAGGCACCAAGTCCACCCAATTTTTGTATTGACTACAAAGCTATTAAAACCAAATTTACTGTTATCTTCTTAAAGGTATGGACAAATAAATATTTACTTTGTATGGGAGTGATATCGGTCAGTTGGATTTTTTGGTATTTTTATAGCCTGTATTTCCGTCCAGATATATAGAGAGATACTGTAAGAATCGGTTCATCCGCTTAGCTGTCTATTCATTCAATTTTATATGTAAGATTATTATTTCGACATATTGTGTTACATAACAACTTAGTGTAATCATAATGATCTGTTGCTATATTGTTGCCATTGTGGTCTGTTTAATGCAATACATCTTAATTCGCTAAACGATTTGAATTATCTTTTAGATATTGTTGTGTGCCACGTGTTCTTGGTCTCCTCTGTTTTGCTTTCTTCCTGTAGTACCACCATTTATTTGCCGGAAGCCCTCGGAGAAAAGAACAAGGATCCTTAGAATTTAAGTGGCCAAATATTGGTTTTGTAAGATTTTGTTAACAACAACATTAACATGTATTTCAAATTTCATCACTTAATGATACCTTCTAGATATTTTTTGGCAACCTGTTAAACTGTTGCCGGTGTGTTGCCAGCAACAACTTCGTTTTATCGCTATTTGAAAAATACTATACATATCCAAGGATACAAGTACGTAAGCTGTAAGTATAGGGCATATATGTATATGCATGCAAGTAAAATTTGCTAAATTAAGTGGAGGTTATAAATTGATTAAAACATTGTAAGTACATACATATACATACATATATGTATTCGATAAAGCTAAAAATGTTTATTTGTTTTATTAGAATTTTTCTGAGTGAACTTAGCGTCAATGGTGTTTTATCCCAAAGTGTATGAAATAAAAAGTTTTATATTAAAACTGGGTTGATTTAAATGATTGCATGAATAAATTTTAACACAAACAAATTTAAAAGTATATACGTGCTAGCATATACAAATTTTATTTTTTCCGGATTTTTTCAGTTGCAAAATTGTAATAAATTGATTAAAAGAAGCAAAAAGCTTTAATCCAGTTGAGATACCCTTGCTTTACTAATATGTATAGTTTACAATGCATAAGTTTCTTTTGTAAAAGAAAAACTTAAGTCATCTCACTTACATTAATCTGTGAGCAAGGATGTAACACAGCCTATCAGAAATAATGTATGTTATGACAAACATGTAATGAATTTAACAGTTTTCTGGGTAAAATTAAGTTACTTTTGACCAAATTTAATAATTAAGTTTACGTAAGTAAGCATACTTGAGTTTCTAAATTCGATTTAACACTTTTCGTGTACGCTAGATTTCGAGAACCAATTTCTTTGGTTACTAATGCTAACTATGAGCTCAATCCGGCGCACATTTTGTTTTTATCGGAATAATATTGTTAAGAAAATTAGTTTTTCTAAAAATATACGCCAACATATTTACATTTAGAGCTATAAACTTTATTTATTCTATTAGTTTCTGTAAAGGTTACGATCACCCTATACATATTTGAACATCACTGCCAATAGCACTATTAGTTGGACATACATTTCAAATTCGTAACGGCAATTTAACAGTAGGTTGTTGAATATTCTAGAACATTCGAAACTAATATTTATTCACTATTAAGACCTCATTAGCCGACCGTAGAAATCGTAAATGTAACGTAAATGTAAACGTTTTGCCACTTATAGAACACTTAAAAACGTGTCATATATTTTTGTCAATGTGTGGATATAAATAATTAAAAATGGAAAATAAACAGCTGCTTAGATCACTGTGATGGGTATTATAAATGTTCGAATTGTGTACGCTGTGAAAAAAGTACCAAATAGGTTTAATTAGTATTATTTAATTATTTATTTATTTAAGTATATAAAAAAATATAACCATATATGTACATATTTAAAAATATAAAATACAACAAATTATATACCAAATCTAAAATTATTGCCAAAAAGAGCCATATAAAGTTATTTATCAAATAAGTTATATTTTATAAAAAAGTCAACATACAAAAGGTTTTCTTTCTCCCTGGTTCACGATAGACCAATATAACCAAAATTTGGCACACTAAATTAAAGTTATTGGAAATATCTTTAACCTTTCATTCATTTCATTCTTCTTCTTTTTCAAAATTTTAAGATACTACTCAGTTAAATGCTGTAACTAAGTGGCCTACACCTCGGAAACTAGTCGTTGCTGATCCAAATTTCTTTTTAATTTGATCTCAGAATTACATACATGCATAATTGCTTATCTATCATTTGCGTAAAAATGTTTGCTTGTCACCTAAGAATGTTTATTAAAGCAGATTTTTTAGTTTATTCTAAATTATTGGTTAATTTTACCTTTAGAGGACGCCACATTCTGCAGAGTAAGTCAGTTTTAATTTAGCAGTCTATGACTTTACTAGTCGTACTAAGAGTTAAGTATTGAATAAATTTGTGTATTAGGTGGAAGTTAAATAAATTGAACGCTATGCAAAGTTAAAGTGTGGAAATAAAAAGAGTGTAAAACAAAAAATTCGTGTCATTTATTTTAATTAACGCAATTTAAAAGAACTCAAACGTTTTAAAAAGTTTAAAACGTAACAATATTTTGTTCTTATAAATTTTTGTTTTTTCTTTTTCAAACAAGCGTTCAACAGTGTAGCGCATATGAATAGGTTAAGGCAAATTCCTACTATCTTTTGGTCAAATCATACTTGAGAAACATTGAGTTTTCACTAAAGCAGCGGTAAAAGACCTGCGTATATTCAAATATTTACTTCCTATGTATAGGGTGTTTTTTAGGAGCTTGAGAACTTAAAATGGTAATACTGAATGATAATAACAATGAAATATTGTTGGAATGAAATTTTTTTAATATAATCTGGTAAATAATTTCTTAGCATATATTTTTTAAAAATGATTTCCAGCATACTATATGTTCGCCGCCGCTACGAGTTTTCATTTGATCAGTCCACTTTTTTTCTACTTTTTCCAATAAGTCTGGCCGTATGACATGAATTGGTTTGAATATTTGCTTCTTATTCTTCTGATACCGGTATACGTAACTGTTATCTTTATGTAGATGATAACGCTGCAAGCTTTATAAAAAAAAAAAAAATGCAAATGCACCTATATGATCCAAGATTGTTTGAAGAGTACTCCGACTTGCCATAAGAGTATATTCTTGCACACTCTGCATTGTTGTCCCTCACATAGATCAGAAATTAATAAATTAAAATAAAATTTTTTCATTAAATAGGCATCTCTTTTCCCAGATAGAGCTTGCTCTGTAAAGTTTTATTAGGTTTTGTTACATTTTCACCGTTCTTGTAAAAAACAGCCTCATAAGGGTGAGCATATTATTAGTTGTGGCTTGCAGTGTACCAAGGTCGAAAATAAAGTACAACATAAAAAAGTTTTCAACCCTAAAGCTGTTCCGTATTAATTTGAACCAAAACTATTCTTGAAGAAGGAAGTATTTAATTTTTACTATTTTACAATAATTTTATTGTCACTAGCTTGTTGAATATTTATTAAAAAAATTGATATTCCTCGTGCCATTTTTATTTTTTACTCGTGAATATATTTTAACTTCAGTAATCGGACTTTTTATTATTATTAGCCAAAGCTTTGAAACTCTATATCGTTAATTTCAGCTGTCACCTACTGCTACTTTATGTGTTATCTTCTACAGATCAAAGCGGTCTTTTTGGTTTTGAGATAAATTTCTAATTAACATTATGCAACAAAATATTGTTACGAACATAAGGTTGGGCATCACAGCGTTTATTACATCGCTAAAATAAATAAACAAAAGCTGCAAGAACAACTAAATGTGCTGTTTACAAATAACCAAATCGACAACAACAATAACTATTAGCAGAGACAAAGTAAATAAAAATAACACGGCAACAACAATAATTAAACAGCAAAGAAAACAAGTAACAGACAATAAACAAGCAACACCAAATACTAAAATCTGAAAAAGGTAGATGTTTACATGCGCATGGCTACAAAAAAGCAGTTTAGTTGGAGCTAACTCAGTAAAGAGAGTTAAGTGCGGATAATCTCCGGTTGAAAAGGTTGTGATCGAACCTAAGTTATAACTACAATCGGGTTGGAAGATCTTTAAGTAGAAAGATCTGTCGAGTAATTGTTGTTGTTTACAAGATTGTAAAGAGACGGAGTGATTAAGAATAGAAAATTGTTATTGCTTGTAAAAGGTTACAAGCCGTGGTGTACAAAATTGTGTTGAATAAAGGATTATTAATTAAAACCAAACACATAATTTATTTTATTTTAACTACAATCTACGAGCTCATAAAAAAACGTTTTTAAAAAGGTAAAAACGTAACAATATAATGAAGTAGAAATACGTGGAGAGTGATATTATAGGCATCACCGAGTTGAACAAGAATCTGTTTCTGAAATTTTCATACAACCTTTAACATCTTAAGTTATGGATAAAAAATATGCTAATAACTCACCTAAATATTAAGCAATTTTAGGTTTCTCATCAAATTTAGAAAGAAGTTGAACAGAACTTTGGAAAATTATGTTTGCAACTGCTTACTACGGTTTTACAAAGAGTTATAACAAAAAATAGAGATGATATTGTAGCAGTGACTTTAGAAAGTTGTTCCGGATTACCGTGAATGAAGAGTAAAAAATATTTTTAAAAATTCCTTTCGCTACGAACACTTCAGTTTTATTTGTTTTAAATACACCGCAAGCAGTCTCTTATATTGTATCCCAAATATGGTATTCAGCAAATTATTTTGCATTCATGAAATAAAATACTAAATTCACAAGAAATATACGATATTTTATGATCATTTTCTATTTTTTTAATGATGTGATACTGTTTTTCAATACAACTATACAGTTTCTAGAACAATGGGAGCAAAAAACTTTTAGGTCGATTTGCGCAGGTTAGGATTTGGTTTTATACCTATGGTTTCTTCTGAAAAGTAGATTAACCGTAGATTTTATTTTGCTGTACAATTTTTCAGTCTTTTTTCATCGAATCAATTTGACCCACCCTAATGTACAGAGCATAAAAAATGATATATAATTTATAAAATATTCATTAATGAACCCCCAGCCAAAATCTGTTATTTAGTGGCCAGCGAATATAATTTATGCTAACGGAGCCGAATAGATTAAATTTGCGTTCATTTATAAGCACCTTAGGCAAATCCTCTGTTGCCCAGTTTAAGTGATCTGCAAAGACAGGACGTCTTCTCTTATTAACTCTGCTTATAAGTGACTTTTCAGAGGGAGGTCCGGCAAAAAAGTTAAATTCATTTAATCTGCGTGTAGCGGCATTGCGCTAAGTGGGACGCCCATTTGTGTTTGTTTGAGAAATTAGCAACATCTACCGCCGCATTTCGTCGAATTTTTTTTTCTTGGTCGCACAAAATGTTCACGTTTTATAATTAATAAAATATCATAATAAAATTAAAAAAGAAAATCAACTGATAATATCAAGTATGCTTCTTCTTCTTATAAAGCATAAAATATGCAAAAGAGAATTAGAATTGGATGCCATTGTCAGTGATAGCATCCAATTTAAAATAACGAAACACAGAGTTGCATATTTAATGCTCGCTACTGTATAACGATTGTAATTTGAAACAATAGGCTTAATTTCTCACAAATTTATTTAACTTTAAGGAGCCTTAAGATAAGAATTAAATACTTTCTACGAAATTAAAAATTTTTTCAGTTTTTTCCAATGAATTTATTATTGGAAGAAAAATGCAGAACTGAACATATTATTGGAAGAGTTTACTTTTAATGTTAGAACTATGAAAAATAAATAAGTTATTACTATTGAGAATTCAACATGGATTTAAATCTTTGCTACACTAGAAATAACTTAGACGGGAGGTAAAAGTAACGTGATCAAAGCGTCAAGTGTAACTAGTTAGTAAAGTAAAAACGTGTCAGCTGTTTTCAAGTGTGTGTGTGTAAACATTAAAAGAAACAAAAAATAAATTTTAAATTAATTCTTGCTTTTGGTGCAATATTAATTTCTCATCATCCATTTTATTTAAAGTCGTTATTATTTAATAATTATAATTTAAAACACACACTTTTAAATTTTTCTTTATTTATTACATTTAAGCACAAATTCCATGTTTACACTTTTATGTCAACACATATTTGTCAGCTGATGTTATGTGTGAAGTAAAAACATATAAAAATTCTGATGAAAACAGAGGCACCACGTCTGCGTTACGTTCGCTACATAACAACTAGCCATTTGTATGTATTCATTTAGTTATCGTATTAGCTGACACGTCACGTCTACATTACTTCTAGACTAATTGGGCCCTAAATAATTTAAATGAACTTTCTTTCTTTCATTCTTTAAATTAACATGGTTAAGTACGTGTAGACTAACATGAGTTATTTCCATTTAACACTAACACTGATTTTAAGTAAATAAAATACAGCATTTTAAAGGTATATTATATAAGTATGTATATATTACGCTTTAAGAAAATATGTTATATACAACAACACTTCACTAGTGGTATTACAAATTTTATTACTTATTATTTACAAAAGTACACTGCGATGTAGATTATCTTATAAATGTCCATAAAACCCAAATTATTTTTTATTTCTCTTATTCTTTATTAACAATTTTTTTAAGCTTTCAAAAAAAGTAAAATTGCCCAGCAGGTGCTTTTTTTTCATGGCTACTAACGACTTGTAGCTAAAGCACTACCAATAATTGAAATGTAACTGTAACAAGAGAGCAACAATAATAGTAACGATTAGTTGAAACTGTGTGCATCTTTGTTTCATTGTTAACAACTAACGGTTGTAATTTAAACTCAAGTGTCAAAACCATTAAAATAACAACAACAGTTATACCATACAAATAACAAAAACAATTACTTGGCCATCTGTTTCAGATTTGTTCTCCTACGAAACAAATGGCAAAAAAACTTACATTTACTACAATATAAAACGTACACAGCGAATTTGTACATATATGAAAGCCTTGTAATAAAAATTGGGCATTTAATTTTAAAAATTTAAAAAAATATATATGAAATGTGTTCTTTTAATGTATATAAATAAATAAGTTGAGTGCAAAAAATTTTTTTGTTTGATTCATGTTAGCGATATTCATCATGTCAGCAATATACTGCATACAGTGCACTCGGGATAACGTCAAAACTTGATGGCGACCTTAGTTTTGAAACAGCGATGATCGTTCATATTGTTCAGTTTACTAGGTTTTTCGACTGTTTATTTATTCTCATCCTGAGTATTACAACCAGGGTTGCTACAGTAATGCTACAAAATCTTGTATCAAATAATGCATACGCTTTGTTAACATTATTTCAAATGGCAACCATATTTGAAACAAAGAATATATGTGTAAGACACAAATTAAATTCAGTCGCTTGCTTACTGCCAAAGCAAAAAGACTGTATCGCATGATTTTGCGTTTTTTTAATTTCAATTGACTGAGAAAAGAGATAAAATTTTGCTTATTATACTGAGAAATTTGATAATAAGCAATATAAATCTATGCATGTTTAGTTACAGTTTGTATGAATACACATTTCTTTACAGGACTTTTGAAACAAATTGTTTTATAAGCATGTGAGATGTTGAGTGGGAGACACTTTTTTATTTTCTATCAATACATTTAATGAAGCTGAATGCCTTGTATGCAATCAAGTAATAAAGAATATGTTTGCATTTTGTCTTAAGCGACATTATGAAAGAATACATTCTGTATTGCTGCGTGTTTCTGGAAATGATAGAAACCTATTACGAGTATTAAAACAATTTAAAGAAAATTTTCGATTTAAAAACCTTTATGTTTATGATAACACTAGTTTACAGAAAACAAATAAAAATTATGCCTTTAAATAAAACCATGTGGAATATAATGATTATGATACGCTGGATTCAAGTCCGTTTTTAGTTTTTTTCCATCGGACTCAAATTTTTTATGGGCAACTGTTTCGCTAAAAATATGGTAGTTATGTCAATATATTTCATCATAACTTGAAAACGACTTGACCAATTTTAATGCAAGTACCAGCAAATGTTTAGGAACAAAATTTGCTATAAATCACTTGAATATTTTTTTTTATTCTCAACAGTTTCGGAGTAATTCATTAAAAAAAAAAAAAAAATTGCTCTAATATGGACGAACAAATTTTTTTTACAACCATGTTATGATTTACTGCGTAACTGTTGGGAATAAAAAAAAAAAAAAATATTCAGGTGATTTGCAGGAAATTTTGTTCCTAAACATTTGCTGGTATTTGTATTAAAATCCATAGTTTTTAAGTAAATACATTTACATGGCTATCATATTTTGGGCGAACAATTTTAACCCTTTATTGCCCAAGACCCTTTATCATGAAAAACTCTTAAGCAAAGAATTTTTATTGTTATTAAGGAAAATTCGATACTTTATAGAAGTTATGATCATACATCACAAATTATACCTGCATAATAAGTGAAGCATAAATATAAGTTGTGGTACTTGTAAGTACCATCGGGCAATAGGAGGTTAAGGCGGGAATTACGGTTGCTAATATAAAACTGTAATGTTTTGCTTGTTTTATAACCTTTTACAATCCGCACAGTGTAGATAGATGCGTTACCATGTTAAACAATCCAAAGAAGGGGTACAAAAAAAATTGTTAATGTCGGGAAATCTGTTTTTAGTACCCCAATGGAGGGTACTTTATTGTCGTGTTTAAATAAAGAATGTCTAAATACCGTAATATAAAATTGTCTTTCATACTATAAAACCGACCCACGCAAGTATGTAGGCAATCTATATTGTGCGATACCTTTCGAAAATCATAAAAGTAATAGCTGTACCAATCAGGGCCTTCTAAATTTAATTTTTTTCGTCTGAGAAAACCAAATAGTACCTGCTTGAGTTCAAAATGAAAAAAATTTTTAAAAAAACATAAATTTTATAAGAAGTGGAATTAGACAAGATATCTTTTGGTTTTACACTCAACATAATGCCCATAAAAAACACACATAAACAAAATAGTAAAAAATAATACCGCTGCTTTTTATTTAATTTAGTTTGTAAATTATAAGTTTTTTCGAAAAAATGTCTCTTGTCATGTATTTTTAATATGTGGATTCATTGGACAAAAATGGTTTTGATTTGACTCCTTTACATATTTTTCGTTATCTTAGCAACAGATAGACCCACACCCTTGTCCGGAAGAAATTTGTCACTCATCACTTTCAATTATTTTTTTTAATTCTAACGGCGAATTTATTAACCTTTAGGATAAAATACTAAAAAATAACTAAATTTTAATTTATTCTACTGAAGTCTCGCATTTCTTCACAGTAATACTATTTATAATTATCATTATATTTTAGTGTACTCAGCATTTATACCTGGAGAGTTAATTTTAATATATTCATTGCCACTATATTTATAAATAGGTTAATACCATTGCATTTTCCTAGCTCTCTCTTTGCTATCATCATAATTTTAAATTCAATCTAATTTTTATTCACCACTAAGTTTTAAATAGACGATCGTACTCTTTTATTTTATATTTCTCTACTGTATACAAGAATTAATAAGACTTAAGCAACAAACTTTGTGTAGAAATGATCTTATGGTGGAGCACAATTATTTGCTATGAGAAAAGTGCAGTTAAATATCATTATTATTATATGTTTAACTTAAATGAAATTAAGTTATTATTATATACTGAATTTTAAAGAAAAATAATTAAGAATAAAGTGATTGGGATTATCACAACTGAGTTAGTGGGTCGCTATCTGTCGTAGCGAGTACATTATTAATATTTAATTAAGAATGTTAAGTCAGAGAAATTTTAATTAATAAATAAGTGTTAAGAATTACAGTGGAAATCTTTTATTTTAAATTAATTTACACAGTGATCCCTGGAGTAACTGAATTTATCCTGGTACATCTGTTATAAATACAAAAAAACAAAATACTAAAAAATTATATAACGGTATATCAGGTAACTCAAAATGTGCGTAGAATGACACATAGATGCCATTATTTAGTACTAATCTTCAAATGATACGTGTATAAATTTGACAGCAATCTGACTATTGATTCGTGAGTTATAGCATTTTATATGAAACAACTTTTGTTATTAAAAAAAAAAAAAATGAAAAAATTGAATTTCGAGTCTTGAAAAAGGACTGCATTTTGATGAAAAAAATACAGTGGAAACCAAACATTATCCGAACTCCGCTTTATCGAGATAAATTGTAGAGAAGTTGATTGCTGAATTCAAACATCGTCGTACCAGCATAAATGATGCAGAGCGCAGTGGACGCCCAAAACAGCTGTTATTCCATAAAACATAAAAAAATCCACAAATTGGTTATTAGCGATCGCAAATTGAAGGTGCCCGAGCTAGCTGACATTGTTAAGATATCAGATGGTAGTGTTTTTACCATTTCAACCGAACATTTACGTATTTTCGCTCTATTCAAAATGGGTGCCGCATGAGCTCGCAAATCGGTGAAAACGATAGCAAAATTTAATGAATTGGGCTTTGTATTGCTTATCATTCAATCGTATTCTCCAGAATTACTCCCCAGCAAGTTTTTCCAGTTTTTGGATTTCATAAGAATGCTTGCTGGAAAGAAATTTAAGTCAAATGATGAAGTATGGTTGGTATCGCTCTCAAAGGTAATTATGTTGAATATTGAAATCGAGTTTTGTCATTTTTTTTCCTACGTGCGTGCTATTCAAGTGGCGAGCAAAGTATATTTATGTATGTATAAAAATAAATATATACTGTTACATACATGAAAATGCTAAAGACAAAATTCGCCACATTAGAGCTTATTATGAGCTTTCAGCTATAAAATTTATTGGCTTGTGTCAAAGCTTAAGAACTGCTAAAATTATCTGCACTAATTTAGAGTGCTACCATGCGCATAGGTCGATTACTTTTTGTGTTCATAAAGTTATTTTAGACCACATGAGTTTACGTAGAAAAGCCGAAAACTAATAATCAAGCACTATAAAAAAATGGCGAATTGCGGCTAGTGATTTAGCTATCATTTGGCTGTCAATAAGTAAAGTCTGTTTAGGCGCAAATAAAAAGTGTTATAAAAGTGAATTTGCTGTATTAAGACATAGCGTATTACAGTTGCAGTGGAATTAATAGAAAAAGACAAACTGTAAAACAACGACAAGTAGTGTTTCATTTTATTTTACCGCAATGTAAACGAACTCAAACATTTGAAAAAGATTTAAACGTAACAATACTATATTTTTCAAATGCATGAATACTGTTTTATATATGGGGTATATGAACCCTTTCGTTCATAAATGTACATGTGTAGATGTGTACGTAAATATATTGTTAATTTGAACAATAATTAATTTTACAAAATATCTGATATGTTGAAATCATTTGAAACCAAAAATTGGTAGAAAAACTTTCGGAGCTAAAAGGAGATCTTCAAATGGCTCTTAAGGAAGTCTAAAATGAAATACGTCGAAATTTTTTAAAGTAATTTAGTCCAATTATTGAGGAAAGGCTGCAGTCTATGATTAAAGCGTCGCGGATAAAATGAACATTTCCAAATGTTTGGAGATTTTATAATACAAATATCGTACGAATACTTTACATTAAACATTATATGTTTAAATTCCAAATTTGATACAATGCGTGCTTCATTAAATAAAATACAATTAAGTTTCAAAGAAAGGGATTTTATACCTTTGAAACAATGTAAGTATTAACTATAGATAATACTTTAACAATGTTAATATAACCATGCTTTCTCTCTCTCTCCCTTAGGCTTAGCTAAACACTTATTACTATGGCATTAATAGTTTTATTTCAATATATGACTCCATTATATCATGGATATACATACATATTGTTGTTCAATTTGTCATGTCATCCTGTAATGCGACAAAGCAGAAATATCATTATAACAATTACAAGGAATAATTTGTATTTTCTGTATTAAAAAGATTATATTATAAAAAGGAAGTAAAACAATATTTTCTATGGTAAAGTGACACTAATTGGAAACAGAAAATAATTTTGGAAAAACATATGAAAGTATGTATTAGTATTTTATTTTTGTGGCTTATTAAGCAAGTAAGCATTTAGAATAAATTTAATCAAAATCTTCATGTAAAACTTAACTTAGTTATATTATTCAGAAATATACTTTTTAGACACTGAAAATATGAATTATACGGATTTGTCCCCTAAAAAATACTTAATAACCTACTTCAGAAGAAGGAGCTTATTATGAATTTACAAATATTTTTGATTCATAAAAGTGTTATATAACGGTTTTTTAACATTAAATTCCTTCTGACCATAAGAAACTACCTCAAAACTCCTTACTTGCTTGAGTAAACACTAGTTTACAAGGTTTATTAACAATTTAATACATGTCTGGAGCTATCAATTTAGGCTGTTTTTTATGCCTTTTTAACGTCCTCGGAATCTAATTTTGAAAAAGTACCTTATTGCACTATCGTTATATGTGCTTCAAATTTCAACAAAATCGATTCTGTCGCTTACATGTGTTTGTCTCATAAGCGAACTGAATAAACAAAATTATTTCTTATATGACCTCTCCCAGGCCTATATTTGAAAAAACCATAACCTATAATACTTTCGTTAGTTAAATCTATCTGTGTTCCAAATCTCATAAAAATCGGAATATTAGCCCACATAAAACTATGTTTTGAAATGAAAAAATGCTATTTTAGAAGAAAAGTAATTTATTTTGTTCATTTTCACTATATTTTCACCTCTATTGGGTGCAGTTTTGTAATATTTGTACTTTCATTACCTGAATCTATCTGTGTTGCAGATTTCAACAAAATTTGCAATGTTAGATACATTTTAATTAGGAGCTATAAAGTAAATGACCTAATATTGTCCATTTTCGGTTCAATTGCTTACAGGTTATAGACGGGCAAACAAACAACCCATTAAACAAATAAACTTACAAAGCTTAAAATATCTGTGGCTTGGTGCTAACAGGGCTAATTTTTTTACAAAATTACACATTTGTTTTTAATTTAGGCAAATTTTACAATGTTGTCTGGAAAAGTGGAATGAAAATTAGCTCTACTTTTTAAAATGATATCTTGTCCTGCCTCCACTCTTCATTCGCTACGGGAGTCCGATCATTACGAATCTTATTAGTATACTGGTTGTGAGCTTTAAGAATAATCCTAAACTGCGATCACATCCAGATCCAGAAGCAATCCTCGATTACAGGAGATTTTTCAGTTTTAACTCGTTCTTAAGTAGGTAGATCTACGTTGTTGTCAAGCTAAACTTTTTCTCAATTTTCGGCTAAAAACTGTTCCACATATGCAGAGCGCGTTCTATAAATTCTAATTTGGTGGGAAAGTAAAGCAGCGATCTGTGCAGCCAACTTGAGATTTTTTTGAACCTCTTCATAGTTTGGTAAATAGCATAGTTAATCGATTTATAATCTCGACAGATATCATTAGCAGGTAAGCACAGCCTCTGCGCATGCACAGTTTGCTGTGAGAATAGATTGCAGTTGATTGCTACGCCTTTTATCCAAACAAAGCCAGGTGAGCCTAGTAATAAAACAAGATTCCTGCCTTGCCCAGAATCTGTCCGCCGCCAAGAAATACCTCTGTGTAACAGACAGCTGAACAGAGGTAAGAATTACACACATCCTCGTGTCTGGATTGATATCCGGAAGAAGTGTACCCGCCCTAGCAAATTATCATCAGTTAGACGAAAACAAATGAGGTGGACACGAAACTGCCGTAAGAGTACCGTAAGGGAATAATGACAGTCCATAACCACTAGCCTAGAGCTGAAATTTATACCCGAAAAAGACCTAGTTGCAGCCTGGTTATCAAAAAATATATGTCGGTAGTAGAAGCTCCGCTACTCCGGATTAACTCTGCAACATTATAAATAGCCATTACTTCTACCTGAAGCAGACTACATGTATCCGGAAAGCGGAGAGGTCTTAGGATTAAGAATCTCGAAAAAAAATTCACTATCCACTCCACCCAAGTATAGAGCAATTGGTATAGACCTCCACCGATTCGCCAAGGTTGTCCAAGTTAGAGTCCCAATCGTCTCTACTAGGAATGAGGATGTAAAACCCCCCTATACAATTCCATACGATACATAGTCAATATCATTCATTACCTTGGGTTCCTAACAGAATAAAAGAGTGCCAATAGTGCCTGGCGAGTATCCCAGATGGAAGCCAGCCAAGCACAAAAAAGTGGCTTTGTAGGAGTGGTACGCAATAACGAAACAATTCTCCTGATCCTATCTAGGAGACGGAAATTGCAATATTTTCTGAGTAAGGTGCATGCATCAGAAGACCACTCCGCACAAACTGCTCTCCAACAGCAGAGGTGGCACACACCGGCTTGCAAGCACTCTCAGACAAGCTGGCTTTCCAATAAGTTTCAGATATTTTGACCTGACTCTTTCTGACAATGTAAAATGAGGTACCTTGAACCTCCGAGTGAAGAGCATAATTTCAGACTTACTGTGCTCTAAGTCTAAACTCCCTCCAATATTCCGATACAATTCTCGGAACTAAATTGAGCTTATCAAACAGTGTCCGCAGACAAGTAACAGACATCGCAATGGCTATATAATCGGCATAAGCGACGACTCTATCATTAGAGGAATCAAATCAAGTAAGTAGCTAACTGCGAGAATATAAAGAAGCCGGGACAGCACTTCATCCTGCTGATCACTCTCAAGTGAAATTGAAAACATAATTTAGTGAAAGCTCAAAGCGTAGCAATATTAATCAAGTAGTTCGATGACAAATCTCTTCCACAAAATATCCTTTCCTTATTTCAGAAGCAATCAAATTAGAAACCTCATTTACTACAGAAAAAGCCGTTATTTCTTAGATATCTTTTTATCTACAAACATATTTTGATTCGGTGTCTACATATTTTTGGAATTAATAAAATAAATTCCATTAGGTTTTCTAACTTTTTCTTTTCCTGTTTTTCTTTATATTTGCCTTTTTGCTTCCTTTATAATGATAATCTTACATAAGTGGTTTAATCAATAATTACTTTTTTATCGCAGCAAAAATTTCTTTAAAGAATACTTCTAAGGGCTTTATTGATGGCAAGAGCATATTCTTATTTCCGGATATATCTTAGGTTTATATCCGGAATTATATACGAGTCTTTTGTGTTTCAATTTTTTCCTTAATTATGGAACAATTTTTTAGTCAACAATCTCCCCGTTTGATATTTTGTACATCAAATATAGAAAAGAAATAACATTTTATTAAAGACATTTTGCACTGTTAAGGCTTTTCTTTTGCTTTATTCCATTATAAATTCTTTGCCTTAAAGTAATAAGCTATGAATTTTTTAAATTTGACACGTACTATTCGTAATCATTACAATAATTTTGGCTACACATGCTGTAGACACACTTACAGGTACTTAAGTCAATATATGTTACCAGTATTATCTAAAATAGAAAAATGTTTTTTTTTGTTTTTTTTTTGTTTTTTCATTCCCTTCTGAATGTGTTCAAGTAAGTACATTTGTGTGTAAATATGTTCAACGTCGATTTGTTTATTAGAAAATATCAATAATCATTACACGATTCTACTTCAAAAATCATCATCACCATAAACACTACCCCAATTATTGTGGAATAATGCCAACCATATGAGTTTTATTTGAATGTTCACATGTACGTGATTCCATACTTAACCTTACACACCCACATTCTACCCAGTAAGCAGTTTAAGTAGAAATTTTAATATTTAACGATTAGGCTTATTTTACAAAAGCACATACTATGCTTTATTCTTATACCAAGTCCATTGAAGTCATCCAAATACATTTGTCTTCTTTCGGGTGTTCCCCAAGGCAGTCATCTGGGGCCTCTCCTATTTTCTCTCTTAATTAATGATCTTCCCAATGTTATCAACTTTATATTGATATAAGCTGATGTAAAAATATTTCTGTCTTTTAACAATTTTGTCGATCACGTCTATTTTCAAAATGATCTAAAGAACTTTTTTGATTGTGTAAACACAATATGTTGTAGCTGAATTAAAAAAAAAAAAATGTAAATGCATGCGGTTCTCTAGGAGTAATGTAATTGCTCTAAATTATTTACTGGGTGGTCACCAATTAGAGTTAGTGAATTCATTTGTTGATCTCGGCATTTTACTCGACGGTAAACTATATTTTATTGATCATATTAATTTGGCTGTGAACAAAGCTAGAGGTGTTCTTGCGTTCATTAAGCGGTGGGCTAAGGCGTTTTCTGATCCTTACATTACGAACAGCTCTATGTTTCACTTGTGAGACCTACTTTGGAATACGGATGAGTTGTATGGGATCCTTATTATAATATTCATGTCACCCACATTGAATCTGTTCAAAGCAATTTTTATTGTTCTGTTTGCGTCACCTGGGCTGGAATTATTTAGAACTACCTTCTTATACTTGTAGACTATCTTTAGTTAAACTGCCAACACTTAAAAATCGTCGCACCATGTTAAAAGTATCGTTCTTGATGAACCTTATCAATGGGAATATTTGTTGTGAGTTTCTTTAAGAATCTGTTAAATTTAATGTCCATCCTCGATATTTTCGTCATTATAAACCTTCATATGTTCAAATACATTGATCTAATTATGCTATTGCTGATCCATTTATTAGCTTACGTCGTTAATATAATTTTTTGTCCAAATTTGTTAAGTTTAATTAAATATTAATATTGTAAAGCACAAGATTATTATTTTTCTTAATACTTGAAAATTTTTTACTTTTTTGCTGTTTTTTTTTTTTTGTATTTTGTAATCTGTAAGGATTAAATCTATTGACTAAATTGAATAAATAAATAAATATTACCCCGAAAGAAGTGACAAACGTTATAGTTGATATTAACGATATAAACGCTTCATCGCTAAATGCACCTTGTGTTCTGGACAGACCACAATTAAGTCCCCAACAAAACTAAAACTAAACAAATGTTTTTTTTTTGTAATCATTTAATGAAATTAATTAAATAATGTTCTGGAATTATATTACTACGTTTTTCATTTTTTTTTTTTTACTTCACAGTCATTACAAATATACATTTTAGTCTGTTTGCAATGTTGTAGATACATGGTTTTGCCGCACTCAACGCAAAAGAATCGAGTTATGCGCTTAGTTTTTGTAGTATGCTTGCACTTAATGGGCGATAATTGGACAAGGATGAAGGAATATTTACTCTTTAAGTATGAATATGTGATTATGTAGGCTAAGGAGTAAGTCTTAGACTCTGAAGAGAATAAATTCATATACAAATACACTTAACACCTCTTCATACATCCTAGATATGTTCTGAAAATATAGGCCGTTCTGAAAATAGAATAGCCGCTTGTTTTCACCTTTTCTTAAACAGTGTTGAATCTCCGATTATTAAGCCATATAACAAAGTAATTTGCGCCGTAAACCGAGGGTGTTTCATAATTCAGACCGGCGATTATAGCGAAATACTGTAAAAAGAAACGCCATATAAAGAGGTATGAGTGTATATTTGGCATAGAGTTTCTAATATGTGGATATCGCAATACATAAAAATGTTATCAACGTAATTCGATATGGGGGCATATATACTGCTTAGAAAGTTCAATAAGGAAGCAACAACGACGGCCTGTTTGATTTGAGCTTACCATATTCTCAGAAATAATAAATGAAGCCAATCCTGAAATATCAGGGTCAACGGATTGTTTTACGCTTGCTGTTATAATATGAAACCATTTGATACATTGTACCTTTTCTTGCTTCATTTCGGTTCTAGCCAATAATGTGGTTAGTTTTTTTGCAGTGTTTGGTCTTGTTGCTCTACCTGGTACATAGTTTGCAGTTATATTCGGTGGGATTATATTTGTGTAACGTTCTGTTGATAATAGTATTAAAGATTTATTTTTTGCAAATTATCAAATTATCTTAATATATTAAAAAAGAAATTATCATAGCGTATAGTATGTTACATATCACAACCAGAGATGCCAGATAATTTTAATTAAAAATCGGCATATTTAAGAAATAAAATTGATTTCACCGGCACTTCGATTTAACAAAAATCGGCAAAAAATCAGCAAATTAAAATTTTTTATTTTAAATACAACAATAATATTTTTATTAACAAAAACTAACAAAATAAATCATTCCCTAGAAGGAACCGAGGATGAGATATCTGCTACTAACCTATTTGCGGATTTTTTGCTACTACGTACTCTAATAAATCATTTGAACATCAGACCGCTTACCATTATAATATTGTTTCCACATCGAATATAGTGTTATCAAGCTAAAGCATTGCAGAATTCATATTATGCTGGTCCTGACGGAATTTTTAATTGTATCCTTAAAAACTGTTCTAAAATTGTTTGTTATTCTTTGACTGTAATTTTCAATAAGTCCCTTAAAATGGGATACTTACCTTCAATTTGGGAAAGATCATTCATAATTCCTTTATGCAAAAATGGAAGCAGACTTCAAGTTTCACATTATCGAGGAATCGCCAAGTTGAATGCAATACATAAACTTTTAGCAAAGATTTTAACCGAAAGTGTTTTCCATCAAGTTTCATCCCTTTTATCTTCATAACAACATGGTTTTCAAAAATCACGATCTACAGCTACTAATATATTGGATGTTCCAACTAATATACGACGGCGGATTGATATTGAACCATTCATTTCTCCAACTTTTTTTTACCATATGAATAATACGATTTTGGGAACTCCTCAAAATACGCATTAGTTTCGGTAATCACTTCCTCATTTGAGATGAATCTTTTTCCTGCGAGCCATTTTTTCAAGTTTGGAAACAGGAAAAAGTCAGTGGGGGCTAAATCAGGACTATAAGGTGGATGATCAACCAATTCGAAGTGGATTTTTCGTAGTTTTAGCATCGTATCTAATGCTGTGTGAACCGATGTGTTGTCTTGAAGAAAGAGCACTTTTTTGTTGTTTAAATGTGGTAGTTTTTCCTTGATTGCATCAACCAATTGATCTAATAATGCACGATAATACTCTCCTGTGATTGTGGATCCCTTTTCAAGATAATCGATGAGCAATATTACGTGTGCATCCCCAAATACAGTGGCCATAACCCTGCCGGCCGATTTTGCTGTCTTCGCCTTCTTCCACCCATTGCTTCGATTGATTTTTGGTTTCAGGTGTGTAGTGGTGGACCCACGTTTCATCAACAGTTATTAATCTACGCCAAAAATCAGCAGGATTATGCTTCATCATTTCCAAACACCGCTGTGAAGTGATCTGTCGAACTCGTTTTTGTTCAACACTGAGAAAACGCGGCACCCATCTTGCCTATAGCGTTTTCATATGCAGATGTTCATGCAAAATGTTGAACACACATATGATATGTTTACCATTTCAGCCATCTCACGGGTTTTGACCCGGCGATCATTCACAACGATATCGAGGATTTTCTTGATATTTTCTTCAGTAACCACCTATTTTGGTCTTCCTGTTGATGGTATTGTTGCAGTGCTTGTTCGGCCCCGTTTAAATTCAGCAATCCAATATTTTACCATATAATCTGACGGAGCAGATTCGCTGTAATGTTTATCAAGCTTTTTTTTTGTCCCTTTCGCCGTTTTGCCTTTCATATAATAGTGTTTAATCACTACACGAAATTCACTTTTTTCCATTTTCCATGAAACACAAAAGTTGCTTACATCAAAAGAATACAACAAATAAAATAATCGATGAATTTGGCTAAAATTTTAACAGCTGACGTTTGACAGATCGTAATTTCTAAGAAAGAAAGAGTTTTTGTGTTTGTTCTGCCATCTAGCGCTAGGTTCAATCTCTTATGCATGGGGTTTAGCAACAATTCTATTCGCTGGCTTAGTTCGTATCTTTCTGGCAAAACTTAACAAGAAAAATATAAAAATGCTGTTTCTAAGATTATTGATATCCCTTCTGGAGTGCCACAGGGTAATCATTTGGGTCCTGTATTGTTTACATTATTATTAACGACCTACCTTATGTATGCGGATGACGTTACAATTTTTTACTCATTTAGTAATATTTCTGGTCAATAGTCTCTTCAAAAAGACATCGAAAATTTTTCTCAATGATGTGACAATTATTTATTGTACTCGAATATCAAAAAAATGTTAACACATGTCGTTTTATCGATCACAAAAGTTTGATACTTCTTATCATTTTAAAACAACAACTCTAGAAATGGTTTTATTATAAATGATCGTGGAATTTTGTTGGACCATAAACTAACATTCTGTGATCATACTTTTAATATGGTTAATAAAGCTAGTAGAGTATTATGATTTATGAAGCGTGGGTCGAAGGAATTTTGCGATCCATATATAATGAAACAGTTGTATACAATTTTGGTTCGACCGATCCTTGGATACGTATCTATTGTATGGAAGCCTTCCTTTCACACTTATTCTAACATTATTGAATCAGTACAGAAACAGATTCTTTTATTTTGTCTGAGAGGACTTGGATGGAACTCATATGTATGTACTTCCTTCATATGAAAGCAGACTCGCTCTAATTAAGATACCTACTTTAAAAGACCGGAGATTAATGCTAAGTGTTTTATTTTTATTCCCTTTAATACGTGGTGATGCTGATAGCGATTTTCTTATAAACAAAATTATTTTAAATGTTTCAGTTAGGCTTTCCCACTACTTTCAGTTAATAAATATAAAATATCACAGATTTGTATATGCCAATAATGACTCCTTGGCTCAGATATGCTTACAATTTAATAATTTAAATCATTTAATTGTTTTATGTGAGATTAATGAAATTTTTAAAAGAAAAATAATTCTGCATTTAAATTAATTATATTGTATTTGAATTAATAATTCTATTTTGTAAATTTTGTATTTTTCTTAAACTAAATAACTTTTCTCTGTACGGAATTAAATTTCCATAGACCAAATAAATAAAATAAAATAAGGATGTTAAAAATCATACGTCTTACAAAGGTATCGTCATCGTTAACGAACAAAAAATAATTTTATCCTTCTAGGGTTAAAATGTCATTCAAGTTAAAAGATTATTTTTTTAAGGTTAACATACCCTCCATGTTTGTCATGCTTAAAACTCAAAAGTTCAGAAAGAGGTCGAAAATTGATTAAACAGCTTGTCGTGCCGATCACTTAATTAATTAAGTAATTATTTCTTAAAAACCTTAATGCCATAGATTTTTCCTCTAAACAGAATTTCAATAACAATAATTCTTTAATATTTTTCTTCTTTGTTCTTAAATTCAAATTTGAATGCTCTTATAAAAACATATTTTATATTATCATCCCTTATTCGTGTATTGGGTTTAAATATATATTTATTATTAATTCTCATGTCTATGGCGTGTATTTATGTATAAATATAAAAAACACATTGAATAAATTTAATACAGTTTCTATGAAAGCATTAACGTAGAAAACGTGTTAAATAAAGGAAATATAAGAATATTTTATCGTGTAAAAAATGTGTAAATTTACAAAATTATGTAAATCCATATTGTATAGAATATGTGTTAAAGACTGCTTAAACACAATCAAGAGAATTTGTTTTACGTTGGGGAATTTGTTTGATTTTTTCTTTTACATATTTTTTCATTTTCTTTACTTAATTTTTTTTTCAGGAATTGTAATCTTTATTATTTCTTTTTGGCGTACAATTTTTTAGTAGCAATATACATATCTGTAGGCTGAGTCAGCGGTAAGATATACTATAATCATATTATGGGTTCTATTATATAATGTTATTTTGGCACTTGAACATTTTATCGATTTTATCTTTTAAAATCTGAACAAGTTTATCTGTAAAACAAATAATTTGTTTCTTTAAAAAAATAGAAAAATACAGAATATAATTTAAATATAAAAACCTTTCATTGTTTATTCAGCTTAGTTCCCACAATACCTATTTTTCTTAATTTAAATTGCAGGTTGAAAGCTTGATATGATTTCTCTACATTAGAGAAAAAAGATAAAAGCAGATAGCCACAGCTGCTAGACCAATACTATTCATTCATGTCTCTATTGATAGAGTTTATGTTGTAAGAAGTCTTCAATATGTGGTCAGGTTATTTCAGATTTCTTGCTGTTTCGTTATCACAAATTTAATGTGCTTCTGTTCTGTAAATCACAGGTTTTTGAATTTTTTGATGTGATTTTGTTTGGGGAAAGAACATGGGTATTTACATATTGTTGCTCTCATGTAGAAAAGCCGTTACCGGTAGTTTTTCAAAACTGTGTGTTTTAGTGATTCTAATACAATCTCTCTCGTCAAAAATTTTAATGCAGTAGACAGTTGTATAAAAAGACCTAAATTACTTTAAAAATACCTTCCTTCTTTACTAGTTTACTAAGTACCCAAGCGTATGATAAGCAGACAGTAATCTAAACTCCATATTTGTGTTTGATTCTCATTAAAACCTCAATTTAAAAGAAATTCACATTTGAAAAATTACAGTTTCCAATATATTTCTAACTTCTTCTGTCAAATTAAAATTATCTGATTTATGGCTTTTCTACATGAGAGACGATATTTAATTTAAAATTTAAAAAAATAATTAAATTGAAAATAATTGGTATATCAAGTGTAATAACCTAATTACATGTTCAGAGATACGTTTTAAATGAGTTAATTTATTAAAAAATTGCTCCATCGTATTTGCTGTTAACACATAGCTCAGTTAACTTTAACAAATTATCATTTGACAGATGAAAATGCTAACATATATTTTGTTCGTAAAAACTTATATTTGTGAATTTGAAATTTGAAATAAATAAAACTGTAACGTTCGAGAGAATGTAAAATTAAAAAAAAACTCAAATTCAATATAATTTTTTTCATTTTGATAGTATTATATTTCATATTGTTACGTTTTAACCTTATTAAAACGTTTGAGTTCGTTCAAATTGCGTTTAAAATAAAATAAATACCATTTTAAATAAAATAAATACCATTTTATTTTATTTGTTTTACTGTTATATTTTTATTTACTACACAACAACTTTTATACAGAATACAACAACTTAATATTCGCTTATACAACACTTTTTATTTCCGCTTTAACACGTCTTTATCATACGATAGCCAAACAATAACTAACTGACATGTAGGTAAAACTGCCTTTTATATACCAATTTGTCTGCCTCTTAGAAGGTTTAGGCAATATCGACTATATTCTATTTCCATATCTGCTAATTCAAATGTAACGTAAAAAGTATTCGATGTGGCAGTGCTGCCAACTTGAAATATATCAAAATACCACAATAGAGAGTTGTATTTTTTTCGTAACAATATGTATGTGAAATCCATACTCATGCAATCTTAAAAAATTGATTTATGCTATTATTTATTTATTTATTTATTTATTTACGCTATGCATAAAGTGCCATTCATATTTCTTTTATGCAATAAAAAACCCCATTTTTCAAAATCGTGTAAAAAAATTTATTTTTTCTGTTTGAACGTTTGTACGAATATGTAATCTTCTGACTGTTTTTTTTCTCCTTCACTCCTCTGGAGAGTATACTTATTAGCTTTCCACAAAGCATCCATTGCTTTGTGTCAGTTTTTTTAATCAATTTGAATTCTTAAAATAAGTAAATAGATGATTAAAACTCCATATGATTTTACGTAGTGGTGAAGATCCTTGCTAATTGGTGTTGTTCTTTACTTTAGCACTGTAATATTTTTTTCCAGTAAGTGGCGTGTTTCTTGATCATTCGTCTGATGTATGTCATCATCGCCAGAGGTATACAGGAAGGTCAAGCGTTGAGGTTGAAGCCTTTTTATTAAACATTCGAAACTACAATTAAATTCTTCTTCGTTATGTCCTTTGTTGTGGCTTGAACCTGGGTCGTTTTTGTTTTAATGCGTGAACTCTAACCACCGCACCACACCACCCCACTATATATAGTTGTCAGTTTAGGCGAATTCACACCAGGTGATCCTGACTTGCTACTTAAGCAACAGCTAATATTTAACTACTAATATGTCAAAATGTGTCTCTATAACTTTTTTGACAACCATTATATTTGACACACTGTAATTTGTTTACTACTTGTATATTATAGTGTTGTATTATTTTGACACAATGTTAAAGTATTTTTACAGTGTTGTATTCGCTTTCAAGATCACCTTTGTTTGCAGTCTTCACTGAACATTCTTCACACAGAACTGCAACTTCTCATTCTTCATGTTTCATACAGGGCTGTATTTTGAATTTAACTTATTTATTTGTACAATTAAGTACCAATTTCCTAATTTATAAATTGTGGACGTAAACATGATATAAACTTTCTTTTTTGCTTAAAGGCTATAAAATGCTTTCTCATAATTCTCTTTCGTCAAATCTTAATGACAATTCTTATGTCGTACCCTGAGAAAAAAAATACGTATGTATATCATGAATATTTGTTTTAGTTTTTATATTTGTTGTGCAAATAATTTAAATGTTCAATAAGAAATTGGTTAGTTCGCACATTAGCGGTCATAAGTCGTAATTAGGTTTTTTTCCTATCTGCTTTAAATGTTACTAAGAAAGACCTGAGTAGCATGCTTTCTCATAATTCTCTTTCGTCAAATCTTAATGACAATTCTTATGTCGTACCCTGAGAAAAAAAATACGTATGTATATCATGAATATTTGTTTTAGTTTTTATATTTGTTGTGCAAATAATTTAAATGTTCA
This sequence comes from Wohlfahrtia magnifica, assembly GCA_023159175.1. Taxonomy (NCBI): domain Eukaryota; kingdom Metazoa; phylum Arthropoda; class Insecta; order Diptera; family Sarcophagidae; genus Wohlfahrtia; species Wohlfahrtia magnifica. Next base: position 255,780 of record JAKWBJ010000171.1, on the reverse strand, counting down.
ATAAGAAATTGGTTAGTTCGCACATTAGCGGTCATAAGTCGTAATTAGGTTTTTTTCCTATCTGCTTTAAATGTTACTAAGAAAGACCTGAGTAGCATTTTGGTATCCTATTAGGCACACATAAATCGTGTAGGTAAAGCGGAGAGTAAAATTTGCGAGCACAAAATTCAGATGTGTGGCCTATCCTCGAAAGCTGATTAATACCAGACATTTCTCACTCCGAATGGACGCCATTTGAAGCACACGTCTATAGCACAGAGCTTAGGAAAACGAACTGATAGACTTTTTCTCAATGAGATTGAATAGCAAGCGTACAATAGACAGACTCGTGGCTTGGGTGTATGTCCGCAGACATAAGACAATGTTAATGGCCTTCTCTCTACCTATATACCTGCCTAATATTAGTATTAATTAATTAAGCTATTGATAGTTGTAAGAACTAATAAAGTAATCCTTTCTAATAAGAAAAATTTAATGTAATGCATACATTTCATTGGTTTAGAAATTGATTATGTTATTCTCGTATTATAAAATGACAAACATAGGATAATTTTTTTATACGTACATTTATAAACATAGATAAGTATACATACAAAGTCTAAAAATAGTATACAGACTTATTCTCTGGAATTTAGTTTTTATTCCAACCACTGAAAATACGATAAATTTTAAACATTTTATGTTTATTTAAAACAGTATGTAACGCTTTACAAAAATCATAAAAAACAAAACAAAATTTTTAAAAAAAACTAAAGTTATACAACAAAAACGAAAAAACCTATTTTTTATGAGTCACAAATATATACAAGACAAAAACCTATGCATCAAGAGAGACTGAAATAGAAATACTTGAAACTGATACGATTTTTATGGTAGGTAGGTGGGTGCTATATGGGACAATGTATTGGAATGTATGTATTGAAATTTTTAAAACACATTCAAAATATAGAGTTACAGTAAAAACAACGGTTTTGTGTAGCTTCAAGCAAATTTGGAAAGGTAGACCTCCTAAATGGGGTATACTTTACTTAAACTAACCTAAAGAATTTATGCATATTTACCAAGCAAACATATTTTTATACACTTCAGTTTAAATTTACCCAGTTAAGGGACGTTTTTACACGCAATTTTATATAGGAATTGTACTATTTTTGGATTTTTTATGAGGCTGAGTACTATTTGTTGACTCTGACTGTTTATACTTATGGTAAACAGCTTCTACCCACTGTAATATGTGCAATACCCACTTATCCAATCTATCAGGTTTTTGGCTGATATGGATACGAACGAAGCTTTAACAGTTGCCTTTATTTTCACATGCAAAATTTTATATTTAGTATGAATGGGAGCTGCCACGCCCCCTTACCTAATATCTCCCAGTTGTTGACTGATGATGTGCCCTTTTCAAGAAGTTGTTTAAATCAAGTTTAGAAGATTTTTTACTACTACTATTCTCAAGATTTATACACATTAAAATGCAGATGACACGCCCTAATTCCGCCCACTTTAAGGATGACGACTTAAATTGACTTGTAAGTCATTTGAACGAAATTCAGAAACATAATCTTTTACTGTTCTGAAGTTAAACAAAATCAATATTTATTTTGCATGGGAGGTATCATGACTACTTGTCCAATTCCGTTTATATTTTCTGTATAACTTTGAAACTACATATGCCGCTTCGGGTAGTTCGACAAATCACAATTTTAAACAAATTATGTTAGAAATCAATTAAATTACTAGTTAACCGGTTCTTTTATTAAAATAACAAATTTTCATTTTTGTTGATTTATTAATTAAAATTGATAAATTTTGCTCCATGTTGTAGTTTCTAAAACAAAATTCGGCTTTCTATAGGTCCTTAGCGGACAGTAAAACCTCATTATATTTTATTTTTAACAGTGTATTTAGCGCTTAGTATAGAACTAAGTTTTCTTGTTGTACAATTACGACAATCTTATGGACATATTTAAGATGGTTAAGAGGTCCTGTTGTCGAAAGGCTGTGTAGCTTACGTTTAAGCATACATAATATATATAGACCTATCGCATTCGATATGTATCGATAGAGGATATCTAGAGAAAAATAAATGTATGTATGTTTGTATTTAATTTTAAATATTTTCATACCAATCGATTTTTATTTACACTTTCAACTTAATACTTAATAACTGCAATTGTAAGTTTTTAAATTTTATTTTTGACAACAACGTTTTATATCGGGTCCACCATCTAACGTTTTTTTTTTCAACTAGTGCTTATTTCGTGAATGGTAACACTTAGCTCATATCTGATTTGACAAATAATTGGTTTTATCCTTCCACTGAACGAATATGGTTGTGTATACGCTTGAACAACGCTGGGAAATATTGCGACATTAATTTGATCGACTTACAGAAGATGCCGATTTTGCCAAAAAAAATCATCTTTTCAGATGAAGCTCATTTTGATCTTGGCGGGTATGTAAATAAGCAAAATTGTCGCATTTGGGAAACAGAAAACCAGCACGCATACATTGAAAAGCCGATACACCCAAGGCGAGTCACTGTTTGGTGCGGATTTTGGTCCCAAGGCATAATTGGGCCATTTTTCTTCGAAAATGAGCAAGGAGGGGCCGTTATAGTCAATGGCGATCGTTATCGGGCCATGTTGAATGAATTTTTGTTCACAAAAATTGAAGAGGAGGATATTAGCAACATTTGATTTCAACGGGATGGCGCTACGTGCCACACAGCCGAAGCTACACTCGATGTTTTGCGCCCAGTTTTTGAACATCGCATTATCAGCCGCAGAGCTGATGTCATTTGGCCACCTCGGAGCTGCGATTTGACATCGTTGGACTATTATTTGTGGGGTACCGTCAAAGATAAGTGCTACGCCAACAAGCCAGAGACAATTGACGCTTTAAAGGACTATATGCGTGAAGTCATACAGCTGCACACAATCGATAATATGCTTAAAAATTGGACCGATCGTGTAGGCTACTGCATGGCCAGCCGAGGTAGCCATTTGAATGAAATTATTTCATATTATTAGCCGGAAGGATTGTACTGTCAAATAAAAAAAGAAATTTGAGAAAATATTCAGTAGATTTTTTTATAGCATTTTCAAAAATAAAAAAAAAATAAAAATTATTTGACGGACTCTTTATTTAATTTAAAATTTTTCATACCAATTGACTTTTATTTACACTTTCAACTTAATACTTAATAATTGCAATTTTAAATTTTTAAATTTTTTAAATTTTCTTTTTACAACAACGTTTTATACTCATGTAAAAATTTCCAACTCTAAATCGCACAGCTCATAATTACTTTCTAATAAAAAAAATTTATATTGATTTTCAGAAATTTAATATAAGTTTATTGTTGCTCAAGCGGGTATATCTCATTAGTTTTACATTTTTAACGTTCGATGTGAGAAGTTTCAGGTTGTTATAAAATAAGGCGTTATAACGTATTTTTAACATAGAAAAATACTTAAATAACGAGCATATTTTCAATAAAAACTAAATAAAACAAAAAAAAATTATAAAAAAATCAAAGAAAACCGGGTTTGGCAAAACCAAAAAACCGGATAAAACCGATCGGATAATGACCGTTCGATCTCACTAATATATAGAATTTTAATCAGATTTAACTAAAAAATTTTTTTTTGGAAAATTTATTTTAACGTTACTCGTTCTTAAATTAAAAATGATTGATTTTATGTTTAACTTTGTTAAATTTATAATTGTTCACTTTATTCAGCTTCTACTGTTGTGTCCTGATAACCTCTTATTCTCTGTCTTATAAGAAGTAGTAATTTAAGATCCCAAATTATTGCTTAGATTTTAACGGCTTCTTATAATAGTTTTCCATACAAGCTTACGAATTTTGAGAGGCATTTAGCAGGCTGACTGAGAATCAGTTAAATCATTGCTTTCTTTAATTAAACACTTTTTTATGTTTAAACTTTCAGCAATCACTTCATGTACTAGGTGTTGCCTTTTGAAAAACTACTAAATTTCAATATGGAGACTAATTTAACCTTTAAAATGATTTCTAATTATTTTACCTAAAATTTGGAGAACTTCTTTCAATAGTAAAGTATAAATTATAAAATATTTCTAATCATATTCTTAAATTCCAAATTGTATTCCTCTATACCATAAGGTTATTCCTTTTATGTATGTCCTACTTTTAATATTTTAAGCACGTAGATAGATATATACATACATATTTTTTTATAAGAACCATGAAAAGTAGTATGTCATTAATCATTATTATTACACTTGACTCTCATAAATTATTACATGAAGCTGATATTTACACTTTTCAAATTGTCTGTCCTTTATCATTTATTTTATAAGAAATGTAAAATTTAAGATAAAATATAAATAATTTTAGACCCGTATGAAAATTAAAAAAAAAAATCATACGAAAGTAATTAAATAAATAAGTCTTTAATGAATTAAAAATAAGTAAGCAATGAAAAAGATCAAAAAATGTATAAAAATATAGTTTTAAATTTTTAAAATTTATTACAAATTTAAAGTGGTTACGAACTTCATTTCAGACTAAAAAATATGTTATATTTTTAAAGCATGAAATGTGGTTGGTAATTTTTGATCTTGTTAATAATCAAAAATTACACCCGCATTTGACACTTTTTGTTTCCGACACCCGTCGGGTGAACTTCATTCGAGTACGTTGAAATCAATGGCGACAATCTATCTTTTAGATTAGCTTTCGGTTTCGGAAATAAAGGAGGTTATTCAACATTCATAAATTCACGTAATCCAAAAACGACTCAGTTTATTGCACAAATAAAATTAAGTAGAACTATAACTGTTTTTTAATCTACGGAGTCGTTTTAGAAATATAAGTAGAATCACATTATTGTGATTAGAGATTAGCAGTAAATCGAATGAATTTATGAATATAAGTGCGTACACATAATTCAAATTCAACTACTATACTGACAATAACGTTGTTTCATAAGTATAAATAGCAGTGAGTGTGAATCAAACGTCGCACTCATACTCATACTCATAGCATTCATTCGTTCATCAGAAAATACTCATAATACCCATAACAGATATAGGACAGAATAGTAGTCATCAAGTAAACAAGTAATATTATTCAAAGGAGAAATATATAAAAAATTTAAAAGTACCGTATTAATATAACCATTTTGTATCGTCTATATACAATGAGTTATGATAAGTATGAATCAATAAATTCATAAATATTGATAAGTATGAGTGTGGTGAGTGCTTCAAATTTAGGGTATGAGTGCGTGTGCGTATTCATTACAGTAAGCAACAAGTGGTTCAACAATCTTAATTTTAAGTAAAACAAAAAGTTTTCAGAGTATTTTCTTAATATCTTTTATTATGAAAGAAGGATCTTCGACAATTATGTGTGAAACAAAATACAGGCCAAATGCTCGCCATGGTGGTATACCTTTATCCATCGGTTCACAATTTCAATGACTCTGAGACATAATTGAGGTTTAATATCGTTAATGTACGGAATTACCTCACCGTTTAGCTCTTAATTTATTTTTGACGTACACTTTCTTTTTTAAATATCTCCAAAGAAAGAGGTCCAACTGTGTCCAATTACATGATCGTGTGGCCAATTAAAATCGTCCCGATATGAGATAGCATGGCCATTGAATATCTCGTACAAAAATGCCTTTGTTTCGTTGGCTGTATGGCAAGCGGCACCATCCTATGGAAACCACCTATAGTTCAGGTCTATATCCTCAATTCTCGCGATAGCGAACACCAATCACGGTAACTGCTTGGCCGACTTCATATTGGAAAGAATACTGTCATAAACCACTGGGCGAGCTTACACAGGAGTTTTTGGTTTCTGTTTGATGAAATTTGCGCACAATTCTCTCGATTGTGGACACCTTTGTTTGATTATGCTGACCAAAAAGAAAAGCTCGAAGTGAACGAAATGCATTTTGATTTGAATGCCTATTTTCGTAAAAGGCTTCAACAATCTTAACACGCCGCTTAATTGTGTACCTCTCCACGCTTGAATTTGTCAAACACTGAAACAACAAAGAAAAGTCAAATTAAGTTGGACAAAAAATTTGACGGTAAGTTGTGACTTACAATTAACATCGGTTATGGTTGGACCACCATTTATTAATGCGTATGAGTATAAATATTTATAGATTATATTTCGAGTATATTGAAATAATTTTTTTTTTACTTTTTGATTTCATTAAAAAGATTATTTAACGGAGCTCATTTGCTAGAGCTTTGACAGATTAATGAAGAAAAGATCTTCCGATTTTTTGAAGAAAATTCTCCGCCTTTTATACTAATTTTCGGCTGACTTGAAAATTCAAAATCAACCTTTATATTCCTTTGTTAAATCTGCATATTTGTGTGCTCGTTAAAAATCGTAATTGCCCACGGTAAAGAGCGAGGAGAGCCACACACGGTTATAAGAGGTGTGGTACAACAACAACTTACATTGCTAAAATATTCGCAAACAGATCGACGCTTGTGTGTACACCAATACGATATGAGTCACTGTCAATTACATTGTGTCAAGTGCTCGCTGTTTATACAGTGTGAAATATGATATTTGTTTGTTGGCAGTTGCAATAAAATCATGCCATGTTGTGCATTGACGACCACTATATCATGTCACATTGTATACTCATGTTTTTAGTATATATTTATTGCCGATCTGTGGTATATAATTGCGTATGAGTGATATTTCTGATTCACAAATAAAATATTACTCATACGTTCGTACTTACAAACTTCCTTATTTAAAAAAATTCTCTTAAAAATTTCAACCAGATTATAAGCTTGTTATTACAAACATTGTCATAAACACAAATTACTACCCATCATTATTAATGACATAGGGTATAACAATTTAATTAATTACTACAAAGTGCGTGTCGAATATCTACTTATATCTAAAGCACTATTAGATTCAAGACGGATTCAAGACATTAACAATTGAAGAGATTCAAGGACTCACTTTTACAATTAAAGCTGAATATAGCTTAAAAAAACTCCAGTCTTCAACAGATAATAAATTGTAATTTAGTTAATGAAGTTAGTAGTACCATGATTTTATCATTGATGTAACAACCTTTTTCAATTTTAATTCACTTAACTCTTATAAGTTTAATGGACTAGGCAATATAAAAACCATAAAAACAAAACAAGAACAAGGAATTTTTCTTTCAACGCAAATGGTTGTGTATGACTGTCTTATCAGCAATACTTTCATCTGTGTGGGGTTGGTAATACTTTAATAATTGAATTCAGTTAAGGGTTATTGCTGAAAGGAGGAGTTATTTCTAAATTTATACAGTTTTGTATTTCTTCAGTCAACTCTTGAACTCAAATTAAATTTTTATGTTATTTAAGGATTACAGAATAAAGAATTTGAAGAAAAAAAACAGATTTGTATGAACATACACATGAAGTTAAAGACGTCTTTTTAGAAAAATTAAATAGAAGGTTATAAATTTAAAAAATTAATTAAATAAAGTAATATTTCGAAACAACTTATACCATTTATTGATATAATAATTATAACGAATTATAGCCATAGCAATAATAATGATTAAGAGCAGATTATTCACACCTATTCCTTGCAAATAACCCTTAAGATATTAAAGGCTTTAGTTTAAGCCTCAACAAAAAAAATACCAAGTTTTTAATAAAGAATGTGATAAGACTATATGATATATATGAGGCTACCAATTTATTGTTACAGTATTCTTCGTTATTAAAACAGGAGCTTTATAAGTAAGCCTAACAACAAGTGATGTGGAGATTGACCACCTGAATATAGAAAATAATCAACTTTCTCTAGTAAAAATTTACATTAGGATGGGTCAATTTGTATGGATGAAAAAAACTGAAAAGTAGCATAAATAAAATCTACGGAAAATTCGAATCGACCTAAAGATTTTCTGCTCCCAATACTAACCTAAACTTTTTTGCCTGAATCTGCCGATATAGTATTTATTTTCAGCAGAAGGTTGTTTTACTGTATATAAAATGAACATTTTTAATGAATGTTTCAAATCTTCCAGTAATGATGAGGTCAAGGCGGTTATATCCAATTTTCTACAAAATTTTCAAATAGTGGCAGAATTCAAGAAGAACTCGAGAACGCTTTCTAAAGATGAATAAAGAATGGCTAGGGGGTGATATAACATTTTGCTCGTTTTACGGTAATGTAGAACAATTTACATCATCTCAGCTCCCTCTTACTGGCCTTCGAAAACCGAAAAAAAAACGTACAAAAAGTCTATTTCAATACCAAACGTGTTGATATTTCGAATCAATGATAATATATGAAGATGGTGACTATAAGATGTCAGACAAACATGATATGGTTTTGACTATGATTGATAGTAAAGCTTGTAACACTTTGACTGAAACTTCTCCATCATAAAAGTGATAGATATATAGAGCAACAACAGTAATAATGAATGCTGAGTCTAAAGAATTTGTGGTTAACAAAGAGAAACTTAGTTTTAATTTATCTACATTACACGCCTGGATTCGGTGTTTTGAATGTCAATTTCACATTATCCTCAAAATTGCAAAATGGCAATTAAGAGATGCTTCTGACAAAACTAATGTAAAAAGCTTTTTTTAAGCATTCAGCAACGCTTTAAGGAAGACATTGAATTATTTGTAGAGAAACCAAAACCAAGACTCGGTCCATTAACGGCAGAAATAACGCTCGTAATTTTTTTAGGAATCCTGAACTGAGTGCCGAAGTTACCTGATAGCAGGTGACGGTGATAAAAAAATCGGTATTATACTCAGAGCGTTGTTTTCAGATGTGAACATTACTTTAAAAAGTTTAGGGGTTTTTTTCAAGATACCAGGTCGTCTTATTTAAGCCTGTATTCGTGATATTCCATGCCTGCTGCCATACACAAGTTTCTTGTGCATGGGGTGGAAGTTATTCAATCATCTCATCTGCAAATAAGACAATTTTCTGAGGAAGCTTGCAATAAAAAAGAATATCTCGATAAAATATTATATTAAAACAGCCTCGACTTGCTTAACATGCAGCTTATCACGTTAGATCCTGTCATTAACAGTCTCAAAAAGGTATTGGATTAACTTTTAGAGCCTAGTTGATAGGTTAAGTGTTTTTTCTAATAATGACTACATAGTAGACGCTTCTTTCGAAGAAGAATTGAGTGACGTTAGGCAGATTGAAATTTTATTTGGTTTTCGTGTAATAAAAAATATATTTTTCGTTTATGAAGTTTTTATTTAATTCTTGGTAAATCCTTGTGAAGAATTTAAACTAATTTTTGTGTATCTAGTAATACAAAATATGTATATTTTTGGTAATTTATTCTCTTTTTTCATTCTTTCCCTGTAAAACTTAGTTATGAAAACAGATAAAATGTTTTTAAATATAATCAACAAACGCGTCTAAATTAAAATACTTTACCAAAAAATTTTTGTCCAGTTAGCTTGTACCAAACAACACACTGTGCGACGCTGGGTGAGTAGAAAAATCGGTTTAGCCAATTGAGTACAATGGCTTATTGAGTATGCATATTTTTAAACATTTACGTACAATAAAATAGTATATCAAACAAATGGACCTGTTAGACTTTTACCACTACTTTGTTCCCTACTACCATCGTCTCTATGCGCAGCCATTACAAATTTCGAAACGGTCGCTAGGCTTGGTATAGCCACTATTGCTGGAAACCACTTACCAAAACAAAAAAAAATCGCAAACGATGACGTGAATGCCATAGCAGAATTAAATAAATGTTTAAATAATGAAACGTGGTACGTTTTGTAGAAAGGATGTGCTTTAAATATTTTACGCATTACAAAATTAGCATATTCATTATGCCATTGTAGCCATTTGAGTACAGCCCAAAAAGCATAGGTACTAAATTCCTTTTTATAATTTTAAATTTTTTAAAGTTATTTACATGCAACATAGTTTGACTAAATTTAATAAATGCATTGAACAAATTTCGGTTTCAATGAGTCAAAGGGACGAACTGTCATTTTCGATTTTCTGCTAAAACGGAGCGAAACCGAACTAGTTTTAAAGCGAATGATTACCGGTGATAAAAATTGATCACATATGATAATAATATAGGAAAAAAGGCATCTTCGACCACCAACTCAGACGACAGAATCTGATTTCTATTTCAAGAATCGACAAAATTTAAACAAATAGTGCAAATAAGGCCGCCGGAATTGATTAACAGAGAAGGTGTTATGTTCCATTATAACAACACCAGGCCACAGGAACTGAAAGAAATTGCCTGGGAAGATTTGATGCATCTACCATATAGCCCGAATCTAGTATCTTTAGATTATAAATTGTCTCGATCTTTCCCTTAATGGTATAAATTAATCGTTTAATTCTATAGAAAACCAAGAAGTTATTTACTGATGAAGTAATGGCTTTACCTCAAAAATGGCAAAAGGTTATCGATAAAAATGGCACATACGTTTATGGTTTGAATAAATCTTTCAAATATAAGATAAACATGTTTCACTTCTGGTAAAATTTTTTACTGAATTCAACCAAGCACCCAATATAATAGATGATGTTTTTCTATTCAGTGTAAGTTTCAATTTAAAGAAATATTTTGTGGCTGTTAAACAGAGAATTTTATAGAAACTACTTGTCTGATTCAATTAATTTTTTACACAATTTGGCTTTAATTCTTGAAAAATTTATAGAATGATACTGAAGATAAAAAACAGTAATCCTGTAGAAAACAAGGTACAAATGAAAAGACTAGTCTATAAGAAGAGGGAAATTTTGTGTAATAAAAAGAAAATAATAAAATAAAAGAAAAAACAAGAAAAATTTTGTTCATGTATTTGATTGTAATATTACGTTTTATTCCAAAATTAAAAAAAAATAAAAAATATATACATATATAGTATATGTATATATAAACAAAATAAAAAATAGTATGAGCTTTTCTGTAGAAAATTGAATTAAAAATTTTATTTTCTGTGACATTAAAATAGCAAAAAAATCAAATCTTTGTTACTGTTACATCTTACCATATTGACTTGTAAACACTCAAGATAAATACTCAAGCCCGCATGATAACACAAATAGGACGAATAAAGTACATACATCTACACTTATCGTACATACATACATACGTACATATATGCTTAAAAGTTTTCTAAGTAAATTCTATTTGAACACAACTTATTCGATTTACTCAATTGAGGCAAAAAAATTTATTTGAATTCAATTTTTTCTTTCAAAAATATCTAAGCTTGGGAAAGTCATTCACTTTAATTTTTGTCTGTATTATTTTTATACCAGTATTTTTATTTACGTCTGTTTCATTATTATATTTATTGTAAAAAATATTCAATCTTAATAAAAAAACTGCTTAAAAATTTGTTGAAAAGAATATAAAACTTATGTGAACCATATATAGTAAAACTAACTTTACCACCTATGTTCGCCGGGAATTTTGACATAAAAAGCTCATGGTTATCGAATAAACATATTTAATAATCATGATATTTGTTTTATTATAATTGCTTTACTTTTTAGAAGACTGACATGTGGATAAGTTATTAAAACAAAAATTTTAAGATTCCCACAATAAAATTATTAGCGTTTAAGGTTCTGAGTTCGGTCTAAATTACTTCTTAGATAGAACAAAATATCTGTTAAAAAGTAAGCGGAATCAGATACATAAATGAGCATGGTGCCACCCATACAAATTGTATAATGATTTTTGTATATATTGAGAATGATTAGAGTTGAACTTTCTAAATTTGGTTTAAGTCACTTCGTAGTCAATACAAACCATCATTTAAAAAAAAGGAATTTTGCATGTAAAACAATTAAAGCGTTTTTTTTTTGAAATTTTGTAGAAAAAAGAAAATATGATATGTTGCCGTTTCTTCACAACTTTGGTAGAACTAATGGTAATATAGTATTCTGAAGGAAGATTAACTAATAAACTTTCATAGAGAACATGATAAGGAGAGTTGACTGGCTACCTTACCCTGTGGATTCCATTGGTATACTGAATCAGGCAGCCAGTCAACTTTAGTCAACTATTAAATCCTCCTTAGATGTTAGCATGTGTTAAAGCATCTGATGCCATGCTAGAATGACACGTTGGCAAAATTAAGAATAACGGTAAGGAGGAATTTAAATAGGGCCAAGCATACAGATGATATGTAAATTTATTGAAGGTCTTCAGACCATTAAAGATTTTCCTGTTTTAGCCCGACCTCAAAAGCCCTTCGCAATAGATCATTTTATTGGTATTGTGTACCTATGTACTGAAACCGGTACCTACAGTAGCTCTATAAGGGAGATTTGGGATCTCTTGTTGAGGACACTTTTTTCTGGCTCTCGAACGGCAGCACTCGTACAAGAGTATCCGGGTATTGCCGCCTCTTCACGTGTCACTAGAAGGATTCAGAGTCACAGGATTTTGTGATCGATTAGCTCATTCAAACCTTACAAAGCTTCAGATAGATATGGGATATTTGCGGCTCTTTTGCAAAAGATCTCTGCCAGCCACAAGCGTGGCGTGAGGACATGGTTAGTTATATACCGAAGGCAGGTAAGTCTAGTGATCTTATAGATTCATCAGTCTCATCCTTTCTTTTGAAGATTATGGAAAGATAGACTGATTAATATCTTTATAAGGAAGACCTAACTTGTGGAACGCCCTCTTCAACCGAGCCAGTTCTCGTACGTGAAAAACATCGTACTTCACAATCGTTTTACCAACAAATACGTGCTTTTTTATAAAACGTTATTCGTGCACACATGTAAAGTACTTAATTCAGCCAGCGGATAAGTCAGCCCACTATATCCCCATATAAAAAATTAAAATAGTTTTTACTAGGTAGATCGATTATTCGACTTTTTTCAAAAACCGGTTTTCGAATAACTCGAAAAATTACCACTTAAAAAAAACGGTTTTCGGTTAAAAATTAAACAAATAACCGCTTAGCCTGTTCTTTTCTTCAAATAATATTTTTTCAATTTTTGTTGCTTAATTCTGTATAATTGATATATTTCCCTCATATACATTGTTGATACCGCCGGCATATTGTAGTTTCTAGCAAGTAAGTAAGACGAACAAGAACAACGTTTCAGCATTTTTAGGTTCTAGAATCAAGTTTTGCTTGCTGCAAAATAACGTCAATTTTATAGACATATTTAAGGTGGTTAATAATAATTCCTGGTGCAGAAAAGCTTTTTCAGCTCAGTACTTAAGGACACTCAAAATATCTATACTTATCATTTCCACCCATTTAAAAATATTTTCACAGTTCAGAGAACATCTGTAGAAACTTAAATCACGCATTTAATAATATGTGGCACTATGTTAGGGAAGAATCCGCCTACTAACCAAAAAGTGCTCGATTCAATCCCAGGCCACACCATCTGACATGTTTATCAGGGGTATCGCCTCACAACATTGCCAGCGACTGGTTATGAATATTTACGCTGTGAAAAACTTCACTGATTAATACATCTGTCGTCCGGAGTCTGGTTGATCTTTATTCACCGTACATATATAAACTAATTATTTTTTTACACAAAATGAGAAAAAGTTATTATTGCTCAAGTGTGCATATCTTTGCCGATCTACCACGATTTTCACTTTCTTTGTAAAACGTTCCAGGTTGTCATATATATAAAAAAAGACTTTATATTATAAATTAAGAAAAATACTTAAACGATGAGCAAATTGGAAAAAAATATATAAAAATGTGTAAAAATTATACATATTTAAATCAACCAGTTATTCGTGTTAATATAACCGGTTTATTTGGTGTTCGAAAAATTTACATTAAAAAAAACGTATTCGGCAAAACCAAAAAAAAAAAAAAAAAACGACTAAAACCAGTCGAATAATAACAGTTCGATCTCCTTAGTTTTTACTCTAAAGTGACTTGGGAGTAGGGTTCTATTTTGAGTAAACTAAAATTGAATTTCATCTAAATATTATTAAAAAAAAAAATTATAAAAATATGTAAAGGGTCCGCCATCTAACGTTTTTTTTTCAACTAGTGCTTATTTCGTGAATAGTTACACTTAGCTCATGTCTGATTTGACAGAGAATTATTTTTATCCTTCCGCTGCGCGAATATGGTTGTGTATACGCTTGAACAACCCTAGGAATCTGGGCCTGCGATCGACTTTCAAAAGATGCTGATTTTGCCAAAAAAATAATCTTTTCAGATGAAGCTCATTTTGATCTTGGCGGGTATGTAAACAAGCATGATTGTCGCATTTGGGGCACAGAAAACCCGCACGCATACATTGAAAAGCCGATACACCTAAGACGAGTCACTGTTTGGTGCGGATTTTGGTCCAGAGGCATACGAGTAATTGGGCCATTTTTCTTCGAATATGAGCAAGGAGTAGCCGTTACAGTCAATGGTGATCGTTATCGGGCCATGTTGAACGAATTTTTGTTCACAAAAATTGAAGAGGATGATATTAGCAACATTTGGTTTCAACTGATACGGCGCTACGTGCCACATAGCCGAAGCTACACTCGATGTTATGCGCCCTGTTTTTGAAGATCGCATTATCAGCCGCAGAACTGATGTCATTTGGCCACTTCGGAGCTGCGATTTGACCGTTGGGCTATTATTTGTGCCAGAGACAATTGACGCTTTAAAGGACAATATTCGTGAATCCATTGGTGAAATACAGCTGCACACAATCGATAATGTGCGTATTATGTGTGAGAGAAAAATAAATAAAAAAATTTTTTTTTATTGTACAGATTTGATTTTTTAAGAGACTTATATATTAAGTTTATGTTTCCTATAGAATGATTGGTAAGGGTATGTATAGGGTTTGAGCTATGGAATATATTGTTCCTTGTATTAGTAAGTATGGCACATTCACATTGGAGGCGTTGCGGAGTTGTAGGAGGATTTCGTATAGAAGAGCAAAAGAGATTAAAATTAGTATAAAAAAGAAACCACGCGTAATTCCAGTGTGTCATAAACGTAGGCGTAAAACTTTCATGCAATCCCATTTATCCACCTTACTCTTACAGTCCCTCACATAGTTGTAAATTGTTTTCCCATCGCAATTGATAGTCCTGTACCAAGCGGATGTTGACCTAAAGATATTATCTCTCAATTAATATATAATGTCTGTTAATTAATTAATTCGATATTCCTGCGATTCAAATTAAGTGTTGAGTATAAAGGCTCTGTTACTGCGTTCCGAGCTGCAATATCAGTAAGTTCATTGCCTCGAATTCGACTGTGACCAGGGACCCATATCAATCTAATGTCGGGATATCTATCAATCAAAGTAATCCTTATAACTGAGGCATAATATTCATTATTTATCACATTGAGAATAGATTTCAAAGACGAAAGAGAGTATGTGCATATAGCGAACTTCCCCTTTTCCGTTCTCATATATTTAATGGTTTCATAAATTGCAATAATTTTAGATGAGAAAACTGAACTATAGTCAGAAAGATAAGAAACTTACAAAATGTCATAGTCAATAGTGATGCTGTAAGTAATGGTCGAATTGACCTTAAAACCGTAGATTTATTTTCCTAACTATCTGTCTTAGGGGATTTCCCTCATTGTATAAAAAGACACGAAAAAGTTTTGTAGTAAGAATATCTCTTTGTGTATTTAAAGATCTTATGTTTGATTTGAACGTAAATTAGTTAGGGGAGCAGAGCGTAGCACTCCAAGCGCCACTCTTAAACATGAGTGTACCAAAGAATTTATCTTCCTCTTGCGCCCGATATGTACTAAATTTGTCTATATAAATCAATAAATCTTGAAACAACTACCATATTATTTGGAGGTTAGTATAAACACAATATTTTTATATTTTTAAATTAAGATCGGCCAATATTTGTAGTATGTAATTCAATTTAAGTTTAATTGATTTTTATTGCGATATATAAATGTATACACCTTTTGTCTTGAGCATTGCTTGGAACTTATTTACAATTCTTTCTAATTTACAATAATGCAAAATATAAAAATTTTGTATTGTTATAGAACATAAAAATCTATTTTCAAGCGCTTCTAGTGCTTCTAAATATGTTGTTTTGATGTCGTCTTCCTATGTCGAAGTTAAGTTTAGTACTTTTAACGCCAATTCAATATTTTTATGTCTTATTTCATATCAGCATTTGTTTATTGTCAACATTTCTCTACAAAACATAAAACTTTAGTACTTTTGCATACATTTTTCTTGGTTTTTAAAACGTTTACTATAAAAGTACCACTTGATAGAAAATGTTGTAAAAACAATAAACGTTTATGTGACAAGCTTGTCATACAGACTATTAAATTTTTCATAATCTTGATTAAGAATGTTCTCATAAAAGTGTTCTTAAAAATAATAAAAATAAATAAAAGAATGAAAAAACAAATAAAATCTTAAAAATACTATGGAATACCTAACTTAAATAGGATAAAGTTATTATTTCTACTTCTACTACTTCAGATAAACTTTGATAATTCTAGCTTTCATTTCATTTTTTATTTACTCTTCATCATTTGCCAGAGTTAGCCACCCACTGGGTAACCCAATTAAACCCAGCCGGGTTTCATCGGGTTTTATATTTAAAAAACCCGGGTGGGTTTTTTATTTAAAGGTTTTCGTCAAAAAAAAAATAAAATTTACGTATTGGGCGGACAAATTAATTCGGTCCTTTTTTTTCTTTTAGCTTGAAAGAAATAATGAATTAACAAATTTAACAAATCACTGCTTACACCTTTTCCCCAACTCTGATCCAATATCCGAACCCCGTCTCAGAAAAACTCCTCGAACTTTGAGGCGATCCAATTTAAAGTTGATTTTATATTTTTTCAAGAGAATTTATTTGGTAACATGCCAAAAGATAATATATCCGTCGAAACAGCCAGTAGTTAGAAAGAGCAATTTTTGGAGAATGCAACGAGTGCGGCATTTAATCGTTCCTAACCATTGTTGGGCTACTTTTGCGATATGAGACCGGGCGCTGTTATGCAAAATGAAAATTTCATCTGTCTATCCGTTTTTCTCACAATGCACGGTTCAAACGAAGTAATTGCAGCCTGTTCCGATCACCGAGTTTTAGCAGTTCATAGAACACAATGCTATCTTGATCTTACCAAAAATGTAAAATTGCATCTGCAATGCAAAAAAAAAACAGTAAAATCCTGTGGGTTGAATTTTTTTTAAACTGGGTTTTTGTCAACCCTGATACAAGCTGACATCAGCCATTGCCCAGATTGTAACAATGGTTCCTACCATAGACCTAAAATAAAAAAATTAAAGTCACAATTTTTTTATCAAATATGGCGTCATTATTTCCATTTACATAGAACAATCATTTTAATGGTACAGGGTGTCCGCTGGGAAGGTATACTACTTTGTTTGTTCATAATTTTTGATTTTATGAAAGAGAATGGATCTTACATTGATAAATGTTTTACTTAATGTCAGCAATTATGTATGGAATAAAATATCAGGTAAATGCCCGCCTCTGTTAGCCTCACAAATGTGAGCCCTTTTGAGCACATTTTTCATTATATTCTCACACATTTCACGCGATATTTTATTAATTTCTTCAGGAATATTTTGTTGGAGTTGCTCCAGCGTTTCTGGCTTGTTTGCATAAACCTTGCTTTTCAGATATCCCCACAAAGAGAAGTCTGGAACAGTCCAATCAGGCGATCGTGGAGGCCAATCAACATCACCATTCCTTGAAATAATTTGTTGTGGAAAGAAGTCTCGCATTAATTCCATTGGCTGTATGTGATGTGGCATCGTCTTGTTGAAACCACATGTTAGTCAAGCCCAAAGCTAAAAAGTTTTCAATCATATCACGATATCGCTCCCCATTGACAGTTACCATTACGCAGTTTTCAGTTTCAAAGAATAAGTTCCAATGATTCTTCCTGACCAATTGTAAACGAGACTTTCACTTTTAATGGACGCAAAAGTGACTGATGAATAATTTTTGGGTTTTCCGTTGCCCAGAACCGACTATTCTTTTTATTCACATAACCATTCCTCGTTACTCATTATGATTTTTTTATGAAAATGAAGGCTGTCATGGGCGACCTGTAACATCCTATTGGCATATGTACAGCGGCGCAAATAGTCTTCTGGAACAAGCTCTTATGTAAACTGAATCTTAAATGGACACAAATGCAAATCTTTGTGCAAAATTGTGACCAAAGTTGTTCTTTGAAGACCAAGCTCCCGAGTACGGCGTCGAATTGAGGTTGATGAATAGTTTTGAACACTTTTTTGAACAGTAGTAATGTTTGCAGCCGATCTTGTAGTATGTTGTGGTCCATGCTTGGGCCTATCAGCTACAGTCCCTCTATCTTCGAAGTCATTCACTACACGATATATAATGCGTCTTGTTGGCACGTTGTTTCTCCCAAACATTTTACGGAACTTTCTTATTGATTATTGTGAATCGATGATTGATTTTGATAAAATGTTTTAACAATTAAAACACGTTGGTTTACTGAATATTTTCCATAATAAATATTCCACGTCTCTACTTCACGACTGCCAAACATGAACTGTCAAGACTAATTTTTACCAAAATGGCGGCAAAACAAATTAGTATACTTTCCCGGCGGACACCCTGTATATTTGTTTTTCTTTCATTTCCACCATTCCCGTTAGGAATAGCCTCAAAGTAGAGCGCATACTAGTAGTTGCTGTTTTCAATGAGAAAATGTCGAAAGTAAAGTACAACACAAACAAGTTTAAAACCTTAGGAAGCTTATAAAACTCAAGTTATTCTTAAAAAACGAAGAGTTTAATTTATTTTAAATTAATTTCGTTGTCATTAGCTTGTTGGATATTTACTAGAAGAAAGTGGATTTTCCGCGTGCCGTTTTTAGTGTTTACTTGTGTATATATTTCAACTTCAGTAAAAGGTTTAATTGTGTTTTTCCAATGGTCTCGTTTTATTATTATTTGTCAATATTTTGAGACTCTATACTGTTATTTTCGGCAGCTATCTTGCACCACTCTATGTGTTATCTCATACAGGTCAAAGTTATCTCTTTGGTTTTTAGACGCATTTCTATATAATAATATGCTAGATGAGTTAGAAATATATATACTTTATATATACTTTATATATGTGTCCTAATTAGGCTCCTAGTTGTAGCAAAGGGCCACCACACACTTTCTCCGCAATCGCTTTATCTCTATCCAGCTTTTGCCAGAAGTTTCAATTTCTGCATTTATTGTTCGATGCCAAGTTTTTTTTTGGCTGAACGCGATTTCTGTTACTTTGCGAATTCCAGTTCAACGCTTTTTTGGGGATTTCACCAGCTGGTGTGCGTAGCAAGTGACCACTCCATCTTCATTTTCGACATCTAATTTGGATTGTCACTAACTTCTCATAGCACTTGAGCAAAAGCTTTGAAATCAAAATAATTCTTAGCCACCATTTTCTCAATACTCTTATATGTCTCAGACAGCGGTTTATAAACACTTGCTTTGGCAATCTTCCATTCATCATGTAGGTTTCTCAACCATACAATAAGATGAATTTCATATTTGATCTAAATATTCGTATATTTGTGGTAGTGGATAAAGCTGTTGATTTCCACATTTTTCTCCATTCATCAAAAGACGCTTTAGCCGTGTTCATACAGTTGTCCACATTTTCAGTAGTTCCCTCTTCGCTCTTTTTCGAGCGACCATACGACCATCAGTGCATATAAGTATACACATGTATGAATATATAAGTATGTAATTACTGTGCCTTCTGCAAAAATTGCATCGCAAACTTCAGGCATAAATTTTGATATTGTGTTTGGAGGGTAAAAGCTAAACGTTGACATACTCGAATATCTTCTCGAAAAGTGGTGTCATACTACCCGATATATGGTGTAATTAGTTCCACAAATTCAGAGAAATGTAATTCCTTCACTTTTAAGCTGGTATCATGCGACTGACGAAATGCACCAATTGTTGGTACTGCAACAACATCAAAAAGCCGCCAATATCTATTGTGTTCTTCAGCAAAAATTGAAGTGAAAAATCGTCAAATAAATTGATGCACTTGCGACAATCGTATTATCTCAGTACGAACAGACAGGAACATGAGATTTTATTTAATGAATAGTGCACGACAGTGTGACCATAGTGCGGCGATAAACATCGTAAGTCTCGTACCGAAAAAAAAAAATGTTACAATATGCGACGCTAATGGGAGCATTCTGAAAATATCGGCGCAGACTGTGCTATATGCGCCGAGAGGAAAATCTCAGCTTAAGACGTTTAATGACTGTGTATTTATTGCATTTTAGTAATTCAAACTTTGCCTTGTTCGATTATTCGATGGGCTTAAAAAATGTATTTCTTTTGTTTTCGCTCGGAGACTTTCAATTATTATTGGATAAAATGCTGGTTTGCCTATTATTCACAAAGATAAATATCTATAGTATAAATATGATCCCAAAAAATGTATAAATTTATTACATTTAGGAGGCTTATCTATGAGAAATAAACTTGTCCGGTAAAGCGTTAGAGTCACTGTATAGCCAAAGAAAAAACCACACAATTTTTAAAAGCTAAGCGACATACGTCCATTTCCATTCACATCCATTCCAAAACTAAACAAAATTTTTTATTTTATTTATTATCTTGTTATTATCTGCTCATTTTCGTTCTGTTGTATCCATATACGCTGTAGATAATTCTCAGCCAGCTGAGGCTCAAGAGAGCTATGTTTAACTATGTATGACCTATACATTTTGATTAATTTCGTTCTTTTTCTTTTTCTGTGTGTACAAAATCCTAGAGAAAAAAGCAAAATGTATCACTTAGTTTGACAACATATGGTGAGCTTATGCTAATTTACCACAATTTGAAACTTGAACCCTTTTGTTGAAATCTACCGCACAGTAGTGAGAGAAAGTTTAGCAATATTGACTTTATGTATTAATTAACAATGTTCTTTTGAGTATGTGGCAGTAACCAGAACATTTTGCATCCACAACTGTATTATAAAATATCCCAATAGATACAAAAAGAAATTTAAAAAAAAGTTCAAAATAAAATACATTAACAATTCGACAACAAACTTTTATAAAAATATATATTTAAACACATTTTCACTTTATACAAGCCCTATACGTTAGACGCTGGTGCAAAAAAAAAATAAATTTAATAAAAATAAATAAATAAATTCACTTTTAAAACTTATAACCAAAAACAGCTAAAAAGGATGTAAAGAAATTAATGTAGAAGTAAATACGTATGTATGTTATATAAAAATAAAATTGGTGAAGGGGATGTGTTAATGTTATAATAATGATGATGAATTAATACAACAATTTGAGGAACTTTTTAATTTAAATTTCTAGTTCTATCAACTATTCCGTTATTGGGAAATTTTTTAAACTGAGTTCATAAGACACACACACAGCCATAGACACACTTATTTAAAACAATACTGGTAAAGACGATTTTGGTTAACTGATTAGTTATCACTCCATTAACGGAATTAACACATTTTACTTTTATGTTTATTTTTTGAAACCTACAAATTTCACTGATGATTGATGTTTAACCTTAGAGAACGAATAGAATAAAAAATGATAAATTTGTATTTTGCTTTTTTATGGGCAGTTAAACTGGTTATTTTACGACTGCTTTTGACGGTTTTTTATATAATTTTCATCGAAGTACATAATTAAGTGCTTATGTATCAAATATCTAAAGTCTTTTTATTTATACAAAATGAAGTAAAATCTTTATTTTTCCAAGCTTTTTGAATTCTAAAACTTTATTTATTTTTAGGTACTCAATACTTAACAGTAAGGAATTGTATATTATCATTTAATTGTTATAGAATATTTTAATTTGAACGGCTTCAATAAGACTTTGTCTAAGAGCCATGGTTGGCAAAAACCCGGGTCTTAATAAAAACCCAACCCACCTGGGTTTTATTGGATATTATAACTGCTTTCTGATATTATTCAATTAGACAATATTTATTTGCACTATAAGCTGCTAAAACTCGGTGATCGGAGCAGCAATTACTTTGTTTCAGCCGTGCGTTACAAATAATAAAAATAAAAATAAATAAAAATAAATAAACGACCGGAATATAAAGACAGACATGATAAAGTAATTTTTTGTTTCACAGCTACTGCACACAGAAAAACAGACAATTTAAAATCAACATGAAAAATTGTAAATTTTAAGGCGTTAGAAATTTCTAAACAAAATTTTATTGTTTAATCGAAGTATGCTGTACATTTTTTGTATACATACGAGTATATATGTATATTTGTCTTTTGTTTTCAACATTTTTGTCAAAAAAGCAAAATTATTATCAAAAACAGTTAAATCAATCTTGTTTGAATTGATTTTAAATGAGTTTTTTCTCTGTGTGGCCTCACGTTGCAAAAGTTGCCAAGCAATTGTTCAAAACGCTTAATTTAATATCTTGTCGCACTCCTTCTGACTATTGTCTTTTCGACAATTATTACGTTTATACAATATCTTGCTATACAATATCTTTTGGCATGTCACAGAATCACTTCTTTTAAAAATACATAAAATCGGCTTTAGAGTTGGATCGCCACAAAAGACGAGAATTTTTACTGAGACGGTTTTCAGAAATTGTCTCAGAAGCGGAGAAAAGATGTAAGCAGTAGTTTCATAAATTTTTTTTTTTTGAGATTTTTTAATTTATTATCTTTTTGGAGCCAAAAAAAAAAGATAGGCAGAATTGATAATATCGTATAATTTAACTGCTTATTTTTCACATAATTTGCAAAAAAAATTTCCAATTTTGCTTAAAGTATAAATGAACATTTCATATTGCAGAAAACAAAAACAATCTTTAGACGAAACAAAGAGAATAGAAACAATTATATATTGTACGTATATGATACATATTTATACAGACAAACAATAATATCGATTTCTATCTGGACGCTGTTTTTGTTAGAAAAATATTTAGTGGGTATTTCATTACTTTTATGTCTGAATGTCATACATAATTACTTTTATGTTTTCGAGATGAAAATATTCAATTTGCTGTTTTGGACCCAGTTAAAGGGTAACTGCTTGTGCTTTGTTTAGAACTATTTAATCACAATTAATTTATATATTAAGTTAAGTGAGCTGAATCAATAAAATAAATTTATCCGAGAAGACAATTTTGTCTTGAAGTTAAACGTTAATAATATGTATATATGTATGTTATACTATAAAATGTTTATTTTGCACTTTTTTTATAAAAACTACAAAAGTAATAAAAAATTCTTTCATATATGGAATGCGCATAGGTAATCTTCGAATATATGTTTAGTTTATTTAACCTTAATACGCATTGTTATTTACTGAGCATACATTTAGTAATACTAGAACTAAACGTACTTAGTAAATTTCTGAAAGCACGTTCACTTTTAAGCAAGTTGAACTTTACATATTTTATATATATATATATATATATATATATATATATATATATATATATATATATATATATATATATATATATATATATATATAAGAGCAGCACTCAGGGGATGGCCCCTACTCATGCAGTGCATTGTGCTGGTACTAGAAACAAAGGTTATTGGAAGGAGGACAGAGGAAGTAGTGTTTATGGACGTTAGATTTAAATTTACTCATGTCATAAGTGGTCGAATAGTGCGACCAAAAAACTAATACTTCCTATAATGCGTTGTGCGATTTACTGGAAAATCAAATACAAAGGTATGCGCTCTACGAGAAATACGAGTACTACGTAAAAATATATGATTTTTAGGAATTAAATCCTTAATTTCGTTAGAACACATTCCGTTTAGTACCAATAGAATAATGAAACACACGACGGTGCTCCAATGAATCGATAGAGTTGGCTACCCTACCGTCATTGATGAGCATCTTCGAACTTTCCTGTACGCGGTCGAGACGCTCAAAATGGACTTTGGAACACCGGCCCATACATGAGAGTTGTATTCCATTTTGGGTCTTATATAGGCCTTGTAAATATTAAGGAGATCAGATGGAGTGAAGTATTTCTTGCAGCGTTTTAAAAAACCAAAACCACCGTCTCTATAACCTTGGAGAGTGCGGAACAAATTACTATTGGACGGCAGTTCTCAGGATTACTAGCCTCGCCCTTTTTGGCGATTGGCGTTACATTAGCAACTTTCCAGCAAGATGGAAAAATACCGACGCTATATGACGCACTGAAAAGGTGAGCTAATGGACGCCCAAGCGTCGAAGAGCACTGCTTCAGGACTAGTGCTTGTATGTCATCCGGCCAAAAAGACTTGTTAACGTTGAGATTTGCAAGGACCCTTTTTACAGCATGAGCTCGAAAGAATATACTAGGCATAGTACTCTATCAAGTTCGGCCAGTGGTTAAACGCTCCCCGCAAGTGAGAATTACTTGCAAACATTTCGGCCAAAAGGTTTGCCTCGAAAGCTTTTTGAATGGCATCGACGTTTGAGTCAAGTAAACAAAGTTTCCAATTAAAATGTTCAAAAAATCATTGAGCGCAGTGTACATACACATTTAAAATAAATGTTATATACTAAGAGGCGGTTGATTGTGTCGCAGCTCAGCACACTAGTATACATATAAAATTTGTAAAAAATTAAAATGAAATAAACGTTTAAGTATCAAGTATATTATTAAGTACCCAATTGAAAAGTACTTAATACTATCAAATATTTAATTTTAATCTAAATTGCCAGCAATGATGCAGACTTAACTTATATTAAATGTATTTAAACCTTAATTCAAATTGAGAACTTGGTTTTACAATAGAAATAGCTGACCGTTGATAACAAATTTGATGCTGCACAAGTTTTAGAAGTAGGTAAATTAATGATGGGGGGTGGCATGCATAACAACACAAGCGACCCAGGTTCGATCCCCAGCAGAGGACATGACGAAAAAAAATTTTAATTGTGGTTTCGAACTTCTTCCCTCCACACAACTCCATCTAAAAAAAAAAAATAAGAAAAAGGCCCCCTTGACCCTTCTCGCATAACTCTGGCGATGATGAGAAACATCAAAAGAATGATCATGAAAAACATTCCACCTACTGGGAAAAAATTACAATGCTAAAGTAAAGATCACCAACAATTAGCAAGGATCTTCACCACTATACAAAAAAAAAAAAAATCATATGGAGGAAGCTACAGCGGATTAATCATCCATTAGCTTGAAATATCAAATTGATTTAAGAAACTGAAACAAAGCAATAGATAATTTGTGGAAAGCCAATATGCTCCCTAGAGAAGTGACAGAAAAAAATAATAGAAGCTGTCCATCAGTTTGATATAAACAAATCAACGGATTGCCGAATTGCATCGATATTCTATCAAAGAAAAAATGTGGAAAGGAAATCAGAAAGTGGACGTTCACATAAATCTACTACCAAAAGAAAATAAGTAAAATAGTAAAAATCAACAAACGGAAGACGACGGTTATCGGCTACGCAAATTAACAGTTTGGACTTTATACTGTCGTGCACGCTATCAAAAATTAATTAAAAAGACGGACTTATTAGCCAGAAGATGAGACAATAAACCACTTGTAAATAAGATAATTAAGAAAAAACTGCTTAATTTTGCCAGACAGTATCTCCAATGGTCATATGACATACATATATATGTACCAGCGACTACTCGAAATTTAGCTTATTGTCTCTAATGGCATGTTCTACGTACACCGGCAGCCAAAACAAAGCTCTTCACCTATATATTAGTTGCTAACTGTTATCCGTGATTACGGCTTAGTAATGAATTGCCTTCCCATCCTACCAGAAGCACAGCTTTATCTTTATTGGTGTCAATCTTGTCTTTAACACCATCTGGGTAGCTTTAACTTGTTTCGTGCATGATTTTTTCGCACATTGATTCTTTTTCTATCGGCATATCAAACAAGCTAAAATGCTGCCTGATGCAACTAATATTATCATAGATGTTACATTCTAAAGCAATCTGCCGACAATTTGTAAACGAAGCGTTTCAAACAATAATATTTGTGATTGCCAAGATTCGTTTTTTTAATGTCAAGCTGCAATATTAAATTTTTACCATTACAATTAATGCAGGTTCGTTCCAGTGAAAAAAAAAGCTGTTTAAATATCAGTTCCGAACTATTTCAAAAAAGGATAAAAGTAACTGTATTTATTTAGTATAATTTATTATCCATTATTTTCTTCTCATTACTCTCAGTTTCATGTTTTTTTGAATGTATCAGTTATCACTTTAAATTCACGTTCTAAATAAAGCGGAAAAACAAAATATTGTTACGTTATGAGTTCGTAGATTGTAGTTAAAATAAAATAAGTCTTGGGTTTTTGGTTTTTATTAAAATCCTTTATTCAACACAGTTTTGTGCACCACTGCTTGCAACCTTTTTACAAGCAATAACAATATTCATATTCTTAATTCATCTTCCGGTTTATAATTTTGTAAAGAACAACAATTACTGGACAGATCTTTCTACTTAAAGATCTTCCAACCTGATCGTAGTTACAGCTTAGGTTCGATAACAACCTTACACTGAATTCAAAACAATAACACGTTCGTTGAGTTTACTTTACTTAAACACATTGTTGTTCGCACCGATGTGCTTTTTATATAGCTGAGTAAACAACACATCGAAAGCTTTCGAACCTCTCGATATTTCAGGTAGATTTCATTTCTTTCTTTTAATTTCTTTTTAGTTCTTTTGTAGCCATGCGTATAAAAACATCTACCTCTTTCAGCTTTTAGTATCTGTTGTTGCTGGTTTATTGTTTGTTACTTGTGTTCTTTGATGTTAGTTTTTGTGGTTGCTGTGTTATATTTATTTACTTTATCTCTGCTAATGTTTGTTGGTGTAGATTTGGTTATTTGTAAACAGCAAGTAAAGTTGTTCTTGCAGCTTTTGTTTATTTATTTTAGCGAAGTAATAAACGAAATCTTATTTCCGTGACAATATTATTCGTTATTAATTCATTATGCTTTTGATTTTAAAATCAAAGAGAGGCTTTGATCCTCTCTACATGACTCCTTTAAGAAGACACCCTCACTCATATATACAATTATATATAAAATTATATCTGGTAGGCGGCACATCCATATAAAGCAAATATTTATCTGTCTATGTCTTCAAACTGGTAACGGTTAGAGCCTCTAAATGTGGTTTCAATACCTTAATTGCCAACCCAAATTATCACTCAAAAAGTAGATGGAATTAGATAAGTAGGCATGGATCTTTCATGGAGTTTGTATATCTTGAATCCGAGCTGGTCTAAATGACTTCATAGTCAATACAAATCATTAGTCAAACAGTAGGCGCAGTCTTACAAGTTGGCATGGTATCCTCCATACAATGTAAATATTATTTGTTTTTACGTCTTGAGAACGGTTAAAGCTAAAACTTCTGAACTTGATCTTAAAGATATAAGTAAATAAATAAATCACAGTTAACAAATAGGCTCAATTGTCATCAGACATAGATAGCAAACAGTAATTTTTGCATATCTTTAGAACTGTAATAATAAAAAAAATTTCAAAATTTTGTTCAAAAATTGTCGTGGGCAACACTTATTATCAATCAGTAACTGGCGAGATTTTTATAAGTGGGCTTGACACCTCACATTCATACTAGGGATTAACAATCAAGAAAAACATCTTTGTTATTTTTGATGCAATACATTGCAAAAATACTATGCCATTTAGGCCGCAAACTCCAGAAGGCCAATACTTGGAGCTATTTGCCGCCCACAACCACCTTGCGCAATTAGTGAATGAACCTACTCACATATCGTGCACAGATGGGCGCCAAAATAACACCATCGACCTTTTTCTCACTACGCACACTACGTATGTAGTTGAGGTCCTTGCACCTCTCGAAAATTCTGATCATTGTACCATTTCTGCCCCTTTTCCGTTCTCCACCTTTCATGAAGCTTCACGTACAGCTACGAAGCGCTTAGTATTCAATTACGGGAAATCTTGTTGGGATGAGCTTAACGATTTCTATGGGCATAGCAATTGGAAACTTTGTTTCTTTGATCCAAATATGAATGCCATGGCCGATATCGTTGTTAATATAATAAAGCTAGGGATGGATAGTTTTATCCCATACAGAAATCTCCCGATTAAATCAAGAAATAAATCTATTTTTAATCAGACGTGCACGCTTGCAGACAAATCCAGTGAGGAAGCATTCAGAAATTGGCGTAATAATAAATGCGATCATACTGATTCCCTATGCAAGGAGGAGAGATCTTCGTATGCCGCCATACTTAGGCGCGAGAAGACTCTTTACGAACAGCGCCTGCACGCTTAAGTTCCAGTCCTTATAAAGGATGACCAAACATTCACTAACCCGGTTGATAACACAAGCCTTCTGGCTGAAAAGTTTGCAGGTAATTCGAGCTTACCGGAGAACGTTCAACCACTGCCCGAACTTGGAAGAGTATCAGCGACTATGCCTAGTATATTCTTTCGAGCCCGTGCCGTTAAAAAGGTACTTGCAAATAATTCTTCTGGGCTGGATGATATTCCAGCGCTGGTCCTGAAGCAGGGCTTTTCGACGATTGCGCGTCCATTGGCTAATCTTTTCAGTGCGTCTTATCGTGCGGGTGTTTTTCCATCTTGATGGAATGTTGACAATATGACGCCAATCCCTAAAAAGGGTGAGGCTAGTATACTACCGCCCAATAGCAGTTTGTTAGGCACTTTTCGAAGTTATGGAGAGTATGATTAATCAACACCTTGTGAAATATTTAGAGTCCAACAATTTGCTGAGCGATCGTCAATATGGTTTTCGTAAGGGTCGCTCTATTGGTGATCTTCTGGCGCTACTTTCAGAGGAATAGGTCCATTCATGGACTTGGTGGGAGTAAAGTTGTGGCCCTGGATATTTCCAAGGCGTTTGACAGAGTCTGACGCGATAGACAGAGTCGATAGTCACTTCTCTCGATTCATATCGAGCTTTTCCAGAAATCGCACTATAAGAGTGATTATAGACGGGATTTCATCCGACGAGTTTAAGATAAATTCAGGGGTACCGCAAGACTCTGTTCTTTCTCCAACTCTATTTCTAATATTTCTTAATGATTTTCTTTTTCTAACTTCTAATCCTATCCACTCTTTTGTCGATGACAGCAACATTTGTCATTCATATTCTTTTGATCGTAGGCCGAGGGTGAAAAGGCAGAGTATGAACGATACGCTTACAAGCGACCTGACGAAAATCTCTGAGTGTGGTCGCGCGAACAGCTTTGACCTTAACGCGCGCAAGACCCAATGTTGTTCTCTGACACACAGACGTGGTGGTGTGTTGTCATCTGTATCTACGGGTAGTGTAGATATGGGGAATTAGATGCTCTTGATGTTCTGTGTATGAGAATTCACTATGACGTTCGTTGGAACGAATACATATTTCGAGTGGAAAAAGAAGTATTCCTCGACATTGCCTCGGCTTTTAAAGACGGTGTAAGAAATTCTCCGCTCCATCTGATCTCCTTGATACTTACAAGACCTATGTTCGATCCAAATTAGAATACAACTTTCATGTATCGACCGGTGCTTCAAAGTCTATTTTAGAGCTTCGCGACCGCGTACAGGAGAGGGCGAAGGTCCTTATTAATAATAGTAGGGTAGCCAACTCTATCGATTCATGAGAGCATCGTCGCAATGTGGAATGTGTTTCAGTGTTCTATTGGTACTATAACGGAATGTGTTCTAACGAGATTAGGGAACTAATTCCTGTTAATCATATATTTTTACGTAGTACTCGTATTTCTCGCAGAGCGCATTTCCTTGTGGTGGATTGTCTAGTGAATCGCAGAATTCATTTTTTAGTAACAGTTCGTTTGTGGAACAATCTTCCAGCGAATGTCTTCCCTTCCATCTACGACATGAGCAAATTTAAGTCGAACATCCAAAAACACTACTCCCTCTATCCTCCTTCCCACAACCTATTTTCCTGTAACAGCACAATACACTGTATGAGTAGCGGTTAATCCCTGAATGCTGGTCTCAAACAAACAAACAAAACAAAAAATATATATGCATGTTCTTTTCTAAAAAATTAACCTTTAAAAGGCTTAAGTATTTTGCTCTTCTGACTCTCAATAAACTCTGCAGTTTTTGTCTTATAGCGTTTTAACGCTGTAAGATTGGAATTAAGGAAGCTCTAAAGAATTACGCCGTCTTCAAGCTATTATGTATATAAAAATTAATGTGTTGTTGTTTGAAGACTTTATACAGTAGAACCGATTATCTTGAAACTCTTAGAGTGTGTTTCTGTTTGGACTTTGGCCGAAACAATGATAAATTCAATAATTGTTGCGATAATAATTAAGATGGTAGTAGCGAAGCACAGCGGCTTTTAGCGAATTAATAATAAAAGACAGTCCATATCGTTCAAAACTGTTTCATAAACAATAAATTATTTCTAATATTCTATGCCAACGAAAAATACAGCAGGGACATAACACAAAATGAAAAATACAATTTTGTATTTTACAAACATTGTTTGTTGAAAGCACTTATACATGATAAATAAAGTTTTTATACTGTAAATTAAATATTAAGTATTATTTTAAGATTTTATTTTATTAATTAAGTGATAATGCACGGTTTTTACGAAAAATGTATCGTCACGTATTGTGGCTTAAAAATAAATGAATAAATTAAAAATTAAAACCGAGCGATATTAAAGAATGTGTGTATTGAATGACTTAATTTACAAGATGGTTACGTTTTAAAAAGCTTATGAATTGAAATGGTGGGAAATGATGAAAGTACGCAGAAAGAAATTATAATTAAGTTTGTTTAAAAAGCCTTTTTAAACACGTACAAAAATCTTCCAGTATTCTCTACAAGTACAAATATCACTCCTGTTAGACACAAACTGTTTCTGTTTCTTAGAAAAATAATTAAATGTTTTACAACAGATGTCAACCATTTTTACCAAATTAAAATTAATTGTTTTGATTTTATACTTTTTATTTATTTATTATTATTTTTTTTTTTCTGTGGTAGACATAAGCAGGGTATCTTATCTTATCTTAGTGCGCCTAAGGAAATTTTGTATTCGTGCCAATTCAAGACTTACACACTAATCCTTCTTAAAGATGTTAGGCTATCGGACAGTTATTATTCGACCGGTTTTAACCGGTTTTTTTGGTTTAGCTGAATACAATTTTTTTCCAAATCTTCATTTTTCAAATACCGAATAAGCCGGTTGACAACAATAACTTTTTGTCATCTTCGGTAGATATACACTGGTGGACAAAACTAAAGCAACTGACATTACACTTTCATACTTTAGCAAATATGTTTGGCTAAAGGGGTTTAAATTTGATGTTTTTTGGTTTTTATGTTTACACTTTATTTAGATTAAACATAAATGCAAAAAAAAATATAATCCATTTGCTTAAAATATTTCTCTTTTTACAAATAACGAAATAAACATAAAATTCTAGTGAAATCAAAGCAACTTTTGTATGTCTGTAATAAAACTTAAAAATTAAATTTATAGTCGTAACCCTTATTTTTAATGACGGCAGCACATCTTCGGGGCATTAAATCAATTAGCCTCTCAATTTGATTTGATGGTTTAGAAATGCTGTTCCATGCGTTCTGGATACGATTAAAAATGGTGTGTTTATTTGTCCCTAAATCCCTTTTTATTTTGCGGTCAACGATGCTTAACAAATTTTGAAGCATGTTTTGGGTTATGTTGGAAAACCCAAACCAGTGGCATATT
The DNA here is from genome assembly GCA_023159175.1 of Wohlfahrtia magnifica. Classification (NCBI taxonomy): domain Eukaryota; kingdom Metazoa; phylum Arthropoda; class Insecta; order Diptera; family Sarcophagidae; genus Wohlfahrtia; species Wohlfahrtia magnifica. Next base: position 224,014 of record JAKWBJ010000171.1, on the reverse strand, counting down.
TTCTTCTGTGGCAGCATTACGTTTTCCAACAGATTTTTAGAAACAAATCGATCCATTTTCTCCATCGTATGAAAAACAGTCTCACACCATTTTTGCGCCTCCACCAAGTTTTACCGTTCCTTTACAATATTGCAGTTTAGGCCGTTTTTTTTGTCTCCTTACGGTGAAGTCCTTCATATCTGAGTCTTTAATGTTGAATTTGTATTCGTCTGAGAACAATATGTTTCTCCACTGAGCAGGACTCCAACCAATATGAACTCTTGCAAAAGCTAACCTGGCTCTGCGATTTTTCTGGGAAATAAATCGTTTCTTTGATGGTTCCCGAGCATTTAAATCTTTTTCTAAAACTCCTCTTCTTATAGTTCTACAGCTTACATCCAATGACAAATTTCTCACTAATTCAGTTGATGTGACAAAGCGCTTCTTTTTTATTTCACGGCTTATTTTTTATTTGTATGATGTGGAGTCTTCCTTGGTTCACCTACAGAATGTACTGTCACTACTGATCCAGTTGTTCGAAATCGACATGTTATTCGAGAAATCACTGATTTACATATTGAATACTTTTCGGAAATTTGTTTTTGGGACAAACCATTTTGATAGTCACTTATAATTTGCTCTTTAAGATAACTAAAGTACTTTTTTTAGCCATTTTTCATATTTTTATATTAAAATTACTTTAAATCGAAAGTTTTTCACGTGGTGTTGTAAGTAAACTTTAATAAAAATGTTTTTTGAAATGTCAAAGCAAAATATGCTAAATATAATGGTAAAAACAATCACTGTTTTTTGTAAACGTTAATGTTATAATAATGTTTTCCACGTAGTTAATTGAAGTTGAATATTTTTTGTTTAGAATGTGCAGATTATAATAATATCTGTAACACTACGAAGAAAAAATTACAAATTTCCTCAAAAATTAAAATGTTTTATTGCATTAATTGATTGATTTCGGTTGCTTTGGTTTTGGTCACCAGTGTAGATTGAATCTTATGTATGGAGAATGATTAATTAGACTCATTGAAAGCGGCCCACAAACGCCGTCTCCGAACGGCAGATATATTAGTTAGTGAAGTTTTTCACAGCGTAGTTACACATATCCGGTCGGTAGTAATGTTGTGAGGTGATATCGCTGTTGAAAATTGTCAGATGGTCTGGCCCGAGATTGCACCTACAACTTCCTGGTTGTCTTACCTAACATACCATACTATTAAATACGTAGTGCATGAGTTTACAAACAGTGCTGTTCGAAACCCAAGCAACTTTTATTTTCGAGGAAATTAAAGACTCGTATATTACCAATAGGTTTATACAAAGTAAAGCATTTAATTCTTCTTACCTTGGCACGTAAACTATAACTATAATAACAAACCTTTAATTCCCTTCTCTACAACAACAAAAACGAAATTAGCTCCTTCAGTAGCTGCTTGAAACTTAAGCGACTTTCAGTACTTTGTGTACAAAACTTTGTTTTTTATGGCCTCCGCACACCGGTTACTTAAATTATTATTAACCGAAAACCAGTTTGTTAAAAATTGCTACTTTTCGAGTTATTCGAAAACCGGTTTTTAAAAAGGACAAATAATCGATCTCCCTAGTTCCAAGACAGGGGAATATCATAGGAAATTGCGGTGCTGATCTCTTAGCTAGGGTAGGGATTTTTAGAACAGGAACCGGGCATCGGTTAACGTGGATATTCTTCGGTCGATGTATAAGAAAGCTGAGTTTATTTGATGGCTTTGGAGAACCTAAACTATAGCTAGGCTCTGCTGGGCTCTTTGAATAACATTGCCATCCATCACACTTTAGCAGTTCTCACGGCTCATTGGCCCTTTTCGATGCACATCGATAGACCGGCATTTTCTCTCATAGTTTTTTAAGAGCTATGTTTCTAAGGAAGGGGAACTCAGATCAACAGAATGAGAACAGTGCTGCTGAATCCAGCGTTATTATGCTGAAATCTATTTTGCGTAGCAATTGTTTTTCAATAAATATTGTTCTTTTATACTTATTGTGTAATTATATTTAAAAATTTTAATTTAATAATTTTACAAATTGTGGGTATCAAAAACATATACATACTCGTATGTATGTATATATCTGCGAGCAGTTTTTGTAGTAATTGTAATGACAAAAAACGATTTTGGTTATTTTGTTAAATACTTTTGATGACTAATATCCACAAGCCGGTTTTTGCAACCTTTTATAAAGCACACAATAGACGTATTTAATTAACTTGTAAATTAATAATTATTAGCAATTGTATTGAAAATTTAACATAATAATAATGAAATATTGTAATGAATTTTGTGCAAAATTTATTTTATATTTTGGCCTACACAAGCAGTTTTAAAATACCGTTTTGGGTTTTTGAAAATAGCAAAACAAAAGCTGTATAAATTAATTAAAATATTTTAATAGTGATCGAGGTCAAAGTTAAATATTGGGTATACAATTAACTTGTATGTCGATTTTTTTGTTTGAAAAATGCATTTATTGTAACAATAAAATGTATTGTTACATTATTCATAGTATTGTCCATCGTTAGCCACAACTTTTTCCCGTCTTTATTGATTCCGCGCCAAAAGAACTGCTCTGGTTTTTAGGTAAAGAATAAATCAAGACAATTTCTGATACCCTGTTTTGAACTAGTATTCTAGTTTTTGTATTCTAGTAAGGGGGCTCTGCATCGATCGAAAAAAATAGTCGTCAGAAGGGACAAGTTCTGGGCTATAAGGCGGATGAGCTGAATTTTCTACACACTGTTTTCCAAATATTTTTTGACCAGTCTTGCAACAGGTAGAGGAGCGATGTCATGGGCCTCGTGTTTGGTCGAATAGTCGGTTCGTTTTTCGTTGACTACTTTCTCCAGAAGAATCAATTGTGTTCGGCACAGGTTCCCTCTGATCATATAATCCGATTTCAACGGCTCATAATACACAACACGCTTCTGATCCCATCAAATATAAAGCATTACCTTGGCATCATGTATATTCGGCTTCAGCGTTGATTAGGCTGGTTGGTCAAGCTAACCATATGAATCTTTGCACTTGGGTTATCGTAATATATCCATCTTTCGTCACCAGTAACAATACTGTACAAAAATGACTTCTTTTTGTAGCGCTCAAGCATCATTTCCGACATGCAAAAGCGCCTTGCAACGTCTCTCTGATTCAATTCATATGTGACCCAATTTTCTTGCTCTTGAATGAATTGCAATGCTTTTAAACGAACGGAAATGGCTCTTAATGATAATGTAAGTTCATCTTACGTTTGACAATAATCGTAATCGGGTAATGCTACCAATTCCTTAACTTTAAATTTTCCGCTGAACAGGCCTCCCTTTGTGTGTTGCTGGTATGTTGAAATCACCATTTTGGAAACGCACAAATTATCGTTTACAAGTATTTTGAGTTGGTGTAAGTTTCTACCAACAATCGATAAATTTCAGCAGCAGGTTTCTTTAAATGTAAGAAGTTTATCAGACTTCCCTGCTAAGCAACTTTTTTAGGCACAAAATTCGACATTACAATAGCGATTGGAAAAATATGTGTTTACAATTTGGCGTCTGTCGAATACTGAATTATAGTTATAGATGATAGTTATGCCATATGTTTTCTAAATTGACATTATTAACTTGTATACCCAATATATTATTAGCATTGTTCATTTCTGAATAGAGCTAAATGTGTGTGCTGTCGAAAATATAAATTTCATAGTTAATATATTTTGATTAAGCACGATTGGCAGAGTGTAGGTTACTCGCTTACCATTAACGGCTAGCAGCAGATGAATTGTCTGCACTTTTTTAGGGAATATTTTAAAGTCCTCCATCAAAATACTCTGTAAAGAACGCCAATTGAAGTTCAGTTGCGTGGCACGTCGTCTAGTCTATACTTCGAAGCCTTCTACGATATCATCAGCCATAGCCGCTATATTCTCAGCAGAAAAGCTATTCCCTGGCCGGGCAGATCAGACTCTTCTAGGCGAGCAGCTATTTTCCATAGTATTTGCTCAGTTTATGCCGCACGACCCGGATATCCAAGTGTAAATTAAGGTTGCGCCAGCACTATCGATAAAGGAAAACAATCGAAACAATTACTTCACAGATATAACGATCTATCTACTATTGACTTGCACAAACGTCAAAGTAGAATGGACATCTACCGCAATATGCAAAAATTATAGCATTTTTTGATAGGGTGATGACCTTTGCTTCATCTTCTATTATAAATACAAATATTATATTTGTGAATTACAGTGTAAATGTGAAAAGCCATAAGAGAAGAATAATAAATTTTTTTTGTGCTGACATATAAACCTCAGTAGTAGTAATATTATTGGGTGTGCTTGTTGCCATTAAATATGTATATGAATGATCTTTGACCACATAAAAGTATACGTTTTACTTATTTCGTTTCTTCTAATCATAATAGTAAATAATTTTTATAAAAATTGTAACAGTATATAAAGAAATGTACCGATAAAGGAAGAAGAGTAAAAGAAATATTCTATCGGCACTTTAGCAAATGTATAAAAGGTAAAATATAATAGAGCACATACACAGATACAAAAATACATTAAGACGCATTTGTATAACACAACAATGGCTTCTTTATAGCAACAGTGTCAGATTCCAAATCACAAATTTTCTTTATTCTAGAAAGATCATTACTTAATAATTATTTTTAAGCAATAGGTCAAATTATAACCAAATTGTTCTCCAGTAACATTTTTAAAATGCAATTTGGGGCTGTTTGGATTTCATATGACGATACGTAATTATATAAAAGCAGTTTTGGCCAAGCCAAAAGACAAGCGGTCAGATAACAATAATTAATAATTGGAATATGTAACGACTGGTAATGATTATTATTTCAAGTGAATAAATTCTGTGAATAAAAGAAAACCATTCAAAATGTATAAAAATAGAAAGTACAGACCAAAACATAAAACAAACAAAAAAAAATTAATTTAATAACATTCATTCGAAGGTAACCCAAAGATAATTTCATCATAATTATGTATAAATATGTAAATACGGAGAAAGGGAAGTATGTTAAACTGAATTAACAACCGTAGCAATATCATCAAAATACACATTTACTTACTAGGTTAAGTTAATTAGACTTCAATTCAACACTATGTACTAAAAGAATCGGTCAATTAATTATCGTAAAAGCCTTATTATTGTTAATTACATATGCATAAGTACATACATATATTAGGTTAAGAAAGAGAAATTCTGTTATTTTTACGTAAACCTCAAGATTTTATTTAATCAGGTATGTGCCTCAGTCACCAAATTAGTGTGCAGGCAATCGCAATGACAAAAAAATTTTGTTGCTTCTGCAGGTATGCAAAGAATGATGTGACTTCTAAGTGAACTTGTATTTATTGTAATAACTGAGAGTCACAGATTCAAAAAATTTGTAGATAAGCTTTAATGTGTTTTTATTTATTTTGTTAAAAAAAAAAAAAAAAAAACATTAGGGGATATCACTCTTTGTTGCAAACAGGCTGACAAAGCAAAATGTATCAAATATACTAACCCTGTCCTTACACGATTTTTTAAACGATATTGTTTGAAACTTGTCTACCCTGTAAAAGCAGGTTTAAGTGTTTTAGCTATATAAACAAAATAAAAAATATGGCTGTTTAAGTATAGCAAGCCACTTTCAGTAAGCATTCAGCAACACAGTTATCTATTTTAAAGCTAAAGCTGAGGCAAAGCAAAAATATTATCTTTTTACTTTAACTGTGTAGATTTCTCAAAGTTTTACAAATGCATTTAAAATAGTCATGCATCTTTTAAAGCCAGTTCTTACCTCAAAAATTTTATAAGGTTGTGCATTGCGAACTTTTTTGTTACATGTGTGATCGTTTTTTGTTCTTTTATACATAATGAGATGTTTTTGGATTTATCTACGGCGCATAATTATAGTGAGTATTTCAAGGGGGTTTTTAATAAATATTGACGCTGTTCGTGAGCTGGCTTTTAGTGCCACTAAATATTTTGTGAAAAAATATCATTTAAACTATATTTATCTATCTGTTCAAAAATACATGGTTAAGTAAGGTCTTGCTACCAATATATTTGTCGCCAGAAGGGGTGCGGGAAGCTTCAAATAAAGACTTAAAAAAATTTCCAAAAATTTGCAAGAGATTAGGGTATAGGATTAGGATATATTGAAATGAATTCCATACAGTGACTTCCTATCGATCCTATTGCTTCAAATATAAGAAAATTTAAAAAGAGAATATTTTTCTAAAAGAAGGACCACATTTAGTACTAAAAACGAACACGATTGTGATCATATAGATGATATGATTGATAGCAATTACAGTCATAACTATGAGAAAGATGATGATAATGAATGCATATCTTTTTCATTAAATAAAATTTATTTTATTTTGTGAGTATTTTTTTTTTTGGGGCGCTTGTAACACGCATTGATAAAAAATAAAAATAAGGCTAAAAAAGAGAATCTTCCACTAAAGTATGCGTAAGAACTACATCTGATCAATCATCTGATCGATCGTTGGAGCTCAACGTACCTTGGTGTTGATTCTGGTCCGGTTGGGTTCATAGAGCTCTTGCATAAGTTTCGAGGTCACCTCCTCTTTTAGGGACGTATAGAGACAGAGAATAGTGAATAAAAGTACTCCTCAGGGGGGTGTCCTTTCACCACTCCTATGGAATCATGCTCCTCACTCGACTTGATTCATCTGGTGATAGAATCGTCGCATATGCGGATGATATCGCCATCGCAGTGTCTGGAATTTGTCCACAGACACTGTTAGACAAGCTCAACTTTGCCCTGGGCATTGTGTTCGCTTGGTGTAGGAGGTTCTGAATCAGTGTGAACCCTCGTAAGACGAACATAATGCTTTTCACTAGAAGGTATAAGGTACCTCGCTTTACGCTGGCCAGTGTAGATGGAGTCGGGCTTAGTCTGAGTCCGATCGTCAAATACCTGGGCCTCAGTCTTCACCCCAAGTTAATTTGGAAGGCTAACTTAGCTGAGAGGGCTCGTAAGGCGGCTTGTGCGACCTACTGCTGTAGGAGAGCAGTGAGGGCCAGGGTCTTAAACCTAGCGTCATTCGCTGGATCTATTTGGCGCTTATAGAACCTAACCTTCTTTATGGAGCGGTCTTTTGGTGGACCGCCCTCGTCAAGCTGCTGGAGGTTTATACTGATGGCTCTAAATATGGGGACAGGTGGGCTGTGGAATTTTTTCGGAGAAGCTCGATCTAAGGGTGTCTCTCCGACTTCTGGACTGTAGTAGTGTGTTTAGGCCGAAGTGGTGGCTATTTACCATGCTGTGGAGTTGATAAGGAGAGGCGGTACCCACACGGCTGATTTGTGCATTCTTTCTGATAGCCAAGCGGCTATTAGGCTTGTCAGGGACTGTAGTATTTCCCTTGCGTTACAATCACAATGGTTTGGTGTCAGTCTCATTTGGGTTCATGGTCACAGGGATATTCCGGATAACTGTGTGGCTGACGAACTTGCTAAAGCAGGAACACTCCTTCCGCATAGTCACCTGCTTGTAGGGGTTGGTGTGCCGCTGTCCGCCGTTGGACCGTCTATCAGGCGTAAATACTCATTGGACGCTGATAAATCTTGGGCAGAAGGTGATTCTTGCTTTATTGCTGGACTCACCTGGCCCAGATTGGATGGTAGGCGTACCAATCAACTTTGTAAATTGAATCGCTGGAGCATCTCCTCTGGTGTCTATCCTCACGGGGCATTGCATTATGGTTAGACACACACAGAGGCTGCGTCTACCGGGAAATGATTTCTGTCGAGGTTGTAGATCTATTGAGGAAAGTGTGGCCCATTTCATTTGCCAATATCCGTCTCTAGCTAGACGTAGACTGATCACATTTGGTTCGCTCTTTCTCGATAGTTTATCGGAGCTATCGATCTGGTCTATGATCTATGACTGGTTTCCGACTGGATTTCCGGAAATGTGCTTCTATGTTGAACCTTTGGCTGGCGGCCAAGACTAGTTACCACCGGGCTTGATGGTCGGTACGGAGATCTCGCTTTATTTGTGGTATCACAGCGGGCCGCTATGTGTGCTCAAGTATGCCTTGTCTCAGCGAGGCTGCTACTCCATCCAACCTCCTAACCTAACCTTCGTTTCTCCATCTTAAAACAAAATAGAGAAGAAGCCCTACTGTTCCTGCAGCTTTCCTCTGGCGATGATGACAAATGATCAGGAAAAAACGCCACCTACTGGAATAAAATTCCTATAATAAGGTAAAGATCACCACAAATTAGCAAGGTATTCACCACCAGTACACAGTCAATATGGAGGGGGGGTGCAGTGGATTAATCATCTACTTAGCTTGCAAAATCATTTTAATTTATGAAACTGAAACAAAGCAATGAATGTTTTGTGGAAAGCCAATAATGCTCCCCAGAGAAGTGACGCCAAAATAAATAAATAAACGAGATTAAAATCTACAACATTTACATTTCCCTAAAATTTATATGCTACCTATTTTATTCCTACTTGCTTTAAATTGAAATAGTTTGGCTATTTCGTTTTAATTTATGTTGTCGATTTTTTTCTTTTGGTCACTATTAGAATTTTGTTTCTGTTTTTTACTTTTCTTTTTTTTAAACTTTATTATTTTTATGATTGCAACTTTTTCTACCTTTTCTCCAACTGTTCTGTTGCTTTTTATTAAATGAAAAAACTGCTCTTTTTAAAACGCTGATGTGAAAACCTTTTTACGACCATATACATAGTTTTTTTGGTTTTTCAAACAAAGTTAAAAGCAAACTTTGTTGTCCTTTGAGAAAATAATATTCAGATAATTACTTTTGTCTATATACTGAGCTGAAACAAATTCAAACCAATAATGCACATAAATATCTTTACATATGTATACGCAGATATTTATTGTATGAATGCAAAAATTTCGGTGAAATAAAGATGGACAAAAATAACTTTTCTTTTTACTTTTACTATAGATATTTATGTAATTAAAGTTTTATTATATTGCAATTGCTTCAATTTAAATTTTTATAAAAAAAAACTAATAGCATTAAGGTGATCGCATAGCAATCAATTATGCAAAAATAACTTAAGCAAGGAGCTATGGAAATTAAGGTTTGCATTTAAGTAAAGTTAACCATAATAAGCCCTTAATTCCACTAATTTTCCGTATAAAAGGAATTATTAAAAAATTTATTTAGTAATATTGCGGTTAATTATGGGACGATTGAATTTGTCATGCCCGTTCTACACTAAAAGATTACTTGTTCTCCTTCAGACCATGCTTTCTACTACAAAAAGGACTCTAGGGCGACCTGAAGGGTGTAAGCTACTGGTGAACTCATATGCTTTTTGATAAATAGAATAGGAGTTTTTGTCATATACAATAAAGGATTTGCAGCAGAAAATATTTACATACATGTGTAAAACATTTTGTGTCATAATATGCTCAATATCCTGTATAAAAGTGGAGCAGTTAAAATAAAATAAAATCTCTAATGTAAACTCGCTTAGAAGATAATATTTAGTATTTGAGAAACATACAGTCGCTATAATTACGAAAGGTCTTAATGTTATGAGGAAATTTTTAAAAGATAACTTAGTTGAGTTCGTTTGCTGTTTAAATCATGCCATACATTTGGCAATATTAGATGTTTTTTATAAAAAAAACCACTGTTGTAGTAAATTTTTAAGATTCTTCGGACGATGGTGATAATTATTATGTCGTTTTTGAGAGGGAATAACAATAAACTTTGATATTAAAGAAATTTTTTATGTAACACGGAAAATTGTATATATTTTTTGAAAAAGAAAAAACCAACGAAAAATACTAGGCTACAAAGACATGTCGACTTAGAACAGAAAAAGATATGTGTCTTGGTTGCATTCAATTATCCCTATATATGATAGAAAAGACTCTGCTTTAAAAAGTCAATTAACTTTTTTGATGAAGAAATGGATAACTTTTGATAGAAGAAAATATAAGTTTTTTTTTCGAAGATATACCTCACGTTCAGATGTGATCTAAAAATAAATAAATAAAATGTATAACATATTTCGAAAACGACTGCACTGCACTTTGCTTATAAACAGACGTATAAGAGTTATTTTATTAGTGAAGCAAAAATATTACTCATACGTACGTACTTTTGACCAAAAAAATTTAATTTTCTAAACTGACCGCATAGCTTAAATAAAAGTATTAGCTAACCGGTTACCCGCCGGATGACCCAATTATCGGTTTTTTTTAGCTGGCGCAGTGTTATCGCATGAAAAAATATATGATTTAGTTGTTTATATATAGAAGAAGAAAAATATTGAATTAAAAAGTAAATTCATTTTTTATTTTAAAGTCATTTTTTATTTTTATGTTTTAAAGTTGATTTCTTTTTGTATTTATTAAGGTCGTTTAGTGCAAACATTGAGCTTTTTATGGTCTTTCTTTTTTTGACAAAAAATGTTGCAATTCGTTGCTTCTTTGCCATAAAACGCCGTCAAAAATTAAGAAATATCGACGATTATTACAGGCAATATTTTTAGAGGTAAGCACAGCACCCTTTTGTTTAATTAACACAAAAAAGTAAAGGCAACAAAGTGCATTTTTTTCACAAAAGGACACGTCATTAGAAAGTAATATCAAACAAATTTCCCTGATATTGGTTTCCATGTTTGAAGGGAGTTCTTTATTATTGTTGGTATTATTAATCCAACTTCACTCTCGCCACCGTTTATTTTTATGCTGTAGAATACAATATTACCATTTTCCGTGATAAGTTCCCTTATCTCTTATCACTAAGACCTCGATTCTCTAAGCCAATATCTTATGTTCCAATAGAGAAGCATTGATGCTTGATTTATAAAAAACTACAGAGAAATGTTATTTTTAACAGCTTGTATAGGGTGATTTTTTAAGAGCTTTCGGATTTTATTTCCAAAAAATTACATAATGTTTTTAGAAACGTATTATCCCATTTTTTTCATTTTTAAAACGTTTATTTATGAGTTCGTAGATTGTAGTTAAAATAAAATAAATCTTGTGTTTAGTTTTCAATTGAAATCCTTTATTTACACAGTTTTGTGCACCACTGCTTGTAATTTTTTTTACAAGCAATAACAATTCTAATTAATCTTTCTGTTTACAACTTTGTAAACAACAACAATTACTCGACAGATCTTAATTCCTAAAGTTTTTCAACCAGATCGTTCATAGAACTTGGGTTCGGTCAAAACCTTCTCAGCCAGAGGTTACCCGCACTTAACTATCTTTACTGAATTAGCTGGTTTTTACTTCACGACTCACTTCACGAGTTTACACCCTATAAACTCTTTTTACACTAAATTCAAAACAATAAACTCTCTTCACGCTGAGTTTACCACACATAAGCTTGTTTGCTGAATTTACACCAAATAAGGTGACTGTTGTCCGCATTGAAGTGCCTTTTATATGGCTAAGTAAACAACACTTCGAAAGCTCTCGATATTTATTTGGGTAAATTCCATTTCTCTTTTTTATTTTCTTTTTAGTTCTTATAATTCCATGCGAATGTAAAATGTTTACATCCTTTAGCTCTTGTTGTTTTGTTGTTTTTTGTTATTGTCTGTTACTTGTTTTCTTTTTTGTCTATTTTTGTTGCCGTACATTTTTATTTACATTATTTCTGCTAATGTTTGTTGCTTGTTGTCGATTTAGTTATTTGTGAACAGCATGTAGTTGTTTTTGTAACTTCTGTTTATTTATTTTAGCGATGTAACAAACGACAGTCGAAATTTTTATTTGAGTCGATAGAGCGATCTTTAGAATTCAATTAGAGATGATTTCATGTAATTTTGGCATTCACTCTCCAACATATAGGCCGGTGTAAATAATAAATTCTCCAGTATTAATATGCAGTGCGTCAACCTTTGTGGGCCTGTCCCTATACACATGCGCCTTAACAAAGACCCACAGAAAATAGTCTAAAAGTGTTAAATTGCACGATATTGGCAGCCAATTTACCGACCCAAATGCAAAATAAGCTGTTCACCGAACTCGGCTCTCAATTTGGCTATTATTTTGCGTGCTGTGTGGCATATGGCACCGCTCTGTTGAAACCACATGTCAGCTAAGTCCACCTTTTTCGTTTTGGACAAAAACAATACGTAGTCATAGCACAGTAGCGCTAGCAATTCATAGTAAGGTTTCTGCCTTCATCATCTATTGAAAATTACGGTCTATAATCCACACCAAACAGTGAATTTTTCGGGAGGCATTGACAGTTCTTACAATGTTTCTGGTTTCTTCTCACACCGAATAGGGAAATATCCATTCAGCCAGAAATGAGCTGACCATAAAGTGGAAATGCACGATTCTGTTTCTTAACCAAGCTTGAATTTTGATAATAAAACTCAATAGTCTGCAAGCGTTATTCATCTGTAAGTCAGTTCATGGTTAAATTAGAAACCCAACTCAACATGTTTGACCCTAACATATTACACGAAAGCAGCTGAGATGTCAATAACATGTTTCCAAAAAGAACGTTGATTAAAAAAGACTTATTATTTGATATCAAAGGAAAAAATTTGCTCAAAAAAGTTATATCACTATCATATTCTAAAGCAAATAAAAAAAATTATTTTTTTTATTATTTCACCGACGGGGTTTACCTTGACAGGTCATGCGCCACGCCTTCCATTTATCCGACGCCCATAACCTTTTATAAAATATATATTTACACAAAAGCACACATTTCAGAGGGGAGTTACGGTCTTTAGCTTGAAAAAAAAAATTTCTTCCATACATTTAAAGACCGTCCTAGTGCTACGCCCATACAAATATTTATTTATCCATATTTTTATCTTCGTAGTCAATACCAATCAGTAGTCAAAAAGTGGGCGGAATCGAATAAGTGTGCATTGTAGCTCCCTTAAAAATTAAATTCTTATTTTTATATATCTTGAGAACGATCATAATAGAAGTTTCTAAATTTGATTCAAACAATTTCGTGGACAATACACTTTATCATTATGTAAGTGGACGAGATTGTATAAGTGAGCGTGGTACCTCCAGCTCATGCTAAACATGAAATTTTTTATATCTGGAAAAGGGTAACAATGAAATGCTCGTTATCTATCCTCCACAGTTTAGTAAGCTGATATTGCATAAACTACAACGGGTAAAAGCGAAATATATAGAAATAAGTGTTTGTATGTTTGTATGGTATGTGTACAGTTAAAAAGCGGAACCATTTATCTTTAAGTTTTCACAGTATTTTTACTTGGACCGGACGCGTGTAAGATTGGAAAAAAGTTAAAACTGATAAGTATGATAATATTTAAATTAAGGCAGGGGTAAATAAGAATTTTATACACAACTGAAGCAATATGGTATTAAAAACGAAAGCTATTTTGTTACGTGTAAACGATATATCTAAAAAAGTTTGTATAGAAATGTTAAACCGAACTGGTTTCATTTCTATCCATGTAAATTTAATTTTAATACTTTCAATTTTCCTGTGCTAATTTAAAAATAAATGGTTTATTTTGGTTTTGGTTTATTAAACTTATTAAACTCCTATAAAAGTCTTAACGAAAGTAACATGAGTTTTGTGATGGAAATTTCTTTCAAAGAGCGGAACACATTTCTAGTCGCTCATACAAAGGGATATATTTGCAAACTTATTTAAAGTTTTGTCCAAATCATGCTTTTTCACAATTTATATTACTTGTGAACAAGTGTAAAGGGAGGCAAAAAAGAAACAATTTTAAATTTAAAATCTTTTGCTTTGGTAGTGGTCAAATTTACGTGACTTTTGATCATTCAAGTAATACTAAAAGAAAAAAAGAAAAACATTTTTGAATTTGTACAAAAAACAAGAACGAAAGGAAAAATGAAAACACATTTTCACCTCCTTTTTTATTTTAAGAGTTTTTGTGATAAAATTCTGCGTATAAATGCATGTACTATGTATATATGTATGTATAAAAGATTTTTGGCAAAAAAATTAGATTTTTATTTGCATAAAATTGTAATGGAATTGATTTTGAATAAAGAGAAATAATAACCAGTAAAAAAGTAATTGCCTCTTAAACTCGACAATTTAATGCCCTACAGCAGCAATAACTATTGGCATCAAAAAATGTTATATACAATTTGATATTAGTAATTTTGAATATATATAGTCGGCTAAGCGGGACCGCTTAGAAATAAAAATGAAAAACTGAATGTGGAGCTTTTTATTAAATAAAATCAAAATATTTCATTTATTATATAATACAAATAAAAAAAATAATAATATTAAAAAAAGGATAGTAAGATCGATAATTTATTTGACTTATTTCAAAAACCGGTTTCCGAATAATTCGAAAAATTGCAATCTTTAGAAACCGGTTTCTGGTTATAAATTCATCAAGTAAATAAAATGAAGATGTAAGAACTAAGTTTGATTATACTGCCATGATTTTGCTTACTATTCACTTCGTTTAGCGTATTTAACAAGTATTTATTGTTGAAGTAGCATTTTTTCTGTCACTTCTCTAGGAAGTATATTGGCTTTACATAAAGCATCCATTGATTGTTTCAGTATCAGTAATCAAGCTGATTTTTAAGATAAATAGAAGATTAATCTGCTGTAGCTCACCTCCATATGATTGTGTGTAGCGGTGAAGATTCTTGCTAAGCGGTGTTATTTTTTCCAGTAGGTGGCGTTTTCACCTTATCATTCGTCTGATGTTTACCAGTAGACATACGATGACTCTATTTTGAGTAATTAAATATGGCACGGGCTTATTCTACAAGTTCAAAAGAATGCAATGATACCACTAACTTCGATAAACGATTTACTTTGTAAAAAAAAATTTCAAGGCTTTTACATCAGCAATGTGTTGCTGCTGTCTGCACTAATCGTTGACTGTGATTAATTTTTGTTTCCTAAAATATTTAGCGGATTTGGCCCCAATCACTTTTTCCAGTTTTCGAAATTGTAGAAGCCAATGAAAGAATAAGTGTTTGGAGCGTTTAAGAAAGTGTTTTTGGGTTTTAAAAAATTAAGAAAACAAATATAAAAGAATCATAATAATTTACTGTACTTTGATCCAATTTTTTAGAAATCGGTTTTTGGTTATAAATTTATCCAAAAAGCTGTTAACCGGTTCTGTTATTAAAATAAATAATAATTCTTCTCAATCCTTCTTGCGTTAGCAGATATTGTAAAATGGAAGATTAAAAAACCATACGCACTTTTACCGATATCTCTCTGTAAATATACGTAGATTCGTATTTAAATGGTGAAATTTATTGATTTGGAGAACTAACAGCACATATATCTTTTAACGCCTTAATTTTTCATAAATACGATAATATTTTTAAACAAACCTCACTTGGTAATAACAAAATAATTACTAACTGCTCAGGTATAAAGCTTATTTAATAAACAAAAAACAAAATTCCGCAATAAACTTACCTTTATTTTAATCTGCGTAATCGTTTTAGAAATAATTTTTTTTGGCACAAGGAAATGTAATCCCATTACTACGTAAGTACATACGTATGCGTGATATTTTATTAGAGAAGCAGAAATATTACTCATATGTAGGTATTAAGCTGAGTGTTATTATTGATGTTTTCAAAAAACATAATCAATTATACTGCTTACTATTTACAAAGGTCGCTAAGTTTACCAAAAACTTAACAATAAACAAATAAATAGAAACATTCAAGACGTGCCTATGCAAAAATAGTTTAGTTTTAACAAAAATAGTAATTTTTATTAACCCAAAATTATAGTTCTTTAACATATGCACACGCTATCAAGGGCTCAAATGTTTACAGAAAATGTAGAACATGTTTGTAAAGCACATTGAACTTACCAACACTTTATCGAATATGATGTCAATGATGATGACAAAATTATCATTTATAATTGCAGAATGGAATACCAATGGCATTCTAATTCATGTTAATGATGTTATTTTTTAAATGAATTTTATAGATATTTTTTTTAGCAAATCTCTCTGTCGGATAAAAAGTTTTGATATAATTACTGCTAATAAACTTAATGACAGATTGCTGCCTTGACTAAATTTACTATTAAGCATGAAACTTGAGATCCGATAACATAATTATTTCTGCAACCGGCTGAAGTTAAAATAATCTGAATTAATTGTAATGTATCAATATATTGTTACATTACATTTAAAACGCCTATTAAGTGAGTTCGTAGATTGCAGTTAGAATAAAGTAAATCTTGTGTTTGATCTTTATTAATGACACAATGCGACGAAAACGAACGAAGTTAAAAAACATGGGAAATGTTACTACTTTTCTGATAGGCGATGTCGAAACCAAGGATTCGTTCTTGGAATTTTCGAAACACCTCCAAAGTCTCGAACTACAGGAAAAATCTGTTTTTCTAATCGTTATGCACTTATAAGTTAGTAACTAAGCTGAATAGAGTATTACCCGATTTTAGGTTTCTTTTCGGAGTTGAAAAGAAGAGACGTAGACCTCTTAAGTGATATATATATATATTTTAAGGAAGTACCCTTGATAAATCTGGGTGTATTTCTCAAGCAAATACATTTTACACCCAATAGATGATATTTATGAAATAATTTATGAATAAATTGAGACCTAAGGTTTAGAAATCCGTTGAAAATTGTGAAGTTATTACATTTTTGAGCAAAGAAGTTATTAGGTTATAGGCGCGTGAAGATCCGAAAAATCGTTTTGATATTTCAGGTAAATTCCATTTCTTTCCCTTATTTTATTTTTAGTTCTTAGGAAGCCATACGAATGTAAACATCTTCTTTGTTTGCGCTTACTGTGCCCTTGTTACTTGTTCATTGGTTCGCTGTGTGTTTGTTTTTTGTTGCCGTTTACTTTTATTAACTACATTTCTGCTTGATTTTGTTGTCGGTTTGGTTAATTGTAAAACAAGTAGGTATAGTTGTTTTTGTATGTTTTAGCGATGTAATAAATGGCAAGGGGTTCTAAACTTGATTTTCGTAATAATATTCTTAAACCTACAAATTTTAAAGAATCTTTTTTATGCTTGAATATTAAGTTCGTTGGGACTTGGCAGAGATGTTACATGTACATAACTTTATACGTACTGTTACGACAATAATGTTGGGCACCCCAGTGTTTATAACATCGCTAAAATAAATAAACAAAAGCTGCAAGAACAACTATACGTGCTGTTTACAAATAACCAAAACTACAGTAACAACCATAAGCAGAGGCAAAGTAAATAAAAATAACACGGCAACAACAATAATTAAACACCTAAGAAAACAAGTAACAAGTAAACTATCAACAACAAATACTAAGTGCTGAAAGAGGTAGATATTTACATACACATGGCTATAAAAGAACTAAAAATAAATTAAAAGTAAGAAATGGAATCTACCTGAAATCGAGAGGTTCAAGAATTTTCGATGTGTGGTTTACGCAGCGGTATAAAAAGCACATCGATGAGAACAGCAATCAGTTTATTTGGTGTAAGCTCAGCGAACGTGTTATTAGTTTGAACTCAGTGTAAGAGAGTTTAGTGTAGTTAAACTCTGGTTGAAGGAGTTGTGATCGAACCTAAGTTGTAACTACCATCGGGTTGGAAGATCTTTAAAAAGTTGTAAACAAACGGAGTAATTAAGAATAAAAATTGTTATTGTTGTAAAAAGGTAACAAGCAGTGGTGGAAAAAACTGTGTTAAATAAAGGATCTTTAATGAAAACTAAACAAAAGATTTATTTTATTTTAACTACAATCAACGAACTCATGAAGACACGTTTTTAAAAAGGTAAAAACGTAACAGTATGAAACTGCCTTATATTTTTATTGCAAAGTGATTGCAATTGAATACAAATTTTAAAAATTAAAATAAAATTATTTTTTTTAATTAAATATAAAAAAATAATAATAAAAAGTAGTGGTTAAGTTTTTTCCGTGAAATATTTACCAAATGTTAACAGACGTTTAGTTTTATTTTACAGATGGACATGAAAATTATTTTATTCGATTTTTAATACAATTGGTTCAAACAATTTTATAGTTTTGGAATCGCGAAATGGATAAAAACGTGAAATTATTGAATACATTAAATAAAAATAGCTCTCGTACTCTCTATGCACATTTGTCGGTGGCATCTGGAAAGAATAAATGAAAGAAAGTTATAATAAAATATATGTGAGTTGTCTGCTATGAAAAGGATGTCGCTATTTTCGTTATTTATACTCCAAAAACAAGTTAAACAACTTATTTCATCATATGAATTGAGAACCATTATTTTATTTTTTTTTTCTCAAAATCACATTGAAAGATTCCAGTTCCTGGAAAATAAACACACCTAAGTAGAAAATGTCAATGTTTTAAGAAATAATTACAAAATTAAGAAAACTTTTAGTTTATAACCAATGTACAATTGAACGAAATCTACTACTTACGAGGTTTCGATCAAAATCTAGTAGATTTAAATTAGATTTCCTATAAAAAAAGAACAAAGTCTACTTCATCACGAGATTTTGTCGAAATCTAGTTTAAATCTGGTAAATTTATCGATGCAAGTACTAAAAAATTAAACTCTGTTCAAGAAAAAATGACATATATATAAAAAGTAAGTGTACACTTTGATGTCACCACGAAATGCGGTAAGAGTACGATCGCTTTCAACCATAATTTCAGGGTACGTTGGGGATATTCTGTAGATGGTTTGAGCGAAATCGGCTCAGTAATTCCGGAGATATAGCATTAAGATTTTCCAATATATTCCCAAGCAAATATCAACAAAATGCCATCCATTTTCCATATTGTGATTATTTATTGTCACTTGAAAAGTTCCCAAACCATGTGTCATAATGTCTTATATCTACAATGACATTCGGTTTTTCTAACTGGAATGATGAGCTGAATCTTTTCAGCCGATTTTTCGATCGTCATTATAAGTTCTCAAACATAGAACAAATTCTTGATTTTTCATTCTTTTTAGTGTAGTGAAGTACTACAGTGCCAACTCACTTTTATAGTGAAAAATTTTATTATGTAGCTTACAAAACAAAAAAGTTAAACACAGAACAACGATTCCTCTTCAACCATCATGAAGGCGAAACAACTTTTGCTGGGTCAGCTAGTCCTAAATAAAAATATATATATATATATATATATATATATATATATATTTTTAGTTACAAATTTGATAGAAAATATTATCTTTCGGCATAATAATTACGAATATTATTCATGTGACTTGTAGGTATCAAAGGAGATCAGAAAATGTAATTCCTTTCTCTTCAGTCATAAAAATGAAATCTCGTTATATATCAAAAAATTTAATGTAAACGCGTTAGATTTTGTACAAGATTTCACATCCAGTTGATGCGGTTCATCCGTTTAGATAGCGAACTAAGCATTCATTTTATCATGTGTGATATTATATGCACCTATAATATCATATTCTTTACTTCCACTTAAATGTTTACTTTTTGAATTTGTGTGGATAGTTGGTTAGCTAACAGTCGGGGTAAAGTTATCGAATCCCATTTTGACAAGACCGTACCACTCGTCAGATGTGTTTTAATTTTCATCGCAGTGTACACCAATATGGTATTATATACAGCACGTATCTGTAGATATCTCGGTAGGTTCTCAACCTGTTAACCGGGGAATAAAGTTATAATAAATTAAATAATAACTCCCATATTCGTAAAAAAATAAAATGTTTTTGAAATCTATTTAAAAAAATTTTCTCTTACATATGAAAAAGAATTAATTAATAATTAAAACTTTCGAAATTTTACGTTAAAGTTCCATGAAGAAAAATGTCGCCATAACCAATGCAATAGTACTTTGAAAATGACGAAATATTACACCATACCACCTTAACGGGTTAAGTCTATAAACAGATAACTCATCAAGTTTTTCTTATATGTACTTATATATTAACTTACAAACTAATATTATTGGAAATATATAATAAAAGGTACCTATCTCAAGCTAGTTATAGAAACTACTTTCAAAGTAGCGATTAAAGTTACAAATGGGTAATTAGAGTAAAACATAATATAATTATAGGTTTTGACTTGCATTTAATGATCTTGTTAAACAAAATGTGAACTCATATACCTATACATACGAGTATGTATGCATGCATGTGTATTCTTTTACGAAATAACTTTCTCTTAAAGATTCTTTAGTAAGATCTTCCTTTTTAACTTACGACACAGTGTATTGTAATTGACTCTCAGAATTTATTCTGGTTCTCTCACACAACCACTATAATTTTGCCTCTCCTTCATTCATTTAATGGTATAGGAAAGCAAAAAATGACAATTTTTATGTCAAGTAAATATAGAGAAATTTCGTATAAAAATGGTGAATTTAGTCCATAAAGCTGTAGTTGTTGTTGTCAGTTCAATTTCCTCTAATTTGTGTTGACATACTTTTTACCTTTGGCTCACCCTCTTTTTTTTGTTTTCTTTATTCTTTTTTTTGCCTTAAACGAGATGGTGACACTGTTTTTCCGAACACACAACGGTATTAACTTCTCTTTGCAGCAACAACCTTTTGCGCTAAGCTTCCTAATATAATAAATTAAATTAAATTATATGAAAACAGAAAGTGTATAAAATCTAACGGTAAAAATTACTCTATTCTGTTACATTCTCTGTATAGTAAACTGGGAATATGGTTAATGTTTAAGCTGCTCAAATAAATCTTGTTTTCATAGAAGGATAATAGGAACTTCGCGAATAAGCGAAAATTAGGTATAGTATGTTGCTAATTTAAGAGAAAAATAAATTTATTCAATTCAATTGTTACATTTTTAAGTGCTTTTTACTTTAATTCCATTTATCTTTTAACATTACTCTGCCAGGTATTCCCTGTGTTAAAATATATGCTTGATGACATCACATATGAGTATGATAAGCCCCGCACAGTGTGACGAACCTAGCCAAAAATGGTTGAAGTCGATGTAGTAAATTTCTTATTTTTTTTAACCTTTTTAATAGAAAAAAAAAAAATACTATACAAAAGCATTGTGTACTTTTGTAGTTATTATAGCTCAAATCTAAGATTTTCATGTAAAATGGTAGATTTAGTAGAAAGACCTAAAATTTTACAAATGGGCGTTATAGTTCAAATTCAAATTTGTTTAAGTAACGGCTAATATATGCGTAATAAAATTGTAAGCCAGATATGTATTTTTAAGTGCAACAGTGATTTTGTATACAAATATGTATGATTAATATTTGTATACAAATGAAATACCATTTGCTAAATACAGGCACATAGCAGTGCTGCAAAACAATCGATAGTTACCATCGATAGTTTTTTTTCACTATCGATACTATCGTCAAATTCTAAGAGTAAATAAGGAGGCCACTAAATGCAGTCAAAATCACATTTGCAAAACTTGTATACTTACATATAGGGACACAGTTTTACAGTTTCTTAAATTTTTATCTATAAAAGTCAGGTAAAGTATGAATTGAACCTAAAATATGTTCATACATACGACTTTATATTTAACCCAAATAAATTAATCTTCATATCGTCAGACCACAGCATGTTGTTCTAACTATTATGGTGCGGTTGTTGCTTCCGTTTGCTGATAAATGGACTCTTACAAATTAGCCTCATTTTTGAGGCCTTTTGATGACTTGAAGGGATTAATCTTTAAAGTACGAATTTAATGTTTATCAAAACTGATAGTTGTTGCATTAATTACTTCAGTTTTGAAGCACTTCATGGTCTTAATCATCTTCGATATATATAAGGATTATCCTTCCATCAAAAAACTTCAATACATCAATTTTATGACATACTGGAAAAAACAAGTGTCCCTTTTTTTGCTTCAACCTTATATATTTATTATTATTCTTTCCCTTTCACATTTTAATGTTGTTACCACAAGAATCTGATAGAATCGATAGTTTTTTTGCAAACTATCGAAACTATCGAATGGGCTGTCTATCGATAGTTTTGCAGCTCTAACACATAGTAAAATCAGAATTATGATATATAAGTCAACTTCTGTAGTGAATTAAAAAAAAAACACCCAATATCACTTTTTTTGATATTTCATACCTACAAGTGTGTGGCTTAATATAAATTAATTTCAACTGCTTTTGAGTGCTTTTACGTTTTTATACATGATTTTCAGTGTCAACATCTAATGGTATCTGGATTGGACAAACTGGGCCTCAGTATACACTAAAAGAAAGTCATTAACAGTTGAAGAGACTTAGTGATAAAGTAAATTAATTTTTGAAATTTGATTTGAACTTAAAAGCGGACTATTACTCAGAATACATAAACTTCACCTACTCTTTGGGTGTCAAGGCATTATTTATTAGCATTTTTTCTATGGGGTCCGATACCAAGTTTGTATTTAGAAATAGCGAGAGAAGTTAAGGGTTAGTGACTAGAAACAGTTCATAAATTTATATTTAAAAGGGCGAGACTAAACAAGTATTTTAATATTGGTATCCGACATATGCCCTCTAATGCTAGCTGTTACGTACTTTATGTTGTCTGTTTAAAAAATTTGTCCTGAATTTCTGGTTTTCAAATTGTACTAGTTTATAAGTCAAGATTTAGATCCATTCCTTTAAATAACGTTTTCATTAAAATGGTGTTAAAATATCATTTTATTCTTTGAAAACCAAAATTAATTTTATATATACCTACAACGTAGACGAACTGCAGTAGTGGCATCATCTTTCACATATCTAAAGAAATATGGACTAAATATGATAATAAAAAAACAGCGAATACCCTGTTTTTTTTTTTTTTTTTTTGTTATATTAAGAAACCAATTGATACAAAGGTGTGGTTCAAAATAACAAGGTCACCTTAATATTTGCTCAATTCATTCAAACTATAAAATGTTACATATGGCTACCTTATTAAACAAATTCTACGTTCAAATGAAAGAATAATAAGCCGGTTGTGCTCTTAGAGTTGTACCGTTATATTATGTTTATTTAAATTTATGTAAATAAGTGCAAAATTCAATTCGTCAAAATGATAAGGTCAGTGATTAATAAGCAATTAATCTAATTAGAAGGTATCACAATTGTTATTTTTTTTTTTAATAATTTATAATAATATAGGTCGCGGGAAACCTTCGTCACCTTAAGAACAAGTAGAAATTGTGACACTTTGTGAGCAGATATTGGGTATGCGTGAAATGGCGAAAAACTGGGACGACCTTTGTGCGTTGTGCGAAATTTTCTCAAAAACAGAGAAAATTATGGAAAATTAAAAAGCACGAGTTGTTCAAAGGTCCCGACTGCCTGTGCAACTCGGCTAATTTTACGAGAGGCCTCGAATGCCATGAAAAGTGCGGTAACAATAAAAGAGAAATTGAAATTACAAGCTTCAAAAAACACAATTCTAAGAGCTATCAACGCCCTGTTATATCTGTTTTTTGCAACACTGTATAGCATACCTCTTAAGTGCCTCGGATATAGTTATTTTTTTAATTAATGATGTGATATTTAAAAAACAAAAAAATAAAAATAAAGAAATAAAACTATTCATCAAAGGCACTCTGTACAAGTATTATATTATATTATTCCCAAGAATAAACGTTGCCAAGAACTCAACTTCTGGAATAACATATCAAAAATATTATATTTATTCAAGCAGAGATTACTGAATAAAAAATTTAATAGTCAAACATGTACATTGTACATGTTCACAAGCATTTATATATAAATTTTTTTAATTTCATATTTTCATATATTGCTCACATCTACACAAGTAAATTCAAGATCTCACATCTTCGCATACATATGTTTATTTGGTTACACAAACCTAAACTGTTCTTAGTTCTTATGATCATTCATCACGCACATACATATGTAAGTTCAACAGACAATGATGAAGAAAGCTCTATGTATTCTCCTGATGAGGGAAACCTGCGTCAAGTTGCTAATGTTAACATACCACAGAACAAAGATAATTCCAAATTGTCGTTAGAAGCTAATATTAAAGAAAATATTGGAAAACCTTTCTATGGTGGAATTTTATAATAAAACTAAGGGCGGCGTTTCTACTATTGAGATGATGTTTATGCAAGTCAAATCGCTGACCGCTCTTTGGTTACTATATTATATTAAATATAACATTCGTCAATAGCTACATTATTTACGCACATAACATGCTTAGTAAACATTAAAAACAAACTATCATCCCACTTAAATTTTCTAAAAAAATTCATATGGATATCGTTCAGCCACACATCATATGTACATCTATCGAGATACCTCATAAGCTTTTCAAAATTGAATATCTTACGCCACTTGAAGCACACTTATTAAACAACAGTAAAACAAAATTCAGAAGAACATTTTCAGCTTTTGCGATTATAAAAAAAAATAAAGGACTTGAGCATTTGTAGGAAATGAAAAAGAAGTGTTTCCGGCGAGCACAAATTTGAAATAAACCATGTAAACGAAAAATATTTACAAATTCAAATGCGAATGTTCTGATCAAAACAAAATAAAGACTGAAAGTATCGTTACTCATAAAATTTCTTAAAGTGTAAAATATAAAATATTCATTGTGTTTTCAGTTGAAACTGTATTACATTATAATGTCAACATCAAAAAATAGAAAAACCAAGAAAAGGTTTATAACTTATTTAAATGTTTCCTTTGCAACTATTTGAAAGCTAACGGGAACAGCACGAGTAACTGGTCGGTACGTTGTTATTTCTTTGTCTCAATACTACACAGCATTCATAAGTGAAGATTTTAAAACAATATTTCGTTGCGATTGTGGGCAATTCGTATCTCTATTTGTCGTCAAATAAACATTGAGCTTAATAATGTACATAAAAGAGTGCTTTTAAAACCTTTGTTCTACGTTGCCAGTATTCTGACCTGATTTATCAACAATCCATTACTCCTCTGAAGTAGTTCAGGCAAAATAATGTAAGATTTGTTCTAAAATTTGGGGCCAAAGTAAAATTAAGTTTTCAAATAATTTCCAAGATAACCAAACTACATAGCATTTGTACTTCTGGTAAAATAAGGGAAAATTTTTTGAAAAAGGTGTTCAAAGTTTATGTGAAAAAAAACGCTCGTACTTCTTTTACTTTAAAGGAATAATAATATGTTTAGTTATTTTAAAATTATTGGAGGAATTCGTCTAATTTGTGACATTAATTTGAGTTTTATTATTATTTAAAAAAAAATATCAATAAATAAAAATGTAAAAAAGTTTTCGTTGACATGCTTTCACAGAGTGTGCAAAGCAGGGTTGGCAACCTACTGGGTATTCTATTCAAAAAAAAACATTGGTGGGTTTTTTAATTTAAAAGTTTTCGTAGTTTATTTACAAGAAAAAAAAGAATAATTTACGTATTGCAAGTACAGATTAATTCGATCAGTTTTTTTTTTCAAATCACTGCTTACATCTTTTCCCCGCCTCTGAGCTAATTTCCAAACCCCGTCTCAGAAATATTTCTCGTCTTATTAGCGCTCCAACTTTGAAGCCGATTTGATATCTCTCCAAAGCAAGTGAATTGGTGACATGCTTGCAGATAAACTCATACCTCTTTAGACGATCTAGATAGGTTCTGAAAATATGGGCCGTAAAACGAGATGAATATGTGTTGCGTTTGATTTAATTAAATTTTTTGTTAAAAAACAATAAATCGACGGTTTTTTAGCCGTAGAACGAAGTAATTTGCGCAGTAAAGCGAATGTGTTCCATAATTCAAACAGTCCGGTATAGCGCAGTGCTGTATAAAGAAAGGCCGTATAAAGAGATATGAGTATACTGTATCCATCGCAGCAACCAATAGTCAATGTTCGAAAAATACGGCGAAAGCGGCACTTAATCGTTTCTAATAATTGTTTTGAAAGTTTTGCGACGTGAGGCCAGGCATTGTGATAGAGTGTTTTTTATAGAGGTATAGAACTTTAAGTTGCAATAAAACAACGATGGATTATTCGATTGACATGGGTTTTATTTATCCGAAAGATAATCTTGTGGCATTATATTTTAAATATGATTTCTGGCATATGACCACCACGGCTGGCGCGGATGTCGTCCAATCTGGACGTCAAATTTTCGATGATTTTTTCCAACAGTTGCAGCCATATATCGGCAATAACTCGGCAAACGTTGTCTTCCAAATGGTCAAGCGTTTGTGAGTTTACCGCTTAGACCACTGACTTTACATAGCCACACAGAAAGTAGTCGAGCGGTGTTAAACCACAAGATCTTGGAGGCCAATTCACAGGTTCAAAACGTGAAATTAGGCGGTCACCAAACGTGTCTTTCAATAAATCTATTATGGTACGGGCTGTGTGACATCTTGCACAGTCTTTTTGAAACCACATCTCCTGGACATCATGGTTATTCAGTTTAGTAATGAAAAAGTTAGTAATATGGCTCTATACCGATCACCATTCACTGTAACGTTCTGGCTACCATCGTTTTTGAAAAAGTACGGTCCAATGATTCCAGCAGCCCATAAAGCGCACCAAACAGTCAGTTTTTCTGGTTGTAACGGTGTCTCCACATACACTTGAGGATTACCTTCACTCCAATTGCGGCAGTTTTGTTTATTGACGTAGCCATTCAACCAGAAGTGCGCTTCCTCGCTAAACAAAATTCGCTTATGAAAATCGGGGACAAATCGATACAATGTTGCAATGTTGCAAGCATTGTTTAGGCGTGAGTCTATTCATGATGAATTGTCAAACCAAACTGAGAATAAATCACTTGACGGCTGTTAAACCGGTCGCCATCTTGAAAAGTAATGGCAACTTTAAGTACTATACCTTTATAAAAAACACGCTTTAAACGAATAGTTTAATCATATCTGTCTTTATATTCGGGCGTGGTTCAATAGAAGTAATTGCAATTTGCTCTGCTCACTGAGTTTTAGCTGCTCATAGATTTCACCAAGAGTGCAAAACTGCATTATAAATAGTAAAACAACGTAATTGTATTAACAAACAGAAAATATTGTCGACTTGAACGAATTTTGGAAGCAGTTATAAAACCCAATAAGAAACCCAATAATACCATATGTGATGGGTTTTTTTTAAACACGGATTTTTGACAACCCTGGTGCAAAACTCTTTTATTACGTATTTTTTCTTTTAGTGATATTAGTTAGTGAATGTAAAAACTACTTTTAACTTAGATAAGCTATCCCATACTATTTGTGTAATTATTATGTAAATTAGATATGTAACATGATCTCTTATCAACTACAATGAAGCTTTTTTTGTTTTTTGTTTAAAACGCCTAAAAAAAATTAAAATTTTTATTTTTATATTATTATTATTGTAAATTAAAAGAATACTAATAATGACTTGTTTTTTTTTTTCTTTTGAACCATATATCTTGATTTATAGTTCTAAGATTACAAATCTGTGATATATTTTAAGTTTTGACAACGTTCAATGCATTATTGTTTATTGAACAGAAGAAGTGCAACATTTTATTATCAGAAAAGAAAACGCCATTAATTTTAATAATTTACCCTAACAAACATAAAGGCATAAAGTAGATATTTCGTTTTTGCGTTAAGGAAAGGGGTGGTAAATGATACTTAATAGCCAGGTTAAGTTTATTATAAATTCCTTTATTTTTTTATATGTTTCTGCTATACAAACTAAAACAAATAAAAAAATATTGATAGTAATCCGGAATGTATAACAAGCAGCAGAGCAGTAATATTGGATACAAATAAAAAAAGAAATACAAAGAAAAAAATAATAAAAAAAATAAAAAAGTAGGACACAGGAACCTAAATGATAAAAATTAAATTCACTTACTACATGAACACAACCTACTTATGAAAAAAATACTTATAAATCAATGAAGATAAAATTTTCGCTTTTGAAATGGAAAGAAAACAGGAAACTTTATGCAAAATTGATAAATTGCTTAAGATAAGAAGAGGAAAAGAAAAATTTCAATAATGCAAACACCAGTTTTTGAATAAAAAAAGTGAATTTTGTGTTCCATTAAAAATGGAGGAGGGTTATAAATGTATTTATGTATATATATGTATAGGTGTTTAGGTACGAGTATTATATATTGTACGTGAAACCCAGCTTGCTTCGCTACCACTATATTAATTATTACCTTAATTACTATCTTTTTTCACCATTTTCGTCCCTTCCGCCAAAAATACAAACATTTAAGATTACCTATGGTTCCTTTCAGCAAAACGCTGTAAAATTTACTGTTTAGCCGTATACCGTCTTCAAATAAACACACATTAAGTTTCATATTATATATGTGTGCCGCTGTGCTATGGTAGGTAAGACACCCGCCTATCAACCAGAAGGTCGTCGGTTCAATAGCAGGCAAAACCATCTTAAAAAAGAAAAAAGTTTTTTGACAGCGGTATCACCTCATAACATTAGCTAGTAATTGGTTATTAGTGTTACTATTATTGAAAAATCCTCTAAATGCATTTGCCGTTCGGTGTCGGCGTTAAACTGCAGGTCCCTTTCAATGAGTTTTAAAATAGAATCGGATGCAGCTCATTGACTGCGAGAAATCCCCATTTTCTTCATGGAATGATATGGGAATTAATACTAAGTTTCATATACTAAACGCCCACTTATCAATCTCGCCTAGTTTTTGACTCATGATATATACTATCCATGACGTTGTTTAGACTATATTTATATACTTCAATATATTATTATTTGCTATGTATGGGTGATGACATGCCCACTTATCTACTTTCGCCCACTTTTTGACTGGTAATGTATATTGACTATGAAGTTATTTAGACCAAATTCAGAAATTTGTACTTTAACCGTTCTCAGCATATATACAAATCAATATTTAGTTTGTATGGGACGTAATGTGCCCACTTGTCAGATTCCGACGAATTTGTGACTCATATATTTTATGGACTCTCTGGACAAAAGTTTGAGAGTCTTAGTTTTACCAATTTAAAGACAAATATTTACTTTGCATGGTCGTTTAGTTGTCTATAAGACACAAACGAACATACATACATACGGATTGATATTGAAGCTACCTAGCGCTAGATGGCAGCACAAACACAACAACTTTTTCTTTATTATTTTCTTATTTGTCAAACGTCAACTGTTAAAACTTTAGTCAAATTCATCGATTAGCTTATTTGTTGTAGTCGCTTGAAGTAAGCAACTTTTGTGTTTCTTGGAAAATGGAAAAAAGTGAATTTCGTATAGTGATTAAACACTATTATTTGAAAGGCAAAATGGCGAAAGCGGCAAAAGAAAAGCTCGATAAACATTACGGCGCATCTGCTCCGTCAGATTATATGGTAAAATATTGGATTGCTGAATTTAAATTGGGCCAAACAAGCACTGCAACAATACCATCAACAGGAAGGCCAAGAGAGGTGGTTACTGAAGAAAATATCCAGAAAGTCCTCGATATCGTTATGAATGATCGTCGGGTCAAAATCTGTGAGATTGCTAAAATGGTAAACATATCATACGAACGTGTCTTCAACATTTTACATGAACATTTTCATATGAAAAAGCTATCGGCAAGATGGGTGCCGCTTTTGCTCAGTGTTGAACAAAAACGAGTTCGACAGATCACTTCACAGCGGTGTTTGGACATGATAAAGCATAATCCTGCTGATTTTTGGCGTAGATTAATAACTGTTGATGAAACGTGGGTCCACCACTACACACCTGAAACCAAAAATCAATCGAAGCAATGGGTGGAAGCTGGTGGAAGTGATCCGAAGAAGGCGAAGACAGCGAAATCGGCTGGCAAGGTTATGGCCACTGTATTCTGGGATGCACACGGAATATTCCTCATCGATTATCCTGAAAAGGGATCCACAATCACAGAAGAGTATTATCGTGCATTAATGGATTAATTGGTTGATGCAATCTAGAAAAACGACCACATTTAAACAAGAAAAAAGTGCACCGGTTCACACAAGATTAGAAACAATGCTAAAACTACGAGAAATTCACTTTGATTTGGTTGATCATCCACCTTATAGTCCAGATTTAGCCCCTAGTGACTTTTTCCTGTTTCCAAACTTGAAAAAATGGCTCGCAGGAAAAAGATTCATCTTAAACGAAGAAGTGATTACCGAAACTAATGCGTATTTTGAGGAGTTCCCAAAGTCGTATTATTCAGATGGTATAAAAAAGTTGGAAAATCGTCTTACTAAGTGTATTGAGCTAAAACGAGACTATGTTGAGAAATGAATGGTTTTTGAAAAAAA
Source organism: Wohlfahrtia magnifica (assembly GCA_023159175.1). NCBI lineage: Eukaryota > Metazoa > Arthropoda > Insecta > Diptera > Sarcophagidae > Wohlfahrtia > Wohlfahrtia magnifica. The sequence continues at coordinate 193,800 of JAKWBJ010000171.1, read as the reverse complement.
AAATTGTTTTTTTCCTACTTAGGTAGCTTCAATATTAATCCGCCCTCGTATGTATACATATAGATAGACTTTAACAGGTGTGCTTTGTTTAATAAACGTTTATCCAATCTTTACCGCTTTTTAGTTGATGTGGATAGATAGCAAAATTTTAATTGCAATCCTCCACATCTATTTATCGCGCCTTCTATATTTAGTATGAATGGAACGTACCACACCTATCTATCCCATCTCGAACATTTTTTGTCCGATGATTTTTACTGACTACGAAGTCATTTAGACCAAATGAAGGAACTTAAATTGTAACTGCTCTTCAGATTTACAAAAAACACTATTTATTTTATATTGGAGGTACCATGCCCACTTGTCCTACTTCGTCCAATTTTATCTGATGATTTTCATTGACTAAGAAGTCATTTAGAAAACATTCAGAAACTTTCACTTGAACCGCTCTTAAGATCTACGAATATCAATATTTACTTTATAATGGAGGTACCATGTCTCACTTGTCCTACTTTGCCCACTTTTTGACTGATGAAATATATTGGCTATAAAGTTAATTAGACCAAATTCAGAAACTTTAGCATTAACCGTTCTGAAGATAGAAAAAGTCAAAGTTTGCTTAAGAACGGAGGTACCATGCCAACTTTTTGACTGAAGGCTTTTATTGACTATGAAGCTATTTAGACTGAATATGCTCTTACTGTTACCATTTGGAGGATATAGACGAATAAATATTTACTTTGTATAAGCGTAGCACCATCCAGTTGGAATTTTTGAAATTCGTATAGCCTAGAGTTCCTTCCAAACATACCAAGAGATTCTGAAAAATTTTAAAAAATCGTTTCAGTCATTTAGCTCTCTATATAATCACAATCAAACTTGCATATATATAAATATGTACATACATATGTAAATACAAACACACGTTTATTTTTATATATGTATGTATAAGATGTAGTTCATATCAGTGAAAAGTTTTGCAAGTACAAAGGGTGAAAACAAAGACATACATTTGAGAAAGTTGTTAACGAGTTATGTCAGCACAAAAGCAAAAAACTCACTGATGACAATAATTTCCGTAAATGTTAAATTTATGTATTATACTCATACTCCATATTGTGCCTTACAATGCATTGACTTCCTTTTTCATTTGAAATAGGTATGCGCACGTGTTCTGTAATATTAGAATCAGCGCTATTTAAAAAATACTCGCTAAAATAAAATATTTTCCAGTGTCATTTTATGGCTGGATTATGAATGACATTTAGGGTTTTTCTCACTCGTACTATTTCCATTTCTTGGAAAAAGATTCCATTCCATTCAGTGCCTTGCTACAAGGGGTGTGATGAATTACTTTTCATAGAAGAAGGATCTGATTTAATTTTATGGCATAAAGCAATCACAAAAGCATCAGCAGTTAATAAGTTTGTACTTCGCTTACTCAGTACCTCCACGTTTATTCTCTTCTATTCAAATATTACCCATTTCTAAGTTAATAATTGCTTCTTTATTGACTTTTCAGACGTAGGAACAATTAAATTCTACAACTTAATTTTACTTTTCTGCTTTAAAACGACTTATTTTTGTATCAAAGCATTTCTCTTTTGGCTTTTTCGAAAATTTTCACAATTTTCCATGTTACATCAAAGATGCCAATAAAATTTTTAAAATCTTTCAAAGATTCTGAAAAATTAACCACAAAGTTTTTTTATATTAATGTAGTTTTTGCCTTTTTTAAATTAAACACTTTATAATTATTAATGTAATTAAATGTATTTATTTAAATATACCGGAAGTTGTTAATCGGTTGCTTATTAAACTACAAGTGATGCCTAAAACGATTCGTTAATCTTAAACTAGTATCTGTTTCTATAGAGTTGTATATAAACGTACTATCATGCAATGTCGTGTGTCAGAGTATCCTAATCAGTAGGAGTTGCCACTCCTCGTGGTACGCCCCAATCCCACATTAAATTTCTACTAGTGCCACATGTATGGCATGATTTAGATGGAAAACACCTCCAACGAATTTTACAATATATCCCATGGGTCGCAGTGTCCGCAATAGTGCCTGCTCAATTCACAAATTTCTTCATAACTTTTTCTCTGTATTATTAAACATAATGTTTTTAATGTTTTTTTTTTATTGTATATGAAAAAATTTCCGGATTTCCCACATAAAAATCTGTGGAAAGCGAGATTTTAAATTAATCAGCCGGATGGGAATCCCGAGAAACCCTAATAACCATCGAACTTCGTTGCGTTTTCCTGCTGGCAAAATAAAATAAAATTCTTCAACTGCCTAAAATTTATCAAAATTATTATTTATGCCTACAAAGTACAGTAGTTGTCATTGATATTCGTTTTTTTACTTTTTCGATATCAAAACTCTGGTATTAGCGGAAGGGCTATTGCCATCAAAAACTGACAAAGCCTATAAAGGCGATAAGGGCATGAGCGTTAAAAAGGGTCTCGATGTTAATTTTGTTACCCCGATTTATTGGTAAAAGTTTGTTAACCCTATTTTTTGTACTGTCATTAATATTCGGTTTTTCCCCTTATTTGTTATTAGTAATTGCAAAAAAGGGATTATTAACAAATTTTTCTACAACATAAGAATACATCTTAATAGAAGAATAGAATAGAACTTCGTTGTTGCTCAATGAAAATTCTATTTGGTTGCAAAATATTCAAATGGCACACAAAGGAAAAAAACATTTCTTTGGAACAGCGAAAACTTGATAAAATGCGAATACTTTAAAAAGGTAAAATATTCAAAGAAATTGGAGACAAAGTCAGTCAAAACTTTAAATGAGTTTCAGAAAGAAGTACCTGTATCCACTATCAGAAGAATCATAAGCAAAAAAGGTTTTCATTATCAAGTACTACGTATTAAGGCATTAGTTAAACAACCCATTGGAGCTTTGGCAGTGATCAACTTCACAAAGCTCTATCTTGGTTGTTATAATGACCCATGATCGAGTAGCACATATTAAGCCATTGGTTAAAGAACTCATTGGAACTTTGCCAGTGATCAATTTCATAAAGTCTTATCTAGGTGGTTATAACGTATTTAGATCCGATGGACGTGTTATAGTGTGACAAAAAATAATCGAGGAGCTACAACCACAAAAATTCAAAAAAAAAACTGGAAAAACATGTGTGTGGTTTCTTAGGAGCTAAAATGAATAAGAAGTCATACTTGAGTATTCTCCGTCAAAATTTAAAAAAAGAGTGCCATTGAATTTGGCGTTTTAGAGTCATTCAAGTTTTTCCAAGATAATGAACTAAAACAAAAGTCGCGTTTAACTCTAGAGTGACCACTCTATAATTGTCCCAAGGTTCTCCAACCACCTACTCAATCTACAGACCTCAATTCAAATGGTATTTTGTGGGATAAATATATAAGTTGAAATCGAAGTTCCAAGAAGAATGGGATAAGCACTACGGCCAGCATTTTATAATTAAGATATGTAATTATGTAATGTAATTGAGTTTTGTTTCTGTACTAATCTTATATATATTTTTTTGTTTATAATTACAATTATTAAATTTAAGACAAAGTAGTTTTAGTTTTTAATGTCCCTAATATATATGTACATATTTCTGCTTTCCTAGATTTAATGCAATTTAAAATGAAAACCATATAAGTGCAAATATTCATTAAAATTTTCTATTTCTAATGTTTACATTTACAATAAAAAAACAACAACAAAAACAACAAATTCTTTTAATACTAATGCGAAATGTGTCATTGCATCGTGTTGGCGCAAGTGTATAAAATGCATCACTAAACAGGGTAAATGTCAAAACTAATACCATCTCTCATGTCTCAAAGTGTAACAATTTATGTACAAGTGTTTTAAAATATTTGTATTAAATATACGTGATGACAGTAGGAATGATATGCTTTCATACAAATATCTCAAGAAAGAATAGATATTAACATCTGTATACTAAAATATATGTTTTTCTATCCAAGTATCCTTTTAATTTTTCTATTCAATTGTCTGCTTATGTGCTGTGTGTCTGTTGTTTAAAATACGTGCAGTGGCATGTTGACAAGCATTCTTAGAGAAGTCAATTGGTATTTATCGATAGGAGTTCTATCTCAATCCAACAAGTTAAGAAAGGACGACAAAAAGCAAAATAAAAATTGAAATTCAACCAATATTATAAAAACACATTTACTCTCTTCTATCGGTTGATAATAAAATCAATAAGAATTTCAAATTGACCTCGTTTCCATTGTAAGAAACGTATTAAATTATAAGTGTGTAAGTAGTACAACACAAGCTTGTGCTTTGATTTAAAACAAGAAGCTTTGATAGAGAATTTCTGATATCGGTAAATAATTTAATTATAATATTTTCAATAGCCAACTTCTTGTATTAAAAAGTTAATTAGAAGAAAAATTTGAAAATCAGTTGTACAGAAAAAACAATACTTTTGAAAAGCTAAACAGAGCTTTTTGATATCTATTAAAGGCTATTTCACTTAAGATAAAGCAAGCAATTTACCGATTTAAAAATTTGTAAAATTGTAACAGTTCACTCAATAAATCCATAGGATGAGTAAGAAAAATACAAAATTTTGACAAAACTCGATTTTATTATTTAACATAGTTGCCTTTGAGGGCGATACAACGAGTATAGCGGTTTTCTAACTTTTCGATACCGCCTTTATAGCACCATTTCACATTTCTTGTCAAAATAGTCCTCAGTTTCAGCGATTATTTCATCATTGGACTTAAATTTCTTTCCAGCAAGCATTCTCTTGACAACTGAAAACAGGAAAAAGTCATTGTGGGCTGAAGATGGAGAATACGGTAGATAAGTTAGAAATTCGAAGCCCGATTCATTCAATTTTGCTATCGTTTTGAGCGTCCACTGCGTTCTACACCATTCGTGCTGGTACAGTCGCGTTTAAATTCAGCAAACCATTTCTCCACCATTTGTCTCGATGGAGCAGAGTTCGGATAATATTTGTCAGACCACTTTTTGGTTCCCACTGGATTTTATTTATTTTTTTTTTTTTGTTTTCATTAAAAAGCAATGCTTTATCAAAACTGTAAAAATCGTTCTGAAATATATATGAAATAAAATTTCTTGATAAGAATCTTTGTAACATTACAAGAATATGTTATTTATTTGTGCTGTCAGCAGTGAACACTACGGAAGGGGTCATAAATATTTTATGTGACTTTTAAATTTGGAAAACGATTAAAATAAAAAAATAATGTTTTAAGGCAAAATTTACATTTTATCAACTTATAGGAAAAGTAAGACATTTTGGTAAATTTTTCTGTGGTATAGCATTGTATTAGATGTTATGTCACGTCCAATTGAATCTTAAAAAAATGAACGGAGAAAGTTGCGCTTGACAACAAGCGGACGCTGAAGATATTTAAGTTGAAAGAAGTTCTTATAGTTAGAAACATTGCGATTATCAAACGAGAAAGAACGTTTGAAATAATAACTCTTGTTTACAAGGTCCTTTACACAGCCTGGAACATGCACGGTTCTATATATTAATTGAGGTTGTCTTACTTTGTGAAAAATAGCGAAAAAATCTAGAACGTCAAACTTTTGAGATATTTTTTATAGGAATGAAAAAAGTAAGAGAAGCTTTATTTTATAAAACGAAAACTGAAAAAAAGCTATTTTTTGTATAAATTTTTATTTGTTTTCCTTATGCTACTCCAATAATAGTATTATCATGTTCTGGACCCAAAAACTTGTTAAAAGAATTTGAAATATGATGAACAGTTTCATCATGCTCGTCCAAATTCCATCCTTTCGTAATTCTTCAGCAAATCGGCAAAAAAAATTGGTCCAAAATTCTCGAACAACATGTCTCAAAGAGATTCAGACTTATTGACGGCTAAGAATCATTCCATATTTCCTAATTTTGAGGACTTACATCTATTCCTTGTTTTAAGATAAAGTCGGAAAAATTCGAAAATAGATTGTAGATCGATTATTCGACTTTTTCCAAAAACCGGCTTTCGAATAATTTGAAAAGTAGCAATTTAAAAAAAAATCGGTTTTCACTTAATATTTATTCAAATAACCGGTTAACCGGTTCTTTTATTTAAGTAAAATTGTTTTTAATTCTTGAAGCGCAGAGCTGGATCATATCGTTATAAAAATAAGCGGAAGCTGACAGAGAGCTTAAAACTAAAGTCTCATGAAAACTATGCCAAAGCGGTCTGCGGAGGCCACAAAAATAAAGGTTATTACAAAAAGTACTGAAAGTTGCTTAAGTTTCGAACAGCTACTCAAGGACCAATTATGGTTTTTGTTGTTAGTACCTGGTAGAGAATGGAATTAAAGATTTGTTATTATAGTTATAATATAGGTGCCTAAGATAACAAGAATTAAATGTTTTACTTTGAATAAATTTTTTGTGCCCAAAATTGGCTAATATTTACATCAGTGACCTTTGTTTTCAGCAGGACGGCGTCACAAGCCACTCAGCCAGCCAAACAATTCAGTTATTGCATGAGAAATTACCCGGTAGCGTTATTTCTTGATTTCCCAATGTCAGAAAGATGAAATTTGGCGCTGCATTGACGAAATAAGCGAAGCTTTGTGCAAAATATGGTTCAAAATTCTGTGCAAAGAGCGCACGTCAGTCAACGTGCAAGAGGTGGACATTTGCCCCACATTATCTTCCATTATTTATTCTCATATTTCAATTTTATATTGGTATGAATAAAACCGAATTTGTCAAAAAAAGGTGTGTGCTTTTAAACCAATTTACTTCCTAATATCAAATTTGCCCACACTTTACAAGAATAATAACTTAATTTATGCAAATAGTTAAACGATGAGCATATTTGTAATAAAAATATATACAAACGTACAAAAAATATACCTTTTTAATTAACCGGTTATTTGTGTTAAATCAACCGGTTTATTCGGTATTCGAAAAATTAAGATTTTGAAAAAACCGTATTCGACAAAACCAAAAACCGGTCGAATAATAACCGTCCAATCTCCCTAATAGGTATCGAAACGGCACATAGTGCTTGACTTTTAAATTTGGGAGGACAAAATTAATTACTCTGAAACCAAAAAGCGTACAAAAACGAATTTTTGATATATTAATTACTTACACATTGAAAAAGAGTTGTGCAAAAATTAGGCAAATCGAATCATCAATCCAATTATGTCAAAAGAGGGCAAAATACTAAAAATTTTAAATATCAATTGCAGTCATCACAATTTTGAAAAATTAATCAATGAACACACTAAAAAATGTTGGATTTTATTTAATTGGAACCTTGTCATTCTTGGAGCTTTGGCCTTCTAAATATAAAAATCTAACACTGTGCGTCGGTTCTGTCATCTCCAAAGTCTTAAAAAAGAAAAAATTTGTTTTAACTGTGATGGGCAAACAAAAAGGGTTGGCGCTTTTGAAAAATGTATGTTTCATGAAGTGAACAAAATATAATATTTTTGTTAATTTTTGTAATCAGTGTTTTTGTTTACATAATCAGTGTTGTCAGAACTCGCTAAGCGTGGCGATTTTAAAAATTATTTTGCATCCTAATTTGCGGTTGGGGACATGACAATTTTTTGGCGTTTTTAAAATTAATTAATGATTTTGTTGGCTAGTTTTGATAAAAAATACTAAAAATTTAAAGTTATTATTTCGGTACTTTTATGTATGAAATTTGTGAAAATGGTGTATTTTGACGTATCATTTAAATATGGCAACGAGAAATTTATAGTTGCCTATATGGAACTGACACTGATAGAGATTGAAGGTTCAGTTTACTTATTTGATGTAATTTTCGCCAACTGGTAACGAAATAAGTTCATTATTGGTACAGTTCCTATGTAAAATAAAAAACTCTAATTAACTTAAAAATAAAAAAAAAATTATTATGATTGCTTGAGAACTTTACATGTATTCCTCTAGGCTATAAAGGTATTTCTCATTCAAAAGGCCTACTTCTCTTCTTTCCAAATCCATTGTAAATCGAATAGTTTTCAGCTAAGTTATTAGCTTATAAGTGTTTGAGGGTACGAAAAACCGGGTTTTGGCCAGTAATTAAAGATTTTGCAGTTATTTTGAACATTTCTAAAACTGACTCTTGTTGTACTCGTTTATTAGAAAAATAATATAACTTTTCAAGTATTCCGCTCTGTTCCTTTTTGTCATTATCTTTTATGGGAATTAAAAAGAAATCTCTTTTCAGTGAGATAGTAAGCCAAGGCTGACTGCTTTAATTGTCAAAGAATGGCTGTTACAACAAAAAATTATTCATAAAACCCTAACAAATTCAATTCAATGGAGAATTTTTGGACAATAGTAAGAAATGACTGAAAAAATATAATTAGGCTTCGAGAAACATGTGCAACGAATATAATGCGAAATAATAGGGAGGTTTAAGAAGAGTGTAAAAAAAATTAAGTTTCTCTCTATTTAAGCGAAAACTGCAAAGCTAAGTGAATACGGATTCTTTTATATAATTGGCTCATCTCATCTCATTCCAGTATTTTAATACTATATTTCTTGTTAATGTTTTTTTGGGAGGACTTAATAAGGGAGGACTTAATAATATATGTGCGAAGTTTTGTTTTATTTGATTGCGTATTTACATTTTTATAAGAAATTTTTGGTTCAACTTCAAAACATAAGTGCACATAGTTTTGCAACCCACTGTATATTATGGTGAAATTAAACAATCGGAACAAATAATTTATAATTAAAAAAAAATAATTGTTATTATTTCAAAAAATAATAATTTTTTTGTCAAAATGTAAGAATTTGGATATAATGATGTAAGCGTTGTGTTATAAAATAGGATTCAATTGAACAATCGTCCCTGTTCTGCATTCAGAGTGGATTCAATCTGTGCGGAATATTAAAAATCTCGTAATCAAAAGTTGGGAAATTTGCTGTTCAAATTTTAATTTCATAATTTATAGCAATTTTTGTTCAAAGAGTTGTGTAAATATTATGAAAACTATAAAAAAACATTTCAAATTATGAATTACAATCGATGTTTTAATAGTTCAGGGAAGTTTTATTAAAAAAAAATTATTTCAAAATGATATATTATCCTACACGAACTAAAACGAAAAATCTTATTCGGAAATGGAATACAGAACAGCTAAAAAATACGCAACATTCCGATTACGAATTAAATCTTTCTGATTCTGAATACAGAACAGCACTGGATATAAAAATATTTTCAAAAAGACAGAACAAATGGTTTACTCTTGAGAGGTTTTAAAGTTTCAAAAAGTAATTTTACCTTCACAAGTTATTTGGTTCCTTAAAATCACCAAATTATAACCAAGAAATTTTGTTTAGATAAGTTTCCTGCAACTATAGTATCTATCGCTTTATCAAGTTTAGTACATAATTAACCTGTTTTATTTTTGTGTTCTTACAAATCAGCGAAGTGAATTTCGATTGACCGTTAATGCCTTTTATTTTAAAAATATACTATCAATAAAAAACATATTTGTTTTGGTCAAAATTATTACACCAGTCATAAATCAAAAACAGCATTTTATAGTTAAGTCTTCAAAAATGTGCTTATAATCATGACTGAGTTACTTATTTAAATTTTCCGTTAAGTATGATAGGTAATGGTACTTTACACTAAACTCTGGAGCTCTTCGCCTCTAAGACTAATTGACCATTGTTGCCCAATCAAGAACTTCGTTATTATACTACTGAAATACATTCTTTATAGTTTCGGGCATTGCTCTGTGCGTGAGCACAATTTTCACCTATTTTTTATTTATTTCAATCCAAAAACCATGATGAAAATGTTTGTTAAATGTTAATTTTGATTTAAAAACTTGCAAAATCTGTCTGCAACGTTCCGCTTTTATTTTTAAATGTCTATTGCAGACATAAATTTTCCAAAAAAACATAATTGTTTTTAATAAAACTTTTGAAATCAACAGAATTTCTTCAATTTATAAAATGATTGAACACTGAGTAAATCATTCGGATATGCAAATATTTTTTTATGTGAAGTGTCTTTGTATAGGTGGTCGGTATAAAAAAATATCTTTTCGTAAAATACTCAGTATTAATTAAAGCTTTCATAGTGCAATAAAAGTTACATGACCTTCGCAAATGTATATATACTGCAACACATAAGCTTCTTTGAGCCGTTGTATGAATATAAGTGCTTCTCTCTTATTGAGTAACTTCAATTGGTTTATATTGAAATTCGAAACATAAAAATGAGAAAAAAATATTTTTTTAATCTATAAATTTACTTTGGTAAAGCAAAATAAACAGAAAATGAATCATTTTAAGCATGCTGCTACCAAGCAAGGCTTTTACATTAAGCGAAAAAAATTCCTGGGAATTCATAATATTTTTCGGATAGGTGCTATCGAGCATACTAAGAATCCATTTATAAAAACTTCCAAATACCAAAGCAGTTTGTAACTATATAGGAAATCATTTACATAACTTTTATATCAGGCTATGTTAAAACAGCGTGAGAATGACACGAGGTTTTTTGATTTGCAGACTCGATACATTTTTGTATAGAATAAGAGCAATTTTTACAATAATGCAGAGTTTCTGTGAGGCATTAACTGAACCATCGAAGTACATAATTACCTACACCACTACTTGTACTAACCGATTTCATAATGTTGGTCAGGTTATCGAACTTGTGAAGGCTTTTAAAATACAATTCCACTTTGTTTTTTTTTTATTTATATACTTATAATAGCCTTGACGTTGCATACCTGTAAAAAGTTTCCTCATAAGAAAAATTTAAAGGAATGCATTAAAATTCATCATTTAGTCCAAGTTCAGAAAATGATTCTCCAACCGTTTTCTAAATATACAAAAATCAATATTTACTTTGTTTAGGAGGTGCCACTCCCACTCATCCAATTCCGCCAAATTTTTGAACAATGAATTATATTGACCACAAAGTTATTTCTATCAACTTTAGAAAATTTCACTATTACTGTTCAAAACATACACAAGAATCAATATTTACTTTGTATGGGTAAGTGTGCAGGGGCACCACATATCCAATTCTACCCACTTTTTGACTGATGATTTGTATTTATCATAAACTTTTTTGGGCCAAATTCAAAACTTTTACTTTTATCGTTTTTTTACATGAGCGTGGCACCGAGTGAAAGTGTACCATTCCAACGCATGTATTTGTTTGTAAATCGGTTTAGCGGTTCTCGAGTTGTAAAATGACGAACATAGGGCAACTTAGCTTTATTATATAGATCTTTTTACTCCTCTAAGCAGAATATAGCCGTTATAAGAGAGTTCTACTTTAATCTTTTATGAACTTCATATACACTTATAAACTGAATACTATGTAGTTTACCAGAGAAACAGCTTCTAGCGCGATAACCTCTCTTCTGAGGATTCAAATGCAAGCTAACCTTTGCTTTATTGCTATGCTATGTATTTTTGCACAACGTGCGCCGTTTATTATATTCGTTACATCTTCATTAGCCCCGCCAACTTTATTTATGAAGGTACCAATATAGGTGGTTTTACTAAAATTTACTCGACACCGTTTTAGAATAGTGGATTTGTGATTGCTGTGGTTATTCTAATCGGCTGATGTTCACTTTGACACTTTTGCAGCCTTTCGAGATTCCGTCGTATAACCTGCAGAGTATGAGCCATTAAGCACATGTTGTCTGCATACCTTGCCCGGTACGTTCGGTATAGTTCATTTATAAGGGATATAAGAGTTTTCTGACATACCGATGTTCTCCAGAGCTGGCCATATTGCCTACCTCTTGATGATATCAAAGCTGCTTCAAAGTCTACGAGAGCTTAGGAAGAGTGGAGTGGAGTATTCTGAAAACTGTTTAATTATGTATGATCGCTTCGATCTAATGCTACAATTAGACGTGATTGAACATAACATCATAACCGTAACCATAGACGAGAAAACCAAATTCAAATTATATTGTATTGTACGGTAGTCACCACTAATCGAACACATTGTTGCCCATAAAGATGATTAATTGCTTTGTAACTAATACATCATAACAAACTACCAAAATTCAGTCGATTGATTATGGTGTTACGTCATTTTACCACTAATCGAACACATTGTTATCTCTGATATAGGGCCGTGCCATAAAATATTCAGTTGGTATTGTGTCTAGATCAGCTACTTTGTTGTTTCTGAGTGTAGCAAATACTTTTACTACTACTTACCACTTATAATCGACGGAGATATGTTATTGTCTCTTTTTGTGTTTATTTTAATTTTACGCTGAGTAGATACGCTGTCAGGGTTTGTTTCTAGTGGTGGGGATGTAAGAACTCTCTCCATCTCCCAAGCTGGTCTACAGTATTGTTATAAATATAACCGTCACTGTCCCTCATATTCGGTGTGGTGGTGTGTTTGGTCCCACTTAGCTGTTTTATAACTCAGATTTTTTATCGATCAGTTTTTGTTCATTTGTTTTTCTACGTTGTTGTATGGAATCCATATTCGTTGGAAAGAAAGGCTCCATTCGTCTGACAGTAGTTTTAAATTAGTATTCTTTATATTTCTTTATCTAGGCATTCTTTATCTAAGGTAAGGTGTGGGACTTTTAATTAGAATTCGATTTTCAGTCCCATAAAGAGGATAAGGCCTTTAGAGTGGAGTTTAATTTTACTCTATTATATATACCTTTACATATACATACATTTTGTAAAAAAAAATGTTTTCAAAGTAGAAAAACTTGAAATTATATTTTCATTAAGGAATTTCAACAACAAATTCTTAACATGTCTACTTTTTTTGCACACATTTCATTTCTGTACCTCTTAAGGACTATAAGATGCCATAGCGCCAAGAAAGAAAAACGGATCTTTACCTGATTTTTATACTAATAAACGAATGTTTTCCAAAGTCATATATTATTGTCATTTTCTTGAATTATGATTTTTTATGATGAAAATTTGGGTTTTTATGAATGATATCGTATGTAAAAAACATGCAATAAATGACTGTATTTAAATAACAACATTCCGGGAACACGAGATTGGGTTGATACCATTATAATAAAGGCAACTCAGATAGAAAATTCGCTGATTGGTCTCAGGGCTGTGTACAACATCTTATCCCGCGCTGAATATGTGATAAGAATCGAGTTATAAGTCCATCAGGCAGATAAAAAAATTTTTGAAGAGAAGATTTGAAAGCAAAGTACCAGAAACAATATACAATGAGCCGAAATCCAGCACAAGGGTATTAGTTTATCAAGTGGAAATTGATTATGGTAAAGTGTATTACATGACACCATCCGAAATCGGATACAAAAATAAAAATATGCCTCCCCAGTGGCTAAAGAGGAAACCACACATGGTGAAAAAAGATTCAGATTTGTTACAGAACATATTTCGCTACCTCTGGATTACTAGGATTAGTTAATGTTTCTGGTGACACTAAAACGATGCTCTACTACAATGATGGACCCCCAAAAATTTAATGATAACCTCCGACAGAATTAGAAAATAAAAATATAATTCTTACAGTGAAATTTGAAAAACTGTCGGTTATAGTACAGGGTTCTATATCCAACAAAACAATTGATAGGGAGATCGATTATTTGACTTTTTCAAAAACCGGTTTTCAAATAATTCGAAAGGTTGCAATTAAAAACAACTGTTTTCGTTTAATAATTATTCAACTAACGGGTTAACCGGTTCTTTTATTTACATAAAATTGTTCTTAATTTTTGAAGCGCAGAACTGGATAACGTCATTTTAAAAACAAGCAGAAGCTGACGGAGAGCTTAAAATTAAAGTGGCAACCAATACTACCAATAATTCTAACAGATTTTATAAATACTATGCTGAAGCGATGTGCGGAGGAAAATAAAAAACAAAGATTTTTACACAAAATACTGAAAGCTGCTTAAGTTTCGAACAACTACTTTAGGAGCTAATTTCGTTTTTGTTGTTGTGTTACTTGGTAGAGAATGGAATTAAGGGTTTTTTATTATAATAACTACGAGTATAATATATAATTTAGATGGCTAAGATAACAAGAATTAAATGTTTTACTTTTAATAAATCTATTAATAATACACAAATCGTTAATTGCACCACGTATTTAATAGTGTGTGTCACTGTGGTATATTAGGTAAGACACCCACCTTTCAACCAAGAAGTCTTTGGTTCAGTCCCAGGCCACACTATCTGACAATTTTCAACAGCGATATCAACTCTCAACATTACTAGCAACTGGTTATGGGTATTTACGACTGGTTATGTGTAAAACTTCACTAACTAATATATCTGCCGTTCGGAGCCAGCGTTTGTTAGTCGCTCTCATTGAGTCTAGTTGATAATACTCTATATAAAAAATCAAATTTTAATTATAGAAGATGAGAAAAAGTTATTATTGCTCAAGTGTGGATATCTTTTTCGATCTACCTTGGTTTTCACGTTCTTTGTTAAACGTTCAAAGTTCACATATATGCAAAACAATAACTAAATTTATACAAATAGACGATGAGCATATACAAACGTATAAAATTTTTACTTATTTTAATTAACCGGTTATTCGTGTTAAATCAACCGGTTTATTGGATATTCGAAAATGTAAGATTTTTAAAAAACCGCCAAACGACATCAGCTCTGCGGCTGATAATGCGATCTTAAAAAACAGGGCGCAAAACATCGAGTGCAGCTTCGGCTGTGTGGCACGTAGCGCCGTCCTGTTGAAACCAAATGTTGCTAATATCCTTCTCTTCAATTTTTGTGAATTCGTTCAACATGGCCCAATAACGATTGCCATTGACTGTAGCGGCCACTCCTTGCTCATTTTCGAAGAAAAATGGCGCAATTATGCTTCTGGACCAAAATTCCGCACCAAACAGTAACTTGTCTTGGGTGTATCGGCTTTTCAATGTATGCGTGCGGTTTTTCTGTGCCCCAAATGCGACAATTTTGCTTGTTTACATACCTGCCGAGATCAAAATGAGCTTCATCTGAAAAGATGATCTTTTTTTTGGCAAAATCGGCATCTTCTGTAAGTCGATCGCAGTCCCATATCCCAGCCTTATTCAAGCGTATACACAACCATATTCGTTCAGCGGAAGGATAAAACGTTTTATCTGTCAAATCAGACATGAGCTAAGTGTTACCATTCACGAAATAAGCACTAGTTGAAAAAAAACGTTAGATGGCGGACCCTATAAAAAACACTAATTCAAAAACTCAAATATATTGTTATTGTTGAAAACATTTATTTGGTAGCATAAAAATAAGATAAAGTTCTTTTTGTTGTTGGCGTTGTAATCGTTTGGGTCTAGTTTAAAAGTTATGACGTACAGTAACGATGTGTATAGAAAAAAACAAACAAGTTAAGAATTTGTTGCTGGAATTGTCAAATGAAAGTAAGATTTAAATTTTTTTTTTTTTGATTTTGAAAACATTTATTTGACAAACTGTATGTATGTATATTCCTTTTATCCTATACACTCAAAGTTAAATGATAACAGTCTCTGTTATTGATAGAATACTTTACCACTGCTTGTATTTTAATTTTTCAATTTAAGATCAGAATAAAAGACGATGGCAGATGTTAGATTAACAAAATGATTAAGTTAAATATTTCAATTGTATGAAAAGTATGTCATAAATATTTTTTCTTTACTATGTTCTTTTTTTAACACAAGTACACAGAAAAGCAAAAGCAAATATTTAAATTTACATAAATATTTATAACCGGTAGGTGTACAACCGCATTCATGTAACCGAAAATGCACATGAATCTCCATGCAAGTACGTAAAGCCAAAAATCATAAATATTTTGGACAACAACTACAGAACATAAACAACAATAGCTATAACAACTATAACAAAACGTACTGCAATGGCTATTTGCTTTTTCTGTTGCAAAATTCTAAAATAAAGTAAAAGACAGATAAATAAATGTCATAATCAACAAGAAAACCAGACAAGAACAAAACAGTTAACATGAATATTTTTGACGTTAAAAACAAACAAAAAACTGCTAAAAGGATCCTAAAAACGAAAAGCATTTGTAAACATTTACTCTCTTTGCCATCCTAAATAATGATTTGCTTATTCATTTATTCATTAAAATCAATGTTGATTTTTACTTTATTGCCATTTAAGCTGCAATAAATTTTTGAATCAATTTTGAATTTGGTATCATTGAATTAAGAACACGTTGTCGTAAAGATTTTAAGTATCTTGGAAATGGATTTAACCAGCAAAATGTATTTTTATTAGTAAAACAGCATACAAAATTATTGCCAGTAATGTTTTTTTTATTTATTTTAATAATGTTACGTTACAACCTGCGATGAACATTTTACTGATTCATATATACGTATTTTGTATATTTTCTTATTAGTTTCAATTTAAATTTTAAGAAAGTTAAAGTGGCATGTGCTGCCGAATTCTTCTTCTCTTTTCACTTAAACACCTTCGTAGAGATCACACGTACTGAAAGTTAAGTCGGTGAATTTTTATTTTTATTTTTTACAAGTTTTGAAAAGTGGAGTGTGAGCATGCTGACTCACGTAGAAGCATAAATGATTTTAACTAGCAATCTATTTCACACTATGGTAGAGTCTGAGAACTAACTGAAGTAACTAATCTAAGGTGACTCTGATTTTGCACAACTATCACCTAATTGTCTACTATAAAAAGTATTAAAATACTTCGAAACACGTGCTTGTTACCCTAAGTTGCAGATCGAGGACAATTCCCTTAGATGCCTTTACTTGTGCTCCATTGACCAGACTACCTGAGCTTCATAGACCACAAAAGGCAATTCCACTTCACCTGAACAGGACCTCTCGACTATACGTACAATTGTTACTCTACTGAATTTTCATCCTAAGCAAATTTCCTGTCACTACTTGAGCCTACAAATCTATTGGAAGGAAGAGCGACTCATTCTTATCTGAAGGAATGTATTTGTATCCAATATTAGGGATCTTATGTACTTAGAAAATTTGAACTAAATTTAAATTTAATTTAACTTTGCTAATAGGGTAAGAATTCTCTAATAATAAGGAGAAAGGATTTAAGTGATTTCACAAAGCTGCAATTTAAATATTGAAATAAGTGGCACAAAATTTTTAATAGAGTTTAACAGAGTTATCTGAAGGCATATGTAAGAATATACGAATTAAAATTATCTTGAACTAGCAACGGCAACACTTGAACCCAATAACCCTGTACGAGGAGGCCTCATCGTCCAGCAGTATAATTAGTAAGTAAAATTTACATTTATTTACGTGTAATAGTAAGATATTCTTATATATTGAACCTAAGTCATCGCGTCAATGAATAGAATCCGAGAGTATTTTTTGTTACAGCAAATTAAATTAACGTTAACATATGGCCAAATTGAGCATATTTTGGATTATATTCATTTGTTGTACCTATAAATTGAGCGGATAAGTCAGAACAACCTAATTTTCAACTTGATTATTGAATGAAACACTAAAGAGCGGAAAATTATTATAAACATTTTATTCAAATATCGTAAACTTTCGATAATCGCAGTTATATAAATGCTTAATGAAAATATGCGGGAATCTTTTGCCGATCAGTGGGCCAATAAGTGGGATGATAGATTGAAATCACTTGCAGTCTTGATATAGACATTGCTTCAATTAAACAAGTCCCTTTGGACTTATTAGACGAGAACCCCAATAAGTATGCTTAGCATTGTAATCTTCGGCTACCAAAAATCAGGAACGCAGCTATTGAAAAAATTTGCAGTACTGCTCCTCATAAAATACACCTATGAAATCATCAATTGGTGTATAAAAACTTGGATACAAATTGTGGTGGTCTGGAGACAGCTCTCACAAAACTCGCACATTAAATAGTGCTTTACTCGAGATTTAATTAATATCTCGGAACCACCACATGCTCTGCCTCTCATTGCTGTGCAATGAGTTTCCGAAATTAACATTATGCTTTTGTTTTTAGGAAATATTCAACTTCGTTTATATGTAAGCGAAAGTCGTTTGTGTTCTAAAACCATATTTTCAAGCAGTTCATAATTTGTTAAGTACAGCTTGCAGAACCATTTTCTACATCTTCAGAATTCTCGTCATCATGTTTGTCATGGTATTGGTACAGTTATTTATCATATTACTTATTGTGCTGACTGCACCAGATTTTCTAGAGTAGACTCCAGACGGCTGAAGTTTCTGAAATTTATTAATTTTATTTAATTTATACTTGCAATTTTATTTCTGACACCAATGATTCAAAGTTTTTTTATTGTGCAATTAAAGAACTCAAAGGTCTATATTTTAAGTGCATATATTTATTTTTTGCCAATTTAGGTTGCGTGTACCAAAAATTATAATAATCTTTTGTAATCAAACATTGAAAATAAGAACATTTAATATTTGAAATCCAAAAGTTTATTTTTTATTCAATTTAAAAACATAGTTTTCAGGTTAGAGTTTTAAAATGAAAACATTCTGTTCTCGACAAAATTGCATTTAAATTTTAGTCTGAAAAGTTTCTGTTGCGCTTGGTTTAATAAGTTCATTGGAAAAGTTCAGTAGTTAAAAAAAAAAATTTTTATTAAATAATATATTGGCTTTTGATGTCATCAGTATAGTTCTGGTTGGTTTGGCATCATAAATAACCGTAGGTTGTTTGGCTTTTAATGAGTGTGTTCAGCTTTAGCTAACGCAATAAAGCAGTAGTCGAACATAAATTTTCGAAGTTATCTCACTCTAGTGTGTAGATAATTACACAAAATTTATATTTTTTAAATATTTTTAAGGTATGTCATTCAATTTTTTTTAATAGTTTGTTCAGAAGTTATATTGACAAGACAATTGACGGTTCGGATGAAAAAACGAAGCTGAGCATTTAAATTCAAGTGCTCGAAATGGAAATAAGAAAAAAAAAACTTATAGAGACCAAAGAAATTCCGTTTAGTGCTGGCTTCAGGGGGTGACACTTTTTCTTCAATGCATTGAGAAGGTTTCTAGGAAAGAGGAGAGAAATTGTATGAGATCTAGACCTAAGTATTGGTCAATCTTGGAACAAATAGAATATTGCAACTTTAAGCCGACTTTTTTTTATTTTCTTTTAATTTCTCTATTTTTAAACAATTTTTATTAATTTTTGGAAACTTTGCAGTATTTTTTCTTTAAGTAGTCAAAAATTTTAACAATGTTTCGACAAAAAAGATGAGTGTCTACTATAACAACACAATAGGTAACTCATTTATGTAAAGACATAGATTTTACGGCATATTAGCAAGTTTTTTCATATTCTTATGTTTTGATGGATTTAAAATATATCATTTGTAGGTTTTTAAAAAACTTTTTGGCAAAATATTATGATAAAAAGTTCTTATTAAATAAAGGCAATTGTTTAACATCTCCATAGTCTTAAATTTATTTTAAAATGACTAAGCAATTAAGGAAAGGAAAACTAAAGGGCCCGTCAAATATTTTTTGTTTTTGTTTTTTTTTTTTTTGAAAATGCTATAGAAACAAAACTACTGTATATTTTCTCAAATTTCCTTTTTTATTTGAAAGTACAATCCTTCCGGTTAATAATGGAAAATAATTTCATTCAAATAGCTGCCTCGGCTGGCCATACAGTAGCGTACACGATCGTTTCAATTTTTAAGCACATTATCGTTTGTTTGCAGCTGTATTTCACCAATTGCTTCACAAATATTGCCCTTTAAAGCGTCAATTGTATCTGGCTTGTTGGCATAACACTTATATTTGACGGCACCCTACAAATAACAGTCCAACGGTGTCAAATCGCAGCTCCGAGGTGACCCAACGACATCAGCTCTGCGGCTGATAATGCGATCTTCAAAAACAGGGCGCAAAACATCGAGTGTAGTTTCGGCTGTGTGGCACGTAGCGCCGTCCTGTTGAAACCAAATGTTGCTAATATGCTCCTCTTCAATTTATGTGAAGAAAAATTCGTTCAACATGGCCCGATAACGATCGCCATTGACTGTAACGTTCACTACTTGTTCATTTTCGAAGAAAAATAGCCCAATTATGCATCTGGGCCAAAATCCGCACCAAACAGGAACTCGTCTTGGGTGTATCGGCTTTTCAATGTATGCGTGCGGGTTTTCTGTGCCCCAAATGTGACAATTTTGCTTGTTTACATACCCGCCAAGATCAAAATGAGCTTCAACTGAAAAGATGATATTTTTGGCAAAATCGGCATCTTCTGTAAGTCGATCGCAGGCCCACTTAGCGAAGCGTATACACAACCATATTTGTTCAGCGGAAGGATAGAACTAATTATCTCGCAAATCAGATGTGAGCTAAGTGTTACCATTCACGAAATAAGCACTTTTTGAAAAAAAAAAATGTCAGTTGGCGAACCCTTTATTTGATTTCAAACAAAAAATAATAAAAATAATAATTTGTCTAATTTATTTTCATATATTAAAACCGTTATTCTGTTTATCCAACATGAAAATAAATTGCGTGGCCACATAGATATGTATCTATGCATTGTAGCATCACCTGCTTGTAGTTTTTGGTTTCTTTTAACTATTTTCACGCTGCTTAAACAACCCAAAGAAATATTTTATCAAGAATGCGTACAGCCAAAGCAAACGCAGTAGACAAGAAAAAATTGCTTCAAATATTTTCACACCGTCATGTAACTTGAAAGTACAGGTAAAAGAATGTTTAAACAAGAATTTTCTCACATTTCACAAAATGTCAAGTGGTTGGAAAAATACAAAATAGAATGTGAAAAAACGATGCATTATTTTCAATTGATGCATGAAGTATGCCACAGAACATTGTATTGTATGCCATGTCTTGCCTTCGCCCATATGGGATATTATTTAGCTTTTTCTTCGATCTATTAAATATTGTATTTAAATAAAATCTACTACAACATTTTAATTGCTTTACCCCATTAAAAAAAAATAAATAAATAAATAAAATGTTAAATTGTACTTTTATTCAAAATCGGCCTTGATGAGGGATACTATTTATATTTCGAGAACTGGCAACACTAATGTCTGGCAACACCATAATAAAGTTTGACATTTTTTAGCATAAACATACGCACACCGTTTTAGTGTACAAGTGCTACTTGTTTTGTTTACAGTGAGTTAAGAAAATCAGTTTGGCCAAAAAATTCAAGTTTCAAAAAAAGATTTTCGTCGGATTATATTAACAAAATATGTCGATGAATTCAGTCCTTTGTACGGCGATAAAACATTATCGAAAACTACAGTGGTCGTAGTTCGATTGCCGACAAATTCCGTGAAGGTCATAAAAATAGGTTGTTGTGCCACACAACATCGATGCTGTGCATGAACTGTTAATGCAAGATCATCATGTAACATATTTTAAGACATAGGCATCCTTGCAGATTAGTTTCACTTCAATACACGCGATTTTGCATAAGCATTTAGCATTTTAATCTATCAATCGCTCAAGAGGCTAGCGTTGACTGGTGTAAGGTTATAAAACAAGAATCGACCATGTGGGTATTCGAAGACCGTGTAGGTATTCGTGAAAAAAAGCACAGCGAAACCAATGGTCGCCTGTTTATTTAGCCCAATGGATACATGTTCCCACTGTTCCGCTTGAGCTACGTAGGACGGTCAATTCTGAGTGGTAAACGACCATTTGGTTTCCGGAAGTCTTCGCAGAAATTCTTAAAACCTAAGACGAATCATTCTCCATTATGATAATGCGACCTCTGACACATCCTGTCAATAAGGTGAATTTTTGAGCAGTCAAAACATCAAATTGTTATCTCTTCCTTCTTATAATTACCAAATATCGAAATTAAAGCAGTTGAAGCGTTCAAAAACCATGTTTTGCAGGTGTCTCAAGAGGAATGGGAAATGGATTTGAGCAATGGTTTGAACAAATGCAAAAGTGTATTAATCACCAATTGGAATATTTTGATAAACAAAAAAGCCATTTTCATTTAAAGATATTTGTTATTATTTCCTATTCCAGAGATATGTATAGTATCCCCCGTAGTAATATCAAATAGTTCTATTAAATCATTGCAAAGAAAAACAACAATTTGTGATATTCTGCTACAATAAAAGCAATATTATAGCCGCACTAGCTTTGTTTAGTAGTTTTGAATGATAATGTTGAATTTAAAACTGATGACAAATTTAAAGTAGCATTAAAGCAATACAAATTTGGTACGTATTACAAAAGGATTTCAATTTCTTTAAACCTAACAAAAAACGTTCATTATTTACTTGGTGCAAAGTAATACAGCAGTTTAGCCAATTGATTTAAAAAATATAAGAAAATTACTTATGATTAAAATTTGCAGGCTTTTATAATTAATTGACCCTTTATAGTATTGTGGGATTTTAGTCTATTGGTTTGTGTCAAGGCTGTGAATGTGTTACCCTGTGTATTTGACGATACTGCCAATTCGACCATCTTTATGTAACACAATCTTACATGTTTAAAATTAACGGATATAGAATAGAGGATATCAAAGCGTTTGAGACATTTTCAAACTGTAGACAATTAGGTGTATAAGGAGGCTGCTCTGCCTACGTGGACATAGTTATCGTTTTGCAGTCATAAAATAAAGTCGTGTTTAAGCGTAATAAAAGTGTTGTATAAGCGAATATTAAGTGCAAGATAAATAAGTGGGAGACTGTATAGTTATAATTATATACTATAAAAAGTGAGAAAATAAAAACTGCAAAACAACAACAAAGTGGTGACTATTTTATTTTGACGCAATTAAAAGGCATTCAAACGTTTTAAAAAGGCTAAATCGTAACGGTACTTAACCCGGCTTGTTATGTTATGTTATACATATATACATATGTATGTACATATACCATCATTTTGTAATTTTTCTAATTTTTGTTTCTAAAATGTTTATTTTTTTATTGGATTTGTATGAAGGTACCCGGGTATGCAGTTTTTTGTCAGTCACATAAGTGCTAAGACAGTTTCTAATGCATTAAATATGAGTTTGAACAGCGATAAGCCATCAACTAATTCATTAAGGTGCAAATATAGTATGTAGTTAATATTCACAAAATTTATGTGTTTTTATCAACAAATTAAGTAAATAACTGAATATACAATTTCGAAAAGGGCACATCTCACATATTTTGCTAAATGAGTTTTTTCGGATCAATGAGTCCCAAATGCCTCCTTGCACCTACTACTCTTGAAAAACTAACCTCTCTAGCATTACTTCTACTTTAGACGTCATTGCAGATAGGTCACAACTCTAAAAGATGTGCCCTTTTTGAAATTATTGTTTAAACATGGAGTTTAAAAAAATGCAATGCAGCACCGCTTTTTTTTTAAACACAAGGACGTTATTTATTCTTCTTCTTACATATAGAGGGACAAAGTATCTATTAATTATCTGAAAATTGCAGATATTGTAAAATTTAAGCAATATATATCGGCAGAATTTACAGAATTTAATGACGAAATACTGCAATGGCCAAATACAAAGCTTCCTGAAGAAGATCTTTGATGAAAGCATATTTTAGTAGAAGTATTTATTTTTAGTAGAAGTATTACCTTTAATTTTTTGATACCTAAAATAAAGTTTTGTTAACTCGACATCATAAATCTCGAAAAGGGCAGATCTCATTAATTTAAAATATATAAACAATCATATATAATAAAGTCAATATCCAAATACTTCTGTAATTTTCGGTTACAAATTAGCCCCAAAATATAATTCGTATAAAATGTTTTGAACTATTATACTTCATTACAAAATAGTTATTTTTTTTTCTTTTCCTGTAAAGTTTAAATATTCGGACATGTGCCCTTTTCGAAATTGCACATTCAATTAAATTTTAAATTGAATTGGAAACGAAAATATTTTAATAGTATAGTAAAAATGTTTGCTAAAGTTTTTTTAGACTATGTAAGGGGTGTTTTTTATAGACGTATAGAACTTTAAGTTGCAATAAAACAACGATTGTAATGATTATTCGATTGACATGAATTTTATTTATCTGAAAGATAATAATGTGGCATTACATTTTAAATATGATTTCTGGCATATGACCGCTATTTTCAACATTTGTGGCCGTATATCGGCAATAACACGACGAATGTTGTCTTCCAAATGGTCAAGCGTTTGTGGCTTTACCGCATAGACCAATGACTTTACATAGCCCCACAGAAAGTAGTCTAGTGGTGTTATCTCACAATATCTTGGAGGTCAATTCACAGATCCAAAACGTGATATTAGACGGTCACCAAACGTGTCTTTCAATAAATCTATTGTGGCACGAGCTGTGTGACATGTTGCGCCGTCTTGTTGAAACCACTTCTCCTGGACATCATGGTTATTCAATTCAGGAATGAAAAAGTTTGTAATCATGGCTCTATACCGATCACCATTGACTGTAACGTTCTGGCCACCATCGTTTTTGAAAAAGTACGGACCAATGATTCCACCAGCCCATAAAGCGCACTAAACAGTCAGTTTTTCTGAATGTAACGGTGTTTCCACATACACTTGAGGATTACCTTCAGTCCAAATGCGTCAGTTTTCTTTGTTGACGTAGCCATTCAACCAGAAGTGCGCTTTATCGCTAAACTAAATTCGCTTATGAAAATTGAAAAAATTTAAAATTGAAAAAAAAATTCACTTATGAAAAATGAAAATTGCACTATTTGCAAGCATTGTTCAGGCGTGAGTCTATTCATAATGAATTGCTAAAACAAACTGAGAATAAATCAATTGAAAACTGTTAAATCGGTCTTGAAAAGTAATGCCAATTTAAAGTTCTATACCTCTATAAAAAACACTATACGTATGTATGTATATATTATTGTAAGATGTAAAAGTTTGAATACCATTCTTCTTTACACATTTTAAACTATAAACGCTTTATTGATGATGTCACTTTCCATTGCACTTTTTTTACTTGTATTACAAGAACCTGTAAATACACATGTATTAAAGCATTCAGATATGTACTTGCTGATGACCCTCAACATTCCGTAACATGATATGAGTAGTTCTGATTTAAGCAATATTAATACATATAGCAAGATGGTTAAAACTTTTTTCTGTGTTATTATAAAAAGGAATCTTTTAATTTTAAAATTACGCTGTACGAAGTAAATTTAGCGCACTCATGTAGATGTTTGTTCCTTTGTTTTCCAACAGAATAACTCAGCAGTACAGAATGGTCGGCTACTAGATCTAATTTAAATCCCCTGTAGAATATTTGGGCTATACTGCTACAACGAACTTAGGCTATCGACCGCCAATTTGACACCTCACAGTATTTGAGAACGTGCATTATCGAAAAATTAAAATATACCGCTCTAAAGTTTTAGAAATCTAATGGAACCAAAGCGATTTTACGATGCCATTATATCCAACGCTGTTACAATATAATATTGGTTAAAAGCCCACTTTAAAATATATTTATAATAATAGTTTTTACGCTATATTTCTTTCATTCGAAAAATATATTTTTTTAATTATAATAAAAAAAAAATATTTATTGCGGTTAGTGCGTAAAACAAATACGGGTATTAAGAAAGAATTAAAACATAATATACAAACAATTAATCTACCTCATTAATATAAAATAACTTTAATTTTCAGAAAAGTCCGATGATCAAAATCGCGGATGTTGTCGTAACTGTAGAGTATATTATTCTTTGGATGCCAGAATTTCTTCACGGTATGTTGAAATATAATTTCCTTAAAAGTTGTCGAAGCATCACTTTCTGAGGTATTGCCGTAATAATTTGGCCGTTTAAGACTAAGCAATTTTTAATATAGTGGTTCCTTATTAGCTTCAGCAAATGGATTACCTTCACAAACGAAAGAACATTATCAATTTCATTGACTGGGCTTGTAAACCAAGGCTACCCTGAAGTAATTAAAAACTTTATAATATTACTAGAGTAACCCCTCCCGCGATGCAGGGAGCCTGCCTGTACTTGCTTTCTGACTGAAACTTCAACACTAAACATTCTCAACATATACAAATATCAATACCTCTGTCCTCCTTCCAATAACCTATTTTCCTAGTACCAGCAGAATGCACTATGGAGGAAGCTAAAGTGGATTATTCATCTACTTAGCTTTAAAGATCAAATTGATAAAAGAAACTAAAACAAAGCAATGGATGCATTGTGGAAAGCCAATATGGTCCCTAGAGGAGTGACGGAGAAAGGATAACACAATTAAATTAAGACTTTAAGAGGTGATTGAAATCAATATTGTGTGAAATTTTTTTTATGTGTTCATGTTAATGGTCTATGTTAAGACAAATTGAACTCAAAATTTTGCAGTAGTAAAAAGTGTGCCTGGTATATTGTAAATTACGTTAGACGCCTGAAAATTATTGCCTCAAGTATATCAATTGCGTTCATTGGAAAAAAATAATTCACAGAAAATATTGACAAGTGTATTTTTATTGGCAAAAGAGTAGAGAAAGTGATGTAAGATTTTTACAGTGGGTAGATATGACCACCGTTATCGTTTTCTTGCAAAAACTGAAAATTAACAAATTATGAGTTGACTGACTTTAGCGGTACAAGTGCATATCGCACACTAAATCATAAGCAGTCACGTTTCAAAATTTGTAAATGTCATGAGAGGCAGAAAACTGTTTCTAATAACATGCTTTTAATTATATAGGTTTATAACCTAAATGATTTCCACATTGAAGTATACCGTCTTAGAATAATTTTGCAAATAAGAGGTAATTTTGAGTTGTGATAGTTTAGTTGGAAATTTAGTTGAATTATTTTAATTGAATAGTGGGTATTATATCAAATTGCGCCTCTTTAACTGGAAATATGTTTAGATTAACTTAACACTTTTTCATTAATAGTGACACAGCTCCAAGTAATATAAAAACCGACATACATAAAACTAATTTATCATATAAGAGAGCCAGTGACGAAAACGAAATTTTCGTGTTTGTTAGTGATTTGATCTGTGAATTGGTTTATGCAAAAAAATCGATTTTTATAAGTTTTGAGTTCTGGCTGTTAATGATTTAGTGTGCGATATGTAGCGGGTGTTTTTTATGAAGGTATAAAACTTTAAGTTAGTGACACTTTTTTTTGGCGGCCACTTTGTCAGCTATCAAGTGATTTATGTTTAGTTTGGTTTGGCATCTCAACTTGAATAGACCGACGCCTAAGCAACGCTCTCAATTTGTGCAAATTTATTTTGGAAATCATGGTTCTATTAGCAATAGCCCCTCTTTGTTTAATGATGAAGCTCAATTTTTTTTTAATGGATACGTCAATAAACAAAATTACTGTATTTGGAGTAATGATAATCCCCAAGCGTATGTTGAGAAACCTTTACATCCAGAAAAACTGTTTGGTGTGTTTGATGGGCTGGTGGAATCACTGAACCGTACTTCATTAAACACGATGCTTATACAACGTTGTAGTCAATGGTAACCGCTATAGAGCTATGATTACCGTGAATTGGCCTCCTAGATCGTGCGATTTGACGCCGCTAGACTATTTTTTGTAGGGCCCAAAGCGATTGACCACTTGGAGGACAACATTTTCCGGGTTATTGCCGATAAACGGCTGCAAATGTTGAAAAAACTCATCGAAAATTTGACCTCCAGATTGAACCACATCCGAGCCAGCTGTGACGGCCATATGCCAGAAGTCATATACAAATTATAATGCCAGAAGACTATCATTCGAATAAAGTATTTTTATGTCAATTAAATAAATTCATCTTTATTTTATTCTATTTCAAAGTTCTGTAGCTCTATAAAAAGCATTACATACATACATATTTATTTATTTCATGTCCTTTTTTTAAGTATATACCATTTGAAAGTTTTTTTTCTCTTTTTTTTTCAAATCCGCTGATAAATTTAAAATCTGATAAAGTCAGCTATGTTATTAGCTTGTATATAGCAGCATTAAGCTACGAAGAACCGGTTATTTTTTATTCGCAATTTTAGATTCTGGATGTTAAATATATTTCAAAAACAGATTCATGTACTTTGTATTGCCTTCTACATCTTTCTTTTTATTTTTATTTTTTTTAACTTTCAGTAAATAATGCCTTAAGCATTAAACACATAACCAACAGTAAGCAGCATGAAAGCAAACAGCAAAATGTTGTTGACTTCATAATTAGGTTTTATTATCATTTGTTTTGTTTGTCATAAAAATATTTGTTATAGAAAAATATTTTTCAGAGGTTGACACTCAAGCATTTCAAATCTACCAAAACTTATTTATTTTGTTTTTTTGGTCTATAGAAATTTAATTCCGTACAGACAAAAGTTATATAGTTTAAGAAAAATACAAAATTTACAAAATAAAAATTATTAATTCAAATACAATATAATTACTTTAAATAAAGTATTATTTTTCTTTTCAAAATTTCATTACTCTCACAATTAGGTGATAAAGATTACTAAATTGTAAGCATATCTGAGCCAAGGAGTCATTATTGGCGTATACAGACCTGTGATATTTTATATTTATTAACTAAAAGTAGCGGGAATGCCTAATTAGAACATTAGAAATAATTTTGTTTTGAAAAAAATCGGTATCAATATTACCACGTTTAATACGTGAATAAAAATGAAACGCTTAGCATTATTTTCCGGCCTTTTAAAGTAGTAGTAGTAGTAGTTTTATTAGAGCGAGTCTGCTTTCGTTTCAAGGAATTACAATTGACAAAATAAAAAAATTGTTTCTGTACTGACTCAATTATGTTAGAATAAGTATGAAAGTGAGGATTCCATTCCGTATTCAAGGATCGGTCGAATCAAAGATATATATAACAGCTTCGTTATATATGGATCGCAAAATTCGTTCGACCAACGCTTCATAAATCCTAATACTCCACTAGCTTTATTAACCATCTTAAAAATATGATCACAGAGTTTTAGTTTATGGTCCAAAAACATTCGAAGATCATTTATAATAGAAACCATTTCTAGAGTTGTTGCTTTAAAGTGATAAGAAGTATCAAACTTTTGTGAATGATAAAACGACATGTGCTTACATTGTTTGATATTCAAGTCCAATAACTAATTATCGCATCATTGAGAAAAATATTATATGTCTTTTTGAAAAGATGAATGGATAGAAATATTATTAAAGGAGTTAAAAATGTTAGCGTCATCCGCATACATAAGAACATTTGAACTGCATATTACAGACGGTAAGTCGTTGATAAATAATGTATGCAAATGACTACGCTGTGGCACCCCAGAAGGGACATCAATAGTCTTAGAAACAGAATTTTATATTTTACTTTTTTGAGTTCTGCTTTAAAGATACGATTTAAGCAAGCGAACTGAATTAGTGCTTAACCCTGTGCATACGAGTTTAAGAAGTAAAATGTCATGGTTAACTTTATCAAAGGTCTTACTAAAATCAGTGTAGATAACATCAGTTTGCTTAGAATTAATAAAACCATCATTTATATTAGTCGTAAAATCCAATATATTAGTACCTGTTAAAAACCATGTTGATATGAAGATAAAAGGGATGAAACTTGATAAAAAACACTTTCGGTTATAATGTTTTATAAAAGTTTAGGTATTATGCCGCTGTGATATGGTAGGTAAGACACCTGTCTACCAACCAGAAGGTCGTCGGTACAATACCAGGCCAGACGATCTTAAAAAAGGAAAAAGTTTTTTGAAAGCGGTATCACCTCATAACATTAGCTAGTAACTGGTTATGAGCAATAAATACTATTGAAAACTTCTCTAAATGCATTTGCCGTTCGGAGCCGGTATTAAACTGTAGGTCACTTTCAATGAGTTCAAAAATAGAATCGGGTGCAGCTCATTGACTGAGAGAAGTCCCCATGTTCCTTCATTGAATGTTATGAAAATTAATTATAATAATATTTAGGTATTACATTGAACTTGACGATTCCTCGATAATGCGAAACTTCAAGTCTACTTCAATTTTTTAATAAAGGAATTATGAATAATCTTTTCCAAATTGAAGGTAAGTATCCCATTTCAAGGGACTTATTGAAAATTACAGTCAAAGGATCACAAAGAATTTGAGAACAGTTTTTAAGGATATAATTAGTTATTCCGTCAGGACCAGCATAATATGAATTCTGCAACGATCTTTAGTTTGATAACACTGTTCCAGTACCGATTGAAAATGTATATTCGATGTGGAAACAATATTATAAGGGTAAGCGGTCTGCTGGCCAAATGACTTATTAGAGTATGTAGTAGCAAAAAAATCAGCAAATCGGTTACAAACAGATAAGTATCTCATCCTCACTACTGCTAGAACCAAATTTCGAGTACGAAGGATAAGTATTAGCACGGCATTTAGAGTTAATAAAGTTATAAAAAGCTTTGGGGTTCATTTTCATTTTTCTTTTCATTCTGCTTAAATAACTGTTATAGGCAAATTTGTTGGCGTTAATATATTCAGATCTTAAGCAACAGTAATTAATAAAATCAGCATGAGAGCCAGACAGTTAATATCTTTTTTATATATTTGTTTTTTCTATTTTTTATATATGATAAAAATGAATTACTCCATGGTGGTGCCTTATTACTCCGAACGAAAATATAGGGCAACGCTTCAGAAACGCAGTGATGTAAAACAGCATTAAAATTCGATACTATTCTATCCAAGCTATCTCCAGACATAATAGATTGCCAATCAACGCTGGATAGTAAGGAATTAAATTTTGCGTCATATGCCCAAGAAAAGCAGAAAACTTTTTCACGGCGTTTACTGAGTATTTTCAGTGGAGCGATGTTAGTAGAAGGAAAAAAAATTCAACTGTATAGTAGGATGGTGACAATCTTCAGGATACGTAAAAGGAGACAAATTTGAAAGATTTATATCCGAAAGGTTGTTAACAAAGACTAAATCAATATAGAAGTTTGCTGAATGTATTAGTGATGTAATTAATTTTAAAAAGACCACCAGCAAGCAGAGACTGAACGAATTCATTCATTCCCAGAGGAGTCAGGTAGCTGACGTCAAGAAGTCTGTCGCATAGTATATTAAGTAGATTAAAGTCTCCAAGTGCAATAAATAAATCACATGGTTAAGATTGATCAAGAACGAATTTTATTGCCGAAAAATGGTTACTGTAAACTTCTGCATCAGAGTTGGGAGGTATATACGAACACGAAATGTAAAGATATGTAGTAAAAAGTTTAATTTTTACGGCAAAAATAAATAAAGTCGCTTTTTTTAAATATTATTCAAAAATATAAAAATTAATGAAATTACGTGTTTAAAAATTTTTAATCATTAACATAAATGTTGTTTGATACAATATTTTAGCTTAATACTGTTGTTTTCTTTTTGTTATGCTGCTTAAAAAAATAGCAATTATTTTATTACTTTTTAGCAGCCGCAGGAAAGGTTGTTGACTTAGCTTTTGCTGTGCTGCCTTTAAAATAATTATTTTTATATAAACGTATGTCTTCTCATTTTATGTTTAATGCTTTAAGTCTAAGAATATCTTTTACATAACTATTACACCGGTGAAAAAATTCTTTTTTTTAATTAAAAAAAACGTCTTCTTTTTCTGGATATTTCTTGTTTCCTTTTGAATAAATCTTTTTTACTTATCGTACCAAAATCCCATTATGTACAAAGACATTTGTTCTCTGCAAATATAAAGTTTATTCACATCAAGAAATATTGCATCAAATTAATGAAAAACTACATATACGAACGGCTGTGTCATTCGCACTGATTACTTAGTGTTGAAAAATTTCCACATGTTTGTAATCTTGTAATGACTTGTGGAAGAAAGTAATGTTTGCTAATACCTTAAATGACAGAAATTAATGATTAATGATTGATGTCAAGAATGTTCTTGAAGATAAAATATGATTGGACAAATTAAAATAACAACGATTTTATTTAAACGTATAAATTTAATTGTGGAATTAAATAACGTGATGCCAGCGTTATAATTTTTTTCTTATTTTAATTTGTTTACTTTGCATGGTAATTTTTTTTTGTTTGAAGTGAAACACATTCTTTTAAAATAAATTTTAAATCCGAAAGTGAATTTGATTGTGACAAGCTTAGTAAAAAAAATTCATTCAATAATAAAAATAAAAATATTAAAAAAAAATTTTATTAAATAAATGAAGAAGCGAACATAAAGTTTATTAAAACTCTTTAAGATTTAATACATTTTACTCCTTGGGAAAAAACGGCAAACGGCGTAAACAAAATCTGCAATCTGAATGCAAACCAATTTCGGATGCAGTACCAACCAAGAATAATTTATTAAAATGCAAGAAAAGTGCCACTAGAAGAAGAGAAATATGTAAATGAAATAAGAAAATATAATAAATGAATGGCTGGACAATTTTTTGCAAACGCTCATATTGGTTAGAGTGCTGTCATGTAGCGAAACATATTGTTCTGAGATAAATTGAAGCTTAAACATAAAGAATTTCAATATTGTAAAGGCATAGTAAAGCTTGATTGAAACTCATTGATAGTGTGATGCTGTTTATTTTTATACGCTGGAGTTGTAACAATTCATTAAGTAACTGAACATATTGTTGATTTATTTATTAAAATTTATGGGAAAACAAAATGCTGCTCAATGCTAAAGTATTTCTTGGTTTGGGGCTACCAACATGAAACTGATGATTGGGTTATTTAAAGGTAAGAGTTCTCTGGAGCATTATAGATCGCAGGAAAGAAAGAGATTAAAAGATGAACAAAGACACATTATTAGTCGCATCCAGTAGCCATGGTCTATATTTTTAAAATTCAAATTGAGGGACTTATTGAATTATGGAATGTACTTCGTTGACAAAAGCGCTCAAAACACATATGTAAATCAGTTTACAATTTTAATGTAAGAAACGCCGCGGCGATATTAACAAAAACAAAACGAAACGTTCGATTAAAATTTGAATGTTGTAGTAGCCATTATGGCTAAATTGTAAACCTACACGCCTGAATTTCAACTTTGAAGAACAGTTTTAAAAAATTTGTAATGTAAAGTAAATCATAAACCGGTACTGTGATATAAAAAGGAAAATAAGTGACCCGGTAGTTTAGTTGACAACTAATGACACTAAAGTTATGGTATTTTAGCTTTCTCCTTCATTGTTTACTAACACAATAAAAACTCAGGATTCATCAGCTAGGTACAAGATTAGGTAGAGTCGGTGGGAGCCAATGATGGACTATCAAACAGCCGGGTGCTGGGAGTTAAGCCTGGATAACATCTGGCTGAAAAGGTTGCTATCGAACCTAAGTTATAACTACGATCGGGTAGAGAAATGTGTCAAGTAATTGTTGCTGTTTAGAAAATTGTAAATAGTCGGAGTAGCTACGAATTGAAATGGATATATCTTGTGAAAAGGCTACAAGCAGTGAAACACAAAACTGTGTTAATAAAGGATAATAGTTAAAACCAAACACAACACATATTTTATTTTAGTGCAATTTAGGAACTCGTAAATACACAATATATTTTGTAACTATATTAAGTGTTTGTTTTTCTATAATTACGCCAAATCGAACTTGTACCAGCTTACCTTATTAATTATTTTTGTTACTAAGAGCAGGCTAATTATAGTGTTTGGGCATGCTGAACGATAGAATGTAGAACAATAAACTAAAATCATTGTTTTCAAATTTCTTAACCTCAATGTATAAGAAAGGGATAAGGCGTAGTGGAACTTTTGACCAATCAATACCGTACACGTTTGATTTATTTTCAGCATGTTTGGGGATAAAAATAGAATCAGAAGATCAATCAGATCTTGATTATTATTTGTATAATATGACATTGTTCAAAGGAAAAATTTAAAAACCTTTATATATAAAAGGAAATTAGTTTAAATACAGTTAGAAAATATACAGGTCTAAAGTATCTAAGTTATCCTAAGATAACAATTATATTCGACTCATTTCTAATTTAATAATCTTTGGTTTAAAACTGCAACTAAGAAAGAAGAATTTTGAATAGATTCATAAAATTTATCGTTAAGTTTCTGTATGAAGTCGACTATTTGTTCATATTCAGGGCCGCTGTGAAGAAGTTGAGTTAAATATCTCCAATGTTTGTTGTTTATAATTTTTAGACACTAATTTTAAATAATTTGGAGTTTCTTTAAATGCGTTTTTGCTGCGCTGAACCAAATGGAACATGCATTGTGGGTCTAAAAACACCTTTAAAGATTAAATTCTTGTTCGTAGGGTTTAGTGTTGAACGTCTGTTAAGAATAGACCACAAGGCTCTAATAGTGTTAATTAATTTTCTACATTTTTTCTCCTACGTGTTTTGCAAAATTAAGTTGCTTATCGTGACAAACACTGAGATATTTAACATCGTTTTTAATCTCTATACACAGGTTTTGAAAGCTTAATTGACGACTTGCTATACGTTTTGGTGATTTGTTATAGGGGAATATAAATGCTTGAGTTTTAGTAGGATTAATTTTTATTTTCCATTTATAAAAGTATTTGTTGCAGGCTAAAATTCTTCTTTCCATCTTCTTTAACAATACTTTTGTGAGTTTACTAGATGTTATGAGTGCGGTATCATCAGCATAGTAAGAATACTTTCATGTATGAAGGAGCAGAAACATCTGAAGTTTAGATTGAATATAACAATGGCGATAAGATAGACCATTGAGTTAGACCCACACTAATTTGCCTAGCAGACAATAAAATTTTATTGATAGCTACTACAAACGTTCTGTGTCAGCGAGAAAATCAGCAATAAGTCTGCACAAATATTTTGGTATATTACCTTGAAGCATTTTATAAATTAGACCGCCCAAAATTATTAAACATCTATATTGCTGATTCTTTTGTTAGATTTTATAATGTTTGTGATACGATTTATTTGGTGAACTGCACTATGTTTTTTAAACCCAAACTGATCACTTGCTATTACTGCTGTATTCTCCATAACATTATAAATTCTATTTTGAATTACTTTCTCGTAAAGCTTACTTAATAAGCTAATCGGCCTATAACTATGTGGACTGTGTCTAGGTTTGCTTGGTTTAGCGATAGCAATGACGTTCACCGTTTTAAAGTGTTTGGGAAAATAATTCATTTTTAAGCAGCTGTTAAAAAATATTAATAGTAATTTTATCGGCTTTAGAGGAAGCTTTTTTAAAAAATGTGGAACTCTTCACGATTTTGCGTCTCATCCTCTGTATCGTTCCGAAGCAAGAGCAAATCAAAAACTTAAAAAAAGACTATTACAAGCATTTAAATAAAACTAAAACAAAATTGTTACAAACATTTAAATAAAATTAATTAAATAAAATTAAAGACGTTTAAATCTTTATTTTTAAAAGCTAAAGGACAGCTTAATTGCTAAACTCTGGTTCCCTTTTAATAAGTCTAGAATTTATATCGCGTGCTGCTCAGACGAGTCCCCTTGTTTCTCTTTGGCATTATTGTTATTACATTAAATAATACCCATAATGTCGTGTTTTTCAATAAATCTTTTTATTCTTAATTCATCTATAATTTTTTCAATGGCTTTGCATTTGTAGTACAATGGAGTATATGTTTTTTAAGGACAAAAGAGCAGATTTGCACTACTAAATCTAATTGATTTTAAGTAGATTTCGACAAAATCTCGTAACAAAATAGACTTTGTTTCGTATGGAAAATCTTATGCAAATCTAGTAGATTTTGATAAAAGCCTATTACAGAATTATGTTCTGTTGAAAGTAGGGGTTCAAAAATAATGTTATTTTATTTTTACACTTTAAACGTACATACATACATACAAATAAGTCCTAATTTTTGTAGTATAAAAGATTAACCTTCTTATTCATAATCACTAAAAGCAGCTTGTAAGACAAAATCCAAAAATTTGTATTCATAATCGACAAACAGTTTTAGAGCTTTACTCTTAATATAAATTTGAAATTTGTATTTTAGGCTTGTAGCTACTTTTAACCTTTATGAAATTCAAATTTTTAATTTCGTTTTTAAATTTTTCTATTTTTCCTTTCATTTTTTGTTAATTTGCAATCATAAATAAAATAGAAATAGAATTGCCCGTACCAAAATTAGGCGCTAAAGCCCAGGACAGTGGACAGTAAGTGTATCACTGTCTATATCTGCACTACATTTTCGTACAACCTATAAAATTCTGACGAGCGGTTGTCTCATCTATTTATCATTTACCTTATGAAGAAGTGACCATCAATTATGCCCACCTTGACCCTTAGACATTACTGATACATACCCGAAAGAAGCTTGGCCGTCTCAGGTTAGGCCAGAATGTCCTAGAAACTCCACAGTCCTACATCTTCTTCCATTCATTATTTGTCCTGTACAGAGTCTATTCCCTCATGGTCCTAAGCTAAGTCCTAACGGCAGCCTACAATACAATTTTAATACGCTATGTTCAGCGGTACGACTAAAGAAAATGCACAAAGAAATATCCAACCACCTCAAACAAAAACCTTTGGAAGAATTACTAAAATGCAGCAATATGTAGTAGTTTAGAGAAATTAGAAATTTCTTTTCATCTGCTCACATTCTACATGAGTATAATATCCAAAACTGGCGGATCAATTGAGGATATTCACAACCACGTACAGTGAGCGCAGCAGAATTTTGGTTGCTTAATACCAATGAGGAGTTTCTTTCAACGCACAAAGCTGGCAATTCGAACAGAAAAGTCTAAAATCTACTCTATAATACGGTTGCTAGACTTATTAGAGACGCTGCTTTACGGGACATGCAAAAGATTCAAGATTCTGTGATTCAATGTCTTTACAAGATGTTACGAATATTCTGGCCTAGATTGGTGTGAAGTAGCCTGCTTTGGGAATAATCCAATCAAGAACGCATAACCACGGAAACAAAAATTAAAAACTAGCTGTGAAACAGTGATGGACAAACAAACATTGAGAAAGTGGGTGCTTAATTACTTTTTTAATTCAGTAACAAACTATCGTAAAAGCCAATTTTGTTGAGTTATTCACTTTGTTTTAGTTCATTCTTTTATCAATGCGTAATATTATTTCATTTACATCGATTTTATAAGCAATTTCATTATTACTTCACTTGGTTGATGAATTCTTAAAAAGTACTTAAAATTTCTTTTATCATCACAAAGCCGAAAGTTACAAATTAAAGAACGTGGTGTTGCCTGCAGAACAATAAAAACTTTTAATAGTTAATCTGCTCTTATGAAACATTTATGAACAAGAATTTATATTTTGGGTTTGTAAGAGAAAAAGTGTTTGATAACTAATGTATACTTAAAACTTAAAATAAGGATTTATTATGAGTTAGGCCGTAATAATATATTATTATAAAAAAGTAGTATAAAAGATTCATAATAAGTATTAAAAGAGTCCGTATATGACTTTCCTAAAGCGGCTGTTAGACGGTCAGACGAAAAGCTTTTTAAATTCATTGTACCAAATTAATAATACAAACTTTGCACTATTAAAAGAGTATGATATGATATACCAAGTATTACCGTCTAATAGCTTTTTAAAATTTAGAATAAACCTAAGAACAATGTTGCCAGGGTTGTCAGATCTTTTATGAAGATTTTTAGCCAAATTCAATTTCAAAAATTGCCAAAATCGTCTAATCATTTTTTTTACATTTTTGCAATAAAACATATACTTTTTAAAGTAATGAGAAAAATATTTAAAACAAGTAAAAATTAATTTGTTCCGAATTCTTAAAATTCGCCAAAAATTAAAAAAAATCGCCATAATATATATTTTGGAATTTTATTAAGCAAAAATATTATCAAAAGCAAAAAGTGTACAATATTTACTATAGTATAGTTCATAGTTTACTGAAAGCTAGAAAACTATAAAATATAATTTTAATAGTTGATATAAAATATATTTTGGATATAGATATGTAGTCTCATTATTGTTATATATCTAAAACGTCATACACTTTTTCTTCGACACATTTCACATTGCCTTGTATGCATATGTAAGAATTTTTCAAGCAACCACATTAAGTTTTTTCCACATTTGTCAAACTTAGAGCTTTTTTCGTACCATTTATGAATTTAAATCTTTCGTTGCCAGTTGCCGAGAATTGCATATTATAAGTATACTGGAACCTAAAAACCTATTAATTTCAGTGCCATATGTGCAATTACAAATTTCTCGCTGCCGAGAACACAATTGAAATTCAATTGCCTTCTATAATTGACACGTTAAAATTTTCATATTCACGAATTTCATACATAAAAATACCAAAACAATAATTTTAATTTTTCGTATACTTTATCGAAAATAGCCAACAAAATCGCCAATAAATTTACTGATCGCCACAAAGACGCCATGTCGTCAAACCGAAAATTAGGACGCCATACAACTTTTAAAATCGCCACGTTTGGCGAGAAATCGCCAGATCTGACAACCCTGAATGTTGCCGTTGAAAATTTCGAAAAAGGGTCAAAATATAGTATTTTAAAGTAAAATAGGGTCAAGTTTTTTGTAAAAAAAAAATAAAATTTATTTCAATTAAAGCAAAAACAAAAAAACAATTTTAACAGTTAATTAAATACATTAAATTAAAATAGTAATTATTCATATTTAATTACAAATCAATGCTAAGACTAAAAAATAATTTACAGGTATATTCAAATATTAGCCATTTACAAAAACTCTTTTTAGAAATTCTTTCTCTATATTTTGTAATTAATTCTTTATTTGGAGTCCATTTTTCCAGCCTCGATTCGAGCAATTTGAGGGCGGAAAGCATGGATTGATGTACAAGTTTACATAATAAGTTTGTTTGTAAATTTATTTTTAATCAGTGATAGGTTTGAAAAATTCTTTAAGCGGAAGCACTGCTACGAGGCAAAGTAAATGTATACGTATGTAACGAATTCATCTAGATTTGAATATACAGTCGCACAGGAAAGTATACATATCCCCTCGAAAACTGGATTTTACATAGAACTATAAAGTTTGGACTTTCATAAAAGACATAATGTAAGTCTACGCGAAAAATAAAACAAAAGTATATGAGCTTTTGCATAACATATCCTTTAAGTCTAAAGAAAAATAAGAAAATAAATATTCTGCACATAGAAAAGTACATATGCTCTGCAGTATAAGGTAACTAATTAATTTATATTTTACAGGGCCATATTTAATAATTAAATTTAAATACATTTTTTTTCTTGAATTATTGTGATATCCTTTAGAAAGAGAAGTCAAACAGCCTAGTTTGCTTTTAATTGCACTTTTTTGTACTAGGCTATCCTATTTATCAAATAAATTGTCTGTCGGACTTATGTCAGGTGACTAATACTCCTACTTTCATCGCACAAAACAACTTTACTCCAAAATTTTTCAACATAAAATTTTAATATCTGCGACTATATATGTTAAGCAGTTTTCTTATGGTTTTCCATATTGCTTGATGAAGCCTCCTGCTCATCTTCTTCATTTAACCACAAACAATCAAATACATTATTTCGTTTTTACCTTTTGGGAAACGTGTTTTTATGAGTTCGTAGATTGTAGTTAAAATAAAATAAATTTTGTGTTTGGTTTTAGTTAGAAATCCTTTATTCAACACAGTTATCTGCACCAATACTTGTAATCCTTTTAGAGGCAATAATAATTTTTATTCTTAATTACTCTGTCTGTTTACAATCTTGTACACAACAACAATTACTCGACAGATCTTTCTCCGTGAAGATCTAACAACCAGATCGTAGTTATCACTTAGGTTCGATCACAACCTTTTCAACCAGAGGTTATCCACTCTCAACTCTCTTTACTGAGTTGGTTTTTACTTCACTACTAGCTTCATGAACTTACTTACTCCTTATAAGCTCTCTTCACACAGAGTTCAAACCAATTACCTGTTCGCTATAGTTAGCTTTACTTAAACTGATTGTTGTTCGCATCAATATGCTTTTTATATGGCTGAGTAAACAGCACATCGAAATCTCCCGAACCTTTCGATATTTCAGGTAGATCGCATTCCTTTCTTTTAATTTCTTTTTAGTTCTTTTGTAGCCATGCGTAAGTGAACATCTACCTCTTTCAGCTCTTTGTATTTGTTGTTGCTTGTTTATTGTCTGTTACTTGTTTTCTTCGCTGCTTAATTATTATAGTTGCCCTGTTATATTAACGAGTTTTTACTTTATCTCTGCTAATGTTTCTTGTTGTAGATTTAGTTATTTGTAAGCAGCAAGTATAGTCGTTCTTGTAGCTTTTGTTTATTTATTTTAACGCTGTGGTGTTCAAACTTATTTTCGCAGAAATATTTTAATACATAAGTTATTATAATTAGATATTTTAAAACTTAATACCATTGGCAAATATTTTGTTGCAAATATGAACATATGTGTACATGGATGGCACGCTACACTACAAAATTAAATGGAAATCTACTAAAAAATATAATAAAGCTTCTCACTATCAAAACTTAAGCCGCAACACATACATATATCAGGGCATTATAGCAGTTGATTGTTAGACTTTATATGAAAAAAAGCAGGTATGCATAGAATATGACAGTTGCATTAAAGTGAGTTGTTGTAATAATAACATCGAATGCAATTTTTACATAAAGGGTCCGCCAAATAGTTTTTTATTTATTTATTTTTTTTTAAATGCTATAAAAAAAAAAACTACTGAATATTTTCTCAAATTCCATTTTTATTTGAAAGTACAATCCTTCCGGTTAATAATGGAAAATAATTTTATTCAAATGGCTGCCTCGGCTGGCAATGCAGGAGCCTACACCATCGGTCCAATTTTTGAGCACATTGTCGATTGTGTGCAGCTGTATTTCACCAATGGCTTCACAAATATTGTCCTTTAAAGCGTCAATTGTCTCTGGCTTGTTGGCGTAACACCTATCTTTGACGGCACCCCACAAATAATAGTCCAACGGTGTCAAATCGCAGCTCCAAGGTGGCCAAACAACATCAGCTCTGCGGCTGATAATGCGATCTTAAAAAACAGGGCGCAAATTGTCGAGTGTAGCTTCGGCTGTGTGGCACGTAGCGCCGTCGTGTTGAAACCAAATGTTGCTAATATCCTCTCCTTCACTTTTTGTGAACAAAAATTCGTTCAACATGGCCCGATAACGATCGCCATTGACTGTAACGGCCACTTCTTGCTCATTTTCGAAGAAAAATGGCTCAATTATGCCTCTGGACCAAAATCCGCTCCAAACAGTGACTCGTCTTGGGTGTATCGGTTTTTCAATGTATTGGTGCGGATTTTCTGTGCCCCAAATACGACAATTTTGCTTGTTTACATACCAGCCAAGAACAAAATTAGCTTCATCTGAAATGATGATTTTTTTTGGCAAAATCTTCTGTAAATCGATCGCTGGCCCAGATTCCCAGCGTAGTTCAAGCGTATACACAACCATATTCGCTCAGCGGAAGGATAAAGCTAATTATCTGTCAAATCAGACATGAGCTAAGTGCTACCATACACGAAATAAGCACTAGTTAAAAAAACGATAGATGGCGGACCCTTTAATAGATCCGTATTCAAGGATCGGTCAAACCAAAGATGTATATAACGGCTTCGTTATATATGATTCGCAAAATTCATTCGACCAACGCTTCATAAATCCTAATACACCATTAGCTTTATTAACCATCATAAAAATATGATCACAGAATGTTAGTTTATGGTCCAACAAAATTTCAAGATCATTTATAATAGAAACCATTTTTAGAGTTGTTCCTTTAAAGTGATAAGAAGTATCAAACCTTTGTGAAAGATGAAACGACATGTGTTTACATTTTTTGATATTTAGGTACAATAAATAATTATCACATCATTGAGAAAAATATTCGATGTCTTTTCGAAGGACCAATGACCAGAAATATTATTAAAGGAGTTAAAAATTTTTACGTCATCCCTATACACAAGATCGTTTTAACTCCATGTTACATCTGGTAGGGCTTTGATAAATAATGTAAACAATACAGGACCCAAATGATTACACTGTGGCACTCCAGAAAGGACATCAATAATCTTAGAAATAGCGTTTTTATATTTTACTTGTTGAGTTCTGCCCGAAAGATACGAATTAAGCCAGCGAAATGAATTGTTGTTAACCCCTATGCATGAGAGTTTAAATAAAATGTCATGGTTAACTTTTTCAAAGGCAAAGTGTACTGAGAATTTTCGTGAGAATTTTGGACCTTTACTCCTTTTCAAAAAGGATCAAAAGAGGATGCATTAAAAAAAGGGTCATAAGAAGTGTCATTGGCATGAAAAAGCGTCAAAAGTGATACTTTAGTGTCACAACGGCAACGCTGCCTAAAGAATTAAGCGTATATTGTTATGTGATGCGTATAAGTGATATTTAATATTTTTCATAATTAATACGCCCTCACTATGGTATTTTTTATATGAGAAAATTGACAGTTAACTCTTTTAAAGTTCTCAAATTAATAAATTCGCAATATTAGATTGTGAATTGGGTGTGTAAATTCCATTTTGCTGAACGTTTGTTTGATCGAAGTACTTGAAAACCATTGATAAACTCGGGATTTTTCTCCATGTGTCCGCAATTGCTTATAAATAAAAGATTATTTATAGGGATTGTTTTATTTTTATTGTTATTTTTCAATAAAATTTTAGGAATACTTTATATAAATTATGAGAATATAATTATAAAACTTTTCAACACGAAAGCAAAATATCCAGCGTTTGATTTCGGCCTTTGTGTTCGAAATAGTGAAACAGAATTTTGTACGAAAATGTTTACGTTTTCGTTCGACTCGTTGTTGGAGTCACTTTTTATGTTAAAGTATAAATAGAGAAACAGAAACTGTTTTCTTTCGCTTAGGAAGCAAACGAACTCATTCTTTCGATTTAGTGAAACTGGCTATTTGTTGATAAAAGCGTGGTATTCAATTGCTGAAATGTAAAAATTTGTAGAAACATATGTTCCGAAAGGCTACATTTTAACCAATCAAAAAATTGATTTTGATTTTTTTTTTTTTGTAACTTTAGAACTTTTTGAATACGTTGTATTATTATAAATACGTAACTAATACAATCATATTGCTAAGCATAAAAACGCACTTGAGAAATTTGTAAAACTCATACAAAATATAAAATAATATCGTATTTGAGCAATAAAAATTAGTTTTGAAACATACAACCTAGAACTTTAAAGATTACTTATGTAGTTCATACTGCGATAGCGAAGCACGGCGGCTTTTTTTAATACTATAAATAGATGTATAGAACTATGAAAGGCCGTTACGCCCAAGAAGAGTCACTGTTTGGTGCGGATTTTGGTCCAGAGGCATAAATGGGCCATTTTTCTTCCAAGATGATCAAGGTGTGGCCGTTACAGTCAATGGCGATCATTGTCGGGCCATGTTGAGCGAATTTTTGTTCACAAAAATTGAAGGGGAGAGTATTAGCAACATTTGGTTTCAACAGGACGGCGCTGCGTGCCACACAGTCGAAGTTACACTCGACAATTTGCGCCCTGTTTTTGAAGATCGCATTAGCGATCATTAAAACAAGCAGGTGTATTTTTGAAGTTAAAATAGTATGTAAATGAAACCAGGGACGTAACAGTTATAAGAACAATGATCAAAAGATCGTATTAAACCATTGGTAACATTACATTGGTCAACACAAATTTTGTTTCCCTTAATTTTTTGTGTGTTATTGAATATTTGTATGGTCCTGGCTATGAAAAAATACCCGGGTATACCTCCTAGGAGTCAACGTGTGTAAATCAGTATGGCTAGGGCTTAAAACCCATTTGACAAAAATTTCAATTTTTAAAAGTCAATCTATTGCAATTGATATGCAGAATGCTATCAAAGACGTTGACAGTTATTTAAAATTGTAGGTTAAGATTAATAAATAAAGTAAACCAGAAAGGAAAACAATGATTCTTTTTCTTTTTTTTTTTAAACAACAGTACAACTTTTCAGATCCTCTATAAAGAATAATAGAATATAAAAAATACTTAACAGACATTTTACAGTCTGTAATCATTTATTTTCTGGTTAAAATTATTTTTTATTTTGAAACAACAATACAATGAATTTCATCATAATTTCATGGTTCGTTTCTGCTTTACGCAACCGGAAAATATCCTTCGTTTTTGGTTTCTTTTTTTCTTCTGTCTGTCCATTTCGTTTATTGTTGTGTGCCATCATAAGCACTGAATCACAACACAAAAGAATACAAAAATATTTAAAACTCCTTCAGTTACTCGTTATACGTTTGAGAAAATTGTCTTTAATTTTTTTACTTTCTTATTTTATATTTTCCTGTAACCAAAAAATACAAAATAAAAATAAAAAAGTTTCATAAAAAAGAATCATTTAAACAATCGTTTTATACATCCTACGTAACCATAGTAAATCGGGTTATGTTGCTTTTGTGGCAATGCTTAGAACACCTTCAAAATCAGCTCCGGAAGTTGCTCATAAACTCAGAGTAAGAAAATATTGATAAAAATTACCTTGAATTTTTAAACAATTTCCATTCTACATACATATATCAATTATGTTAATTTTTTACCTCGAAATTTTTTCAATGGGCTTTTGGAGTACGGCACTTAAAACTGTGAAGTTGAAAAAAAAGATGGACGTTGCATCTTGAGCATTGGAGTTGGGTTAGTTTTATAGGATCGATATTTAGAAATTTTTCAGAAGTATTACATAGAAGATGACAAATCACAATTAATATTTCTCTATAATCAAAGTCTTGACCTCGACTCCATTGGGAAATCTTTCGGAGAAACCGAGTATAAGCACAACGCTAATAATGCAATACAGAAAGAGTGGCAGACTATATGTATATATGCGGCAGCCAATCGTGATCCGAACAAGTTAGT
Source organism: Wohlfahrtia magnifica (assembly GCA_023159175.1). Classification (NCBI taxonomy): domain Eukaryota; kingdom Metazoa; phylum Arthropoda; class Insecta; order Diptera; family Sarcophagidae; genus Wohlfahrtia; species Wohlfahrtia magnifica. The sequence goes on along the minus strand of JAKWBJ010000171.1, from coordinate 149,011 downwards.
TAGTTCAGTTGTGTAGACTTTTGGTTAGTCATATCTGCTTTTGATATGTTTTGAATGTGAAAAGTGGCTTTGAATCCCTATAAATATACCATTCCCATTTATCCAATCCAGTTTTCGTATAGATTGAAAATGTGTTTTACTAACGCAATTTTTTGACTTAAATTAAGAAACCTTTGCTATGGCCATTTTCAAGATGCGCAAAAATCAATATTTACTAAATATGGATGAAACCTCTCCCACTAATTCAACATGGCCCACTTTTTGATTGATGATATATATTGACAACGAAGTTGTTTCAACCGATATTATAAACTTCCACTATTATAAAGGATCCGCCATCTAACGGGTTTTTTTTCAACTGGTGCTTATTTCGTGAATGGTAACACTTAGCTCATATCTGATTCGACAGATAATTAGCTTTATCCTTGCCGGTTGCCGGTTTTACCAAAAAAAATCATCTTTTTATATGAAGCTCATTTTGATCTTGGCGGGTATGTAAACAAGCAAAATTGTCGCACTTGGGGCACAGAAAACCCGCACCCATACATTGAATAGCCGATACACCCAAGACGAGTCACTGTTTGGTGCGTATTTTGGTCCAGAGGCATAATTGGGCCATTTTTCTTCAAAAATGAGCAAGGGGTGGCCGTTACAGTTAACGGTGATTGTCATCGGGCTATGCTGAACGAATTTTTGTTCACAAAAATTGAAGAGGAGGATATTAGCAATATTTGGTTTCAACAGGACGGCGCTACGTGCCACACAGCCGAAGCTACAGTCGATGTTTTGCGCCCTGTTTTTGAAGATCGCATTATAAGCCGCAGAGCTGATGACGTTTGGCCACCTCGGAGCTGCGATTTGACACCGTTGGACTATTATTTGTGGGATGCTGTCAAAGATAAGTGTTGGTGAAATACAGCTGCACACAATCGATAATGTTCTTAAAAATTTGACCGATCGTTTAGGCTATTGCACGGTCAGCCGAGGAAGGCATTTGAATGAAATTATTTTCAATTATTAACCGGAAGGATTGTACTTTGAAACAAAAGAAGAAATTTGAGAAAATATTCATTAGTTTTTTTTTTAAAGCATTTCCAAAAAAAAAAAAATTTATTTGGTGGACCCTTTACCCTGTATAACACAATGTACTCAGTAAGCAAAATTGTTCAGCATATTTCTGAAAAAAATAAATAAAGAAATAAAGGAATTATCGTTTTATTTATCTTTTATTAACCTTTTAATGTTTCAGCAAGTTTATAACGACAATAATTTTATAAATTTATATCGCATTGTTTTTCTTAAAATGCACGAAAGGTAAAACGAAGATTTACTAGAGTCATAAAAATTGAGTTAAAGCCTTTGTTAAATCGTAATTTATGTTTTATTGCATTTATACAGACAATATAGGAATAAATGGAAAAAAAGAATACAAAATGTAACTTAACATTACAAGCAAAAATTAGGGTTGCACAAAAGTTATATATATCAAGGTATTAGACATAAATTAACTGAATAGTAGACTATTAAAATTATTGTAAAATAAAACAGTTAAACTTTACAGAATAGTTTCGTGCTAGCTTAACCTAACCAGCAACGCTTGGCAAATTCCCTGAATTTATTCAGAAAATTAAAAATACAAGTTTGTTCATCTAAATCTATATTGTCCCCTTCAAAGTAATCCCCATCGACTGCAACACAATTATGATAACGCTTGAACTTATACCCGAAAGATTTATTTTCGATTTTCGGTGTGTCCATCAGTGCTTCCTGCGATTTTTCCATTATTTCCTCTCGGTTTCTGAAACGCTTTACCCGTAATGGTTTTTTAAGTCGATAGAATAGAAAGAAGTCATACGGAACCAAATCAGGTGAATTCGGTGGCTGTTGCATGGTATTTGTTGCATTTTTAATCAATAAATTGCGGTAATAATAGCACTGTGCGAAGGTGCGTTATCATGATGCAAAATCCACGAGTTTTCTACCCATAATTCTGGTCTCTTTCGGCGAGTTGCTTTACGCAAACGTCTCATAACGCCCAAATAATGCTTTTTGTTTACTGTCTGGAATTCTGGCAAAAATTGATGATGCACTGCACGCTTTTAATCCATCGAAACCATGAGCCTTGCCTTCTTTTTTGACTAAAAACTCGGCTCATTTGATAAATACCATTTGCTTGCCTGACATCTGTCGCCAGTAATGAGCCTTTTGATGAATGTGAGATCGTATTCAGGATCACAAATCATGTAGTTTGCTACCTCAACATGGTCTCTCTTTTTACATGAAATTGAGGTCTTTTGGCACCAACTGTGCTTCTACACGACAGAAACCCAAATCATTAACCAAAATGTTTTGGATGGATCTATAGGCAATGTTCAGGTCTTTTGCTATCTCTCTGATGGTTAATTTGTGGTTATTGACCAACATTTCTTTTGCTTCATTAATGTTTTCGTCGGTTTTCGATGTCAATGGTCTGCCATAGCACTCGCACCACTGGTGAACGACCGTTTTTTTTAGAGAATCTTAGCTGAAACACTTTTCCAATATTTCCAACATGCGCTTTGCAACAACAAAGAGATAAATGTACTCTTGACTACGTAGCTTTCGCAAATGGCAAGCCATGACGTTAAAGTTTAGCGGGAATACCATCTACAGATGTAACAAATTAACAAAAAAAAAAAACAGCTCAAATCGGAACAATAAGACCGCCACACGGGGGTTATTACGGCCACTTTTTAACCTCTCTCAGGTCCAAATTTGAAAAAAGCATATATCTGCTTTGATTTCATTAAAAACGAAATGTTACAAACAAAAAAGTTTTAAAAATCTAGAAAAAAAAATAAATAAATAATAATAATAAATTTTAGAAGAAAAGACAAATGGTTTCTCCACGACTTTAACTTCTTCTGGATCCACCTCGGAAAAATTTTCTCCTCCATTAGACAGATCTATTCGTGTTTCAAATTTTGAGACAGTTTGCAGTCTTAAAAGCATTTTGATTATGAGGCTTTTCCCGATTTTTGCCTCTATTAGGTCCAATTAAAAAAAAAAAAAAAAAAAAAAAAAAAAAAAAAAAACACCATATATCACTTCCTATATCCAGATCTATCTGTGTTCTAAATTTTTTCAAACTTATATTATGTATATATTTTCATATAAGTTTCATCTATCGCTAAAACCATATCTACCTTAATTGTTTCTTTTTATTAAGGAGTAAAAGTCAAGTGATATATTGTCTAAGGGTAGTAAAAGGAAAAAAAGTATAAAATTTATTATTATAGTAAGAGCATTATCAATATATAATTATTTGTCAGATTATAAGGCACGAATTTTGCATTTTTACAAAAATAAAAAAATAAAAATTATCAGCAAAATATAATATTGTTACGTTTCAACCTTTTTAAAACGCTCTAGTTCGTTTAAATTGCGTCAAAATAAAATTAAGCCACTTTGTTGTTGTTATAGTTTCTTTATTTACTTCATTATAACTCTTATACTGTTGTCTTAATAAAACACTTAATATTCGTTTATACATCTTTACTTATTGACAGCCAAACGATAACCAACTGACGTGTAGGTAAAGCAGCCCATTTATATACCTAATTGCCTACAGCTTGGAATGTTCATGAAATATCGACCATCTTCTATTTCCATATCCGTTAATATAAATGTAACGTAAAGATGGTCGGATAGCAGTGCTGCCAAATTGACAAGGTGACACAAAATATACTAAATCCCACAATGCAGTGTTGTATTTTTGTTTTCGTAACACTGCCTCCCGATTAAGCCTCCTGAATAGGCTCATTATCCTTCTTCCCATAGCTCGCGTGTCGTTTTAAATGTATCATTTTCTTTTTTAATTGCGGACTGTTGTTCTTCTTTATTCACATCATTTAAACTTTTGACTACTTTGTAAGGTCCATCCCAGTTAGTTTTCAGCTTGGTGATAATCATTACTTACACTGTGGTTTGTAGAGTAGAACCAGTTGCCCCACATGGAAGCCCTTATCATTCGTTGCACGATCATACCTGGCTTTCAACCTATCACGGGCCATTTTTAGTCGTGTATGTATCGTTTTATGAATTTCTTGGTTACCTTCATTGGCTTGTTCTAGCTGCATCTTTAGCCGCAATACATTCGTACAGTTCGCTATTCACCCGGCGGCAGCTTGTTTGCATCCAACCCAGTAATAATGTTGTTTTAATTTTTCAACTATCTTCGCCGCGCTAAGATGCCCTCCGCTATGTTCCTTATAAGACTGATTCAAGATTTCATTCATTTTTGAGGAAGGAACACTATTAGATTGGAAGATGTATTGCCGTTTGCACTTTCCCCGCTTTGCACTTTCCACCCATCTATCAGCTTTAAACTACCCCAATAAGCTCTTATTAGAGAGCTATTTGTTGATATCTCTTTACTAGTAGGCTGTTTGTCTCTTTCTTTTGCCCTACAATGCCTTTGAAAATGACTGCTCTTGCCACAGTTTCCGCACCTCCTTTTTGTCCTTCGCTCTTTTTCGGCCAAAAGTCGCTCTACCACCTCTTTTGTAGCTGTAATGAAATCTTCTTTGGTATTTACAGTTTTCATGCCATAAACTTTATGTACCTGTGGCTTGAATATCTCTCAAGCGGTCTCTACAAAGCTGCACCAACCTTTCGGCCACTATTTCAAAGGCTGCCTCTTACGTTCGGTACCTTAATTCCATGCAGTAGTTTGTGTTCGTCACCAAATTTGCGCTGTAATACCACCATTAAGTCGTTGTAGTTGTTTCTGCAGCTGGCTGGCATGGTTTCTAAAATTTATGCTGCAGCACCTTTGAACGCCAAAATTAGCTCATGAGTCTTCTCTTTATTATTCCATTCATTTTTACTGGTTACTGTGTCGAATTGAAGCTTAAATACCGCCAAAGGTGTACTACCGTCAAAGCAGGAGACTTCTGCTGGAGACTTCTGGTATGATTCGTACTTGTTCTGACCGTTGGGACTGCAGACTGTTGATTTTAAATTTTTCGTCAACAGTCTTTTATTTGATTTGACACTCTTGCGTCGACTTCTTCCACCTTCTTGCTTACCTTCTCGTATATTTCTTGTAGCTTCTCTGACGTTGCACTAAACGCTTCTTCAAATTTCTTTAATATTTTTGCCAAAAAATTCTGAAATTTCTTATGCATTCGCCACAGCATTAATTTTTTTCTATGAGCTCTTCATTATCAGCTCTAGAAGATTCTTTTACCTGCGCCAACAGCTTTTGATTCTCAGCTCTAGAAGTTTCATGTGCAGTGGCCAATATTTGCATTTTTTCCATCATAGCCGCCAGGATCTCAGGATCATTCTCATCGTCAAATTCGTGATAATCGATGTTTATATCGCGTCTCTAAAATTCCTCTAACAGACGTTTTTTTTTTCAAATCGGTTTTATTATCCGTTGTTGACAATTCTATTTACTTAATTCGCGTTTGACCCTGTCCACTTTTCCTTCTTGGAATTTCATTTTATTTTCCTTTTTTTATTTATTTAATTTTTATTTAAATTTTTTTTATTTATTTTATTTTATATACGCAATCCCACTTCTGACACTAATGTTACGTTTTAACCATTTTAAAACGTTTCAGTTCGTTTAAATTGCGTTAATATGAAATTAAACCATTTTGTTGTTGTTACAGTTTCTTTAGGTGTTCTTCAGGTGTTCAATTGTCTTTGGTCTTTGATTTTACTTAAACCTTAAAGAAAATAAATCAATGGGGTTATCTCACACAAATTTGGTGGCCAATTAATTGGACCATTACGAGAAATTACTCTTTAATCAAAAGTTTATTTAAGTAAATCAATTGTAGTTCGCGCTATGTGGCATGTGGTTCAATTCTGTTGGAACCACATAGCAATATTAATGTCCACTAATTAAGGTACGAAAAAATATCTAATCATATCCCTATATCGTTCACTATTGACAATAACATTCTGATCATCATCGTTTTTGAACTGCGGCCACATTCTTTGAATGTAATAGTATTTTCACAAAAGCTTGTAGATTATCCTCGCGACAATTCTGCTTATATACGTTCTCGAGCTGTAAAACTATCGATAGTCGGCCCATTTAAAAGCTTAGTTAGTCTTACGTACAACGTAAGACTTTGCACTATTGTCAAACTTTAGATGTTAGTTAGTGAAAACATATCGCAGCAGCCAGTTCAGTCAGCCATGTATTATTGAAGTAATGCCAAAGTTGACATTTGCAAAGTAAAGATCAAAATTATGTAGACTTTCTACGTGATAATGAAAACATAAGCAACAACGTGCTTTGGTTATGTTACAGAATTTCATAGCTGATTCCTAAGTAGACGATTCGTTTTCACTAACTCAACCTTATGAGTTCCTTGGAGCAACAATATTAGAATTTAAGTAAAAGGAAAATATTAATAATAAAGACACAGTATTGAAACAAATAATAGGGACACTTTATTTTTTGCAGTATGTCATAAAATTTGATGTATTGAAGTTTTTTGATGGAAGAGTAATCCTTATATAAGGCGAAAACTGTTCAGACCGTGAAGCGCTCTAAACCTAAAGTAATTAATGAGCTCCAGTGAGGAAAACTGCACAGACTATGGGAAGAAAGCTGGGAACAACTGTCAGTTCTGATAAACTTCTAACTCGTTCTCTAAAGTTTAATCCCTTCCAGCCTCAAAAATGACTTTATCCTCAAAATGGATCATTTCTCAGCAAACGGAAAAACACCTGCACCGTAATAGGTGGAACAACATGCTATAGTCTGACGAAATGAAGACTAATTTGTTTGGGTTAAATGCAAAATATGCGAATATGTTTTAGTTACAATTCATACTTTATTTCAGTTTAATAAATAATAATTAAAGTCACTGTTAAACCGTGTCCCTATGTAACTATACGGCTGACAAACTGCATCAAACAAATTTTTGCAAATGTGACTTTGACTACATATAGTGGCCTCCGTAGTATTTGACAACAGTATCGATAATGAATAGTATCGTATCGTAGTACCGTATAGTATAAAAACAAAACCATTGATACTATCGATAGTACTATGGATTATTTTGCAGCTCTATTACGTACCCATTTAACAAAAGATGGGCATAATCGGAGTGTGCGATAATTTTGACGAAAATAACCATTATTTTGATAAAAATTTCAACAATTTGCAAGCGTTGCTCTAGTGTAAGTTTTTCCATAATGAAATATCAATCCAAGGTTAACAGGAAGCAACAATCAGCTGTTAAAAGGGTTCTCAAATAAAGCAGTGCTGCTAACTTTAAGTTATGAGCCACAATATAATACTACATGAAACTAGAACACAAATAAATAGGTATTTGTTTGTGGAATAATTTCATCGTTCATGTCAAATCTCTTTCCGCTGAGCCATATCTTCAGATTTGAAAGCAGAAATAGTCACTTCGAGCTAAGTTTGAAGCATATTTGCTATGGAAACTATACATGTGTGCAGCTTTGTATTATGATGGTGAAAATATTTTTTTTTCTTGGGCAAATGTGGTCGTTTTTGAATCCCTATTAAATCAAACCAATAATTTAGCATAATATTTAAACAAACACTCCTGCTTTTGTGGTTGATTATAAGAAAACGCGGCACCCATCTTGTGAAAAGCTTTCTTTAACTCAAGTTATTATCCAAATTGAAAATACAGAGAAATGTGATATACTTATGGCTTCCGCAATCTATCTTAATTCCATTCTCCGATCGGTTAACATCATATCGTGAAGTTTTTTGCAATTTTTTCAGGTGTAGAAAACTTCGAGCACGTTCTACAGCTTCCACGCTTGTATGGTCACAACCAAATTAAGCAAACTATGTATTTCTGTACCGCTGAAACTTACGGTGCAGAGTTGCCTGAGTATTTAATAAGTTTACGTGTGATAAAGTGTGACTGATTAAAAACAAAGATTATGACACAATCTCTTTTAGTAATCCCAGCACTGAATTTTAAGAAACGTATTTGTTAAAAAGAAAGCAGTAAATTAAACAAGTTCCACTAAGTAACATAAAATATTCTTTCCAAATTATAGCTAAAATACTCTGGTAAGCACATTCTTGATGATTTTAAAACTCTGGCTTATTTTGAATTTTATTTTAAGTATTCTTGTTTGTTTTAATAATATTTTATAATTTTCTACATGTACAAGTGTATGTAAGATTTATAGCAACCATAAAATGTTGCACGCCATTAATCGTTACTTTTAAACTTTACTTGAATTACATTCATGAAACACTAACCTATTATTTTCATAGGTATGGCAATCACCCTTAAAAATTAAATTTTTTTAAGTATTTTAAGATTTATGTACACACATGCATACATTATAATAAACTAAATGCGGTTTCTCTTACCTTAACAAAAGGAACTTGTGAGTTTGTACTTATCTTTGTAATGCAATAAATATTATTTAAGCAAATTTTAATGTTCTTCAACGTTTTTGTGTCAACTTTGTAATCAGAGTATAAGTAGTAAATTCAAAAACAAAATAAAACAAAAAATTTCAAGCATTGGTTAAAAGACGTGTAAGTAATTGACCTACTTCGCAATACAGCAATATAGTATTATATGTACTGTACGAAAACTCATTATTATTTTTTAATGATCCGTAGGAATAATAGAGACACAACATATTACTTGCACCTGCGCCTGTCTAAAGACAATATATTAATCTGGTTCCGAGTAATGCTGTGGTTAACAGCTTCTGTCTCCACCTAGCTTCCGATCACTCATAGACATATTTCATCTACGCAGTCAAGGTTTTCCCTCTTTAATTGATATCCTCAGGTTATACTTCTTTGTGTGGTTCAGGCTCGTTGTAACAAGCAGTCCTGATCAATGTTGACCAAACTTGCATAGCACTAGCCTGGATAGAGATTGACACTGTCAACATTTAGTATATGACAGCTTGAATTTGTGTACAGTGCACCAATTATGTCCATAATTTACCCTTGAGTACCCCTGCAACTAATGAGTTCCGAAAAAACTCAACAAGAAAAACAAAGTATAGTGACGAACTTTGTGACGCTGTGGTATGGTAAGTAAGACACCCGCCTAGCAACCAGAGTGTCCTCCTTTCAATACCAGGCCAAACCATCTTAAAAAAGAAGAAGATTTTCGACAGCTGTATCGCCTCATAACATTAGCTAGTAACTGGTTATGAGTACTACTTACTATTGAAATCTTCTCTAATGCATTTGCCGTTTGGAGCCATGTTACGTTATAGGAATTAATATATAGCTACGAACATCACTTGATGTATTGCTCAAATGCTGATTTATCCTAATGGGTTATATGATCTGCACATGAATCTGTTGGTTGAAACCAAGCTTGTTCATTGCGTAGCTGTGACTTAAAAGCAGGGTTGGCAACCCACTGTGTATTATATTTCAAAAAGACCCGAGTGGCTTTTTTATTAAAAGTTTTTCGTAAATTATTTAAAACAAAAATAAGTGTAATTTACGTATTGGGACTACAAATTAATTCGGTGCATTTTTAGCGCGAAAAAGATAATAAAATTACAAATTTATCAAATACATCTTTTCCCCTTTTTCCTTATCCCGTCTCAGAACAAATTCTCTTCTTTCAAGGCGCTCCAACTTTGAAGCTGATTCTATATATCTTTAAAGGAAGTGGTAAAAGATAAACTCATATCTCTTTGTACGACCTAGGCAGTTTCCGAAAATGTAAGCCGTAATCGAAATGCTGTACAATAAGATAAATATATGTTGCGTTTGCAACATTACACTTTTTGTTAAAAAACAGTGAATTCAGAAAGAAACGCCGTATAATGAGGTATGAGCGTATTGTATTCGTCGCAACAGTCAATAGTCTGCGAATGCGGCATTTCACCGTTTTCAATAATTGTTTTGAAACTTTTGCGATGTGAAGCCGGTCGTTGCCATGCAAAAGAATAACTTTTGCTTATAATGCATGATTCAAACGAAAAAATCGATTTTTCTTTTAAGCTCGGGTTTATTTCAACCCTGCTTAAGAGCCACAGAGAGATGTTTGTATATAATTTAAGCGATAGATTGTGTAGCAAAACTTTTCAGTTAATCACATAGTTGGCTTGATTTCCAAAACTCTTGTATGGTGTAGCCAAGGTACTTGACGCTAACTGTCGGCGCAGCCCTTTGGAGTTCGTTGTGAAAAGTTTCCAACTCTGTGGATTATTTCATTCTACAAAAATGTATGAACTCGGTAACTTTCCAAATAAAACAGAGTGTTTCATTTTGTAAAAATTAGTAATTTTTCAAGTTCTAAACTTTTAAAGTTTTTAGAAAAACTAAATATAGTATTTTGAGATATAGCTCTGTTATACTTTGTAGTATTTAACCTGTTTCCTCTATTTGACCTTGAGATTTGTATTTTCTGATATGGATAAGGTGGTTGCTGATGATACATATGTATATGATTTTATGTAGAATAAATAGTGTTCGGCACTTCAATATATTTTCAAATGTGACACCATAAAATTGTTTTGAAACACATGGTATGCTGCTGGTCCTTCTAATACCAAATACATATCTAGTTACACTATTACGAGTATATGTTACATTTAATCTTCATTGGCTAACTGCATCACAGCTACTAAACAACTCACAACCATACAAAATAGTAATATATTGTTACGTTTTAACCTTTTTAAAACGTTTGAGTTCAATAAAATAAACACCGCTTTATCTTGTTGTTTTACAGTTTTTATTTTAAAACACAATAACTTTTGTACTGTTTGTCTTAATGCAATACTTAATATTTGTTTACACAACACTTTTACTTCCATTTTAACAGGTTTTTGTCTTACGACAGCCAAACGATAACTAACTGACGTGTAGGTAAATCAACCCCTTTATTTACCTTATTGCCTACAGTTTCTTTTTCCATATCTGTTAATTTAAATGTAACGTAAAGATGGTCGATGTTGTAGTGCTGCCAAATTGGCAGGGTCACACAAAATATGCCAAAATCCCAGAATGCAGTGTTGTATTCTTATTTTCGTAAAAATGTATATTTTCGCCAAGAGCATTAAAAAGTTTTTCCGCAATTAATTTTTATATGGTCAGACCAATTTATTTCTTTGTTTAAGATAACACCAAAATTCCTAGCGGAATTGACAAAGTTTATATTCGTTCCATCAAAATGTATTGTTGGCAAAATTGAAATTAAATTTTCCGCTTGCCCAACGGCTAGAGCAGCTAACTTACTGCGGTTAATGCATAACCCATCTGCAAATCCGGTCCAAATCCTAGTTTATCAAATGTACACATTAGGCGCATAAGAGACGCTACAGCTTATATATAATAACTACATCATCGGCATACATTTGTATTTGGCAATGCTTTACTACAATGGAAGATCATTAGCATAAGTAGAATATAACAGTGTATCAAGTATGGAGCACACCCCTTGATATTGAACAGCTTTTAAAAATATGTTATTCAAATTATGGTAAACACTTTGACTTCTATCGCTTTGATACGATGAGAGCAGTTTTAATGCAGTTGGGAAAAAATTACACAAGTATTTCAATTTAAAGATTAAAATGGAAAGATGTATCGCTTCAAATGCCATTGAGCGATAACTGTTGTAAACTTTTTAACCACCTGAACCTTCTAAGCTGCACGTTCTTTTAAAGTAACTTTCCGTATTAATAGCTCTTGATTTGTTGTATAGTGTGATTGATCAATGGTTTGTAAACAGTTACAAAACGGTTCAGAGAATTGTGGCGTAAGCTAAATTTTAGTTAAAATTTCTTATACCTATGATCAAGGGATAAATAACTTGAGTGTGGTATATATTTTGTATGTTTGTATATACTTATGCAAAATCGCCTGATATGCTTAGACTTCAAGCACCAACTCACTATCATTTTCCAAATTTTTAATATCACTTCATAGTCGTTTAACCCTTTGGGAGAATTGTAGATCAGAGTAGTTGTCCGAAGTCTGCTAGAAAACCTAACTGCCAGCTGTTTCGCGAAAACAGCCAGTGTGTCTGTGCCTACTCTAACCGTAAGTTTACACGCCAGTAGCCACTTCAGGCATTATTGGACCTTGACTTATGTGGTAAATCAGTTGCAGAACTCGGATCAAAGTAGAGTTTCGGTATTCTATAGCGGTGGTAAAGTCAAGCACAGCACGTCCATAGCAATCTTAATAAAGTGGACAAAATCTTCGATGGGGTAATTCTCAAAACGTCAGTCACCATATTTACTATCAATCTCATAATAAGCTTAAATTTAATTTGATGTGTATATTTCTTGAGTACCGACCACCAGACACTCGATCCTTGGAATAAAGTCGCTTTTATAACAAACTCGCACAGCCACTGTACGATTCTCGGTCTGATTCTCCAGTTTAGGCCAATTGATCTTCTACAGCTGGAATAAAGCGGACGCAATTGCAAAGTTCATTAAGGTAGTGTTGAAGCTCAAATTAAGTTTACTGTCCAGTATCACTCGCAGATACCTAGCACCGAAAACGGGACGGCTAATAATTACATAAGTTTCAAAACTTTTCCTTTTAAACTTTAATATTATCTTACTTTCCATGTTCCCTGTTAAATATCTCATCATATCGGGTGTTTTTTTATAATTTCATAAATTTGATTTGACAACACTGCTTTTTTGCTAACCGATTTACCAGCTGATAACTGCTTTTAATTTAGTTTAGATAGACATTTCATTGTGGATAAGTTTACACCGCCAACTTGAATTGGTATAGAATTTCCATTCAAAACTTTGTTCTCCGATTAAGCCCATTTTTAGCTGAAAAGGTACGTAAATAAGCAGAATTGTTGCATTTGGAATGAGAATAATCTGCAAGCATTTATCGAAACACGAAATACTGTTTGTGCGCTTTAAGGGCTGGCGTAATCGTTGGTCCATATATCTTCAAAAACGTTGATAGTCAGGATGTTACTTTCAATAATAAACAGTACAGGGATGTTATTAAAATTTTTTTTCGTTCCTCAATTAGCTGGCACTAGTTTTGTTGACATGTGGTTCTAACAGGACGGAGCCACATGCTAAACAGCGCGCGCTACAATTGATTTACTCAATGAAACTCCTGCTGAAAAAGTAATTTAACGTAATGGTGAAATCGTTTGATTTTACGCCTTTGGATTATTTTCATTCGGGTTATGTAAAACCACTTGTCTACGTCGATAAACCAAAGACAATTCAATACCTGGAAATCAACATTCGAATAGCTATTGGCGTATTACGATCGCATATGCAGTGAAAAGTTTATCGAAATAGCACCTTGTACGCGGCAGCAGTGCCGAAAACATGGCCGAAATCATATTTATTATTTATTTATTTATTTATTTATTTATTTATCTATTTACTGAATACAATTTTATAAAATGAGCAATCCCGCGAAGTCATTTGGCTTCTCTGCAGGTATAACTAATAATAATAATAATTATTGAATAATAATGAAATATATAATGAAATGTAAAAAACAGAATAAAATCAAAAGGAGTAAAAAAACATTAAAATTAATTTATTGAAATTTATAGATACAAATTCATAAAAACAACAAAAACTTTATTAAATTATTATTATGTATATCCGTATTATTGAGATCGATTATACGACTTTTTCAAAAACCGCTTTTCGAAAAAAACAAAGCTTATTACACAAAGTACTGAAAAATGCTTAAGTTTCGAACAGCTACTCAAGGATCTAATTTCGTTTTGTTGTATTACTTCGTAGCGAATGGAATTAAAGGTTTGTTCTTATAGTTATAATTTAGGTGCCTAAGAAAACAAAAATTAAATGTTTTGCTTTGAATAAATCTATTAGTAATATACGAGTCCTTAATTGCCTCGGCAAGAAAATTTGCTTAGATTTCGAGCAGCACTGTATGTAAATTTATGCACCACGTATTGTATAGTGTGTGTGGCTACCCCGTCTGACAATTTTCAACAGCGATATTGTCTCACAGCATTACTAGCGACTGATTGTGTGTATTTACGCTAGAAAAAACTTCATTATCTAATGATCTGCCGTTCGGAGATAGCGTTTGTGCGTTTGTGGGCTTTCAATAAGTCTAGTTGATCATTCTCCATGTATAAAAATCAATACTTATTTATAGAAGATGAGATAAGGCTATTTCTGCTTAAGAGTGCATATCTTTCGCGATCTACATTGGTTTTCACGTTCTTTGTGAGGCGTTCAAGGTTGTCATATCTACAAAAATAATTAAATTTATACAAATGCACCGGTTATTCGTGTTAAATTAAGCGGTTTATCCGATAGTCGAAAAATGAAGATTTTGAAAAAACCATATTCGACAAAACCAAAAAAACCGGTCGAATAATAACCGTCCGATCTCCCCAATCCATACGTATAAATTAGAATAATAAGAAAAGAAAATGCGATTTATTGCATGCTCATAAAAAATTCTTTAATCATTCTCCTCTGTTTCGGGCAGTCTGATAATATGTTTATGATCTCCAAAGGCATCATACTGTATAGGGATGGTTTTACTGTAGTTGTTTTTCAACTTCGGAATTTTGAATCTTCCGTCTTGTTTTCGCCGTGTTTGGTAATCGTGATCTATTTTTTTCTTTTTTTTTTTAAGAAAACGACTACCATTACCGAATTCAATCGCGAGCGTTATGTTGTAAATATTTTTTATATTTAATATTTTAACGTTTTTGAGATTTCTCGTTGTGTTACTATTGTTGGTGTTGTTGTCGTTGGAGTTGATGTCTATTCCGTTGTTGTTAGAGTTGCTGTTATATGAAATAATATGTTATATGCTCTTATTGTTGTTGTTTATGTTGATACTACTGTTGTTACTTCTTAATGAAATGTGTTTTGATATGTTTGAGACTGGTAAGAGATTTGCATTTGTTCTTGTTGTGTTTTCGTACGTAAAATTTGTTTAACTATGTATATCGTTGATATTTTCTGAGAATATGTTAGCCGTTTGATGTCTTCGCAAGCTTCTGGTTGTATCCAGTATTTTAATGAGCTGATTTTGATTTAGTTGTAGCTTTTTACAATGCATTTATTATTATGTCATGATCATAACACCATCTTTGTGCTTTCTCAAGTTGAATTTGCATTATTTTTAAGACAGTATCCAAATTTTTATGTGCAACTACTAATGTTGTATCATCTGCATAAGTATATTATTTGCTACTGTCAGGAAAGCTTAACAGTTCATTTGAATATAAGATGAACAGAATAGGTCCTACTTTTGAGCCTTGTAGCACACCATACTCAAATGTTGTTTTTTGGCTAAGACTATCTAACACTTTGACAAAGAATTTTTTAAATTTAAGATAATTTTCAAATAGTGTTAGAGAGTTCCCATGTATTCATATGTTCTCTAATGCGGACAAAAGTTTTTCATGTGAGAGTATATCAAAGGCTTCGCTCAAATCAATAAATAGAGTTAAGCAATGGCTATTCTTACTTAACTGTTCATTTATATACAGTAGTAGTTTGTAAAATTGCCGAACAATTTGTTTATATTTTTCACTTTTTGAAACCCATATAATTGTTAATTAATAATAATGTGATATTTTTCTATAAAATTATTCAAACGTTTTACTATAATTTCTTCAATAATTTTTTCTCTTACGGGTAATATAGAAATAGGTCGTAAGTTATTGAAATTAGTTTTGCATACATTTTTATATATTGGTTGGACGCGAGATACCTTAAAAATATCGGGAACAGTGGCGGTGTTTATTATTAAGTTAATTTTACTGCTTATGGTGGGAGTCAAAACAATAGGCCTTATACCGTCTACGCTAGCGCTTCTGTTAGTGTTCAAGCTCTTGATAATTGCATATATCTCTTCTTCGTTCATTTCAGCAAGATAAAGGGAATTACTAAGCATCAGAGAAGTAGTATTCATGACGTTTATAACTTTTTTATGTTGTATTTTTTCTACGTTTGGTTTAAAACTTACAGCAAAAGCATTACATATTTCAATTTTATTTATATTTTTAAAATTACTTACAATTATTTCATCAATATTGTTACAGGGATATTATTTCGGTTTTCAAAAAACTTACTTTTATAATAATTGGTTGGCAGATAATTGGTTTTATCATTCCGCTGAACGAATATGGTTGTGTATACGCTTGAACAACGCTGGGAAATATTGCGACATTACTTTGAAAATCATGGTAATGTTGCAGAATGCGTGCAATGTGTTCAGATGAAGCTCATCTTGATCTTGGCTGGTATGAAAACAATCAAGATTGTCGCGTTTGGGGCACATAAAACCCACACGCATACATTGAAAAGCCGATACACCCAATATGAGTCACTGTTTGGTGCGGATTTTGGTCCAGAGGCATAATTGGGTCATTTTTCTTCGAAAATGAGCAAGGAGTGGTCGTTACAGTCAATGGCGATCGTTACCGGGCCATGTTGAACTAATTTTTGTTCACAAAAATTGAAGAGGAGGATACTAGCAACATTTGGTTTCAACCGGACAGCACTACGTGACACACAGCCGAAGCTACACTCGATTGCGCCCTGTTTTTGAAGAACGCATTATCAGCCGCAGAACTGATGTAGTTTGGCCACTTTGGAGCTGCGATTTGACACTGTTGGACTATTATTTGTGGGGTGCCGTCAAAGATGAGTGTTGCGCCAACAAGCCAGAGACAATTAACAATTTAAAGGACAATATTCGTGAAGCCATTGGTGAAATACAGCTGCACACAATCGATAATGTGCTTAAAAATTTTACCGATCGTGTAGGCTACTACATGGCCAGCCAGGGCAGCCATTTGAATGAAATTATTACCGGAAGGATTGTACTTTCAAATAAAAAAGGAATTTAAGAAAATATGCAGTAGTTTTTTTTATAGCATTTTCAAAAAAAATTTATTTGGCGGACCCTTTATTTGTTAGTTGACTTTGAATGAATTTATTCTTGTTTGCTGCGTATATTTAATTGTTTCTTTATCGAAACTTTCATCGGAGAGGCAGTATACAATGCTATAAATATTAATGTCATACAATTTTCTATCCAACAAAACCCGTTTTATTGATATTAAAAATATATTTTAAATTTTATTTTGATTTAAACTTTTGTAACTGTAAGTACACCTGATATTTACAGATAATTGCTAATGGTACATATTTGTAGTTTCTAAACTAAAAATATTGTAAAATTATGAATAAACATATGTCGTAAAATTTTATAGCCAATATTCTTGAGAAATGTTCAAGTAGTAAAATATTTTTATGACTTAATAGATATGTACGTATATGTAGAGAAATTGCTTTTTAAACGCTAAAGGTATAAAGAACATAAATGTGAAATTTCGATTAGTTCTTTATGGCAATATTGACACTTACATTTTCGAACAACTTTAAATCTATATGGAAAAATGACGAAATTTAATAAAAATTTATTTCTCTACTATAAACTTATAACACAAAAAAAAAAAAATTAAACAAATAGTCTCTTTTCAGCAGTGAAGCTCCCAAAATAAAATTCTTGTAAGTTTTCTATCACATAAAGTCACTCTTGAAACATCAAACATACTGCAAATTTTATGTAAAAAAAATCAAAGAAAAAGTTGCTGAAAAAATTAAAGTTGAACTTTAAGGTTTTCTAAACTTTACATACACACGCACACATACACATAAATACTACAATATCTAAACTAAAGCAAATAATAGGGTTGTGACTTACAGTTCCGGCGGAAATGATAAACGACAGGCATAAACTTTTGTTCACATAATCACACTAACTTTATAAAATAGATAAAAAAAAACCCAAGAGGGAAGCCAAAGCTGTCATCTAAACACTCCATGCGAATTTTTCCACTAATGCTTGTGAGCCTTGGAAAATTGGAAGGTTGTGTGAGAAAGTACTCACACTTGAAATAATTTAATAAATAAATTGTCTTGGAACAGCAAAGGAATTATTGGCGACAGTTTGATTTGCGCTTTTTTATAAGCTTTTATTGGGTTCTATTTCAAAGCTTGATTTCAATTGTTTTTCGAATTATTTTGCACTTTAATTTAATGCTTGAATTGAACTGTATTAAGACTGTATGTTCGGCTTGAACCCAAGTCTCTTTGTGCTAGAACATGCTATTGAAGTAAAGTGTAATACAAATATATTTCAAGTCTTGAAATGTAAATTTATTTCTGGAAGCAGGGTTGGCAGCCCCCTGGGTAAAAACCCGAATGTGTTTTTTTATTTAAAGGTTTTCGTAGATTTTTTTTTACAACAAAAATAAGTGTTATTTACGTATGGGGACTATAAACTTATTTGTTCCGCTTTTGAGCTCAAACCTATAATGAAAAAACAAATTTATCAAATCACTGCTTATATCTTTTCTCCACCTCTGAGCAAATTTCCAACTACCATCTCACAAAAACTTGTCATCTTTTAAGGCGCTCTGACTTTAAAGCTGATTTTGTATTTCTTCAAAGGAAATGTTTCGGTGACTGGGAAAATGATAGTAAGTCATGGAGAAGTAAGTTATCCATGTATGCGATTGGCTATTTGCGATGTTTGCAAACAAATGTTTGCCAATGTATCAGCACCTTAAGAGCTGAAATAGGTAGATGTTTACATACGCATTGCTACAAAAGAACTAAAAAGAAATTAATAGAAAGTGATGGAATCTACCTGAAATATCGAGGGGTTCGAGGGCTTTCGATGTATTGTTTACTCAGCCATATAAAAATCACATCGATGCGAACAACAACAAGTTTTAAGTAAAGTTAACACAGCGAACGAGTCTTGTTGGTTTGAAGTCAGCATAAAGAGAGTTTGGAGTGGTTAATCTCTGGACGAAGTGAATTTGGAAGATCTTTAGAGTAATTGTTGTGGTTTAAAACTTGTAAGTTGCTATTGCTTGTAAAAAGGTTACCAACAGTGGTGCACAAAACTGTGTTGAATAAAGGATTTTAATTAAAAACTAAACATAAAGTTTATTACTTTTTTAACTACAATCAACGAACTCATACATACACGTTAAAAGGTAAAAACGTAACAATATGTATATCAACGGGAAACGACAAAAGACCTCTTAGCATTTTTTTATAAAGAGAGGCAAAAAACAGACAAGATCCGGAATAAAAAAATGTGCCTCCAATGCATAATATACATAAACTACCGACCAACGTCTAATGGGTGCAGCTAGTAAAATAAAAAAAAGTTAAAAATTATAAACAAAAAAAAATTTATTGTTTATGTTCTGTAAACCGAAATCGAGTGAAATTGATAATTTCAAAATATGACAAGATTTTGATATTTTCTTGTCCACTCGTTTAATCACCTTTGAAATAACTTCTTTGATTATCGAAACTTTAAAATAATTGAGGCAAACACGTTTTATTTGTCTTTGAAAAAAGAATCGATTTAATTTTGACTAGTTTTTGGCTTACAGAACATATTCTTATATTTTAGAAATATTCAAAACTATTTTTTCAATAGTACCAATTCTTGAAGCTACAAACAGCTTGCATTTAAAATTAAAAAATGCATTATAGCTACACAATATCCTTTATAAAGTTTTTTGAATATTTCACACACTTTTCGTTGGCGGCAGCATAAGTTAGCAAGAGTATTCTATGGTTGAGGTCTAACTAACTCAACATCAAAATTTGTACTTCTGTTAAGAAAAATATAAAGCAGACTTTGATTTTCAAGATGCTACTTAAGCAAATTTACATTTCTCACGCATTTGACATAAAATACAACCAAGTATTTCAAAACAATAGTAAAAGTAAAAAAACAAAAATTCAAAAGTTACAAACAATAAATATTTGAACAAGTTTGCAGTTTTTGTCTGCGTTTAGTGAGACGTACATACTTATAAATTCCTTTCAAATGCCATTTAGTAAAACAATTGTTGTACATATGTATAGCAATAGATATGAATATGTATTTGTCGGTCTGTCTGTGCAAAATGTGGAATTGTTCTTTGTATCATCATTTATGTTTTAATGTATCCCTTAAGTGTTCATATATCAATAAAGAATAAAAATGTTGGTTTAGTTTCTTCTTTTTTCGAAAAAAAAGAAAATGCTGTAGACGAACTTTTATTTCTCAACAGTTTTCTTTATTTTAACTTTAATTTTTGATTTTTCTACTTAACATCATTTTAAACAGTTGGAGTAACCTGCATACTGTTTGTTAAAGCTTTAAGATGCCTTCAAATCGCATTTACATTTTCCAATCTAAAAAATCTTTTTCAGAGGTTTAAAAACTTGTATGGGGATACAAGGGACGTTCCAGGGAGTGTGCCACTGGCGTGGGTGTGTCGGCCCTCCAAAGTTAGTGGGAGTCGGTCATACATTCAGACTCGATTGGGGCACTTTAAATGGGCCAAAGTGTGATTTTTCAAAATCTCATCATTGGGTCAAAATAAGGAACATCTGAATTAATTTTAGAGGTATGGTTCCTTGGGTAGATTTCTTAGTTCGATCCCTAGAGTACAATTTTCCTTGTCTATTGGGCGATTTTTAAATCGAACAGCCCTAATGTATATATATACGTATATATATATATATATATATATATATATATATATATATATATATATATATATATATGTATATATATATATGTATAATTTAATTTAATGCGATAGTAAAATTGGCAGATTGAAGGTTGAGTGCAATTAGATTGAGTCTTATTGAAATACATTTTCTTTATTTCTTTTTTTTACATTTAGAAAATTTTCTTTGTTTTGGTGGGTAGTTTTTTGTACACATTACTGCTAAAGTTAAAGTTAATCATAAGAACATATAACTTGTTTTTAGTATATACGTTGAATACAACAAAACGTAGAAAAATGTAATTTATTATTTATTATAAGTTTTGAGATAATAAAAAGCCGCTCAACCACTCACTTAATTTAATATTAAGCCTGTCAGTTTACTGTCATAGTTTCTTAATAAAAAAGTTTTTCCTAATCCCTTCGTTAAATAATTTTTTAGTCATACTTTAAATATTGACCACTCAAAAAATTATTGGCAGCAAAGTATGCTGTTTTTAAGACTAATAAATTACACAGTTGTTTGTTAAAAATGTTTAAAAGTTTTTAAGCAAAAGTATTTGTTTTTGACAGTATAATTATAGAATATGTACAAATTTTAAAATTTAATTCATTTTAACTCCATTATAGTCATGTCATCACATCAAAGAATAAAAGTTGAAAGAAAAACTTAAGCAAGTCACCTTTAATAATTAGCTTTTATTTTTGCGTTCTTTTGCAGAACTTAAATCTGATATTGCGGAATACACCTGTACAAAATTATGCAATTTATGTTAAGTAAAGTATTTCGTTCTCGAAAATATGTAAGTTGACAGAAAGAAAAATTTTGTAAAAGTATACTTAACAAGATGTAGACGTTTATATAGCGGCGTCAAGAGTTAAAATCTCTTCGTAATGTAGAGCGAACTAGGCTACACAAACCAGAATTAAAATAAAGATACCGCAAAGTGGATAAAAAATGCAGCTGCGGCACAGAGAACGAGAAAACTATATGATTATCTAAGGAAACTAACTGGAAGACACGTGAAATGCACAAAAGAAAAACAATTCAGAGAAGTTGGTGATATTCTTCATAACGACAGCCAGGCCTAGCTGTACGTACAGGTGCAACATTCCAGAAATTTACTCTCGTTAAATCAACCAATCCGGGACTTAAATATTTAAAGCTGTGAATACCATACAATTAAAAATGACAGTAGTGTCCTACCAGCTAACATATCAAATAAATGTGACTTGATATCAACTCTAAAAAATAACAGAACTGCAGAAATCGATGTTGCACGGCAACACTTAATAAGAATATATACTAAAATGTTCACTCTTCATCCTTTCCACCATCGAAAACTTTTGAAAAAATTGCCACTAGTCCTTGGAACTCAAGGAAGGATTGGAGCAACATTCCAAGTTCTCCTCTACTGAACAAAGACAAAAAAGTCATAAACAACAAGGTTTCATTTACTTTCTAACCTGAATTCAGAAAACACAGGCTTATATCAGACCGGATTTATTTATTCGTGGACATTAAAACACCCTCAGAATAATTATATGTCGAGCAATCAATCCAATTGGGAACACCTTTATACCTCAGTTTCATATACTTTCAATAATGCGAAAATACCATGTACAATGAATGATTCATACTGTAGTAATTTGCAAAAAGGGTCATACAGAAAATTTAAATTTTTACTGACAACTATTTGTTTTGTCCTCTCTTTTTTTCAATATTGTGGTAGACATTATCTGGGGTTAGCTAGTTATTATCTGGGGCCTTAATTGTCGGCTAGAAAAACTTACCTTATCTAATAACGTATGTCATTTAACTCATCAGTAATCCCTAAAGCAAATAAAAGCGCATAAGCATTGAAAATACAGTTCTTTTGATCATAAAGAAATACATAACTATTCATATTAAAAAATAAAATTAAAAAATTAAAAAAAAATTACAAACAAGAAATGAAAACATATATCAAGTACATGAACATGTTTACTCTTTTATGTTCTCTACATATGTATACATATGTACATACATAAAGTTAAATTTTATACAAGAAAACTCATATCGTCTAACTTTCGACTATATTATTATAAAATTAATTACGGGAAACCCCGCATAACGCGGTATTTCTATAACACGATTTAAATAGAATTCCGTTACAGTCCATCGTCAAACTGTGTAAAAAGGAGTGTTGGCGGCACTAATTTGTGCATACATATTTCTTTTTAATGTAAAAGGGGGATTTCCCTTTTGTTCAAACATCAAATACGAACGCACCGCCTCTGTGGTTATTTGTGTTTGCTTCTGGCACACAATTAGTCAGACTGGGAAGCTGATAACTAACAATTTTTGTATTTCTTGAAAAAGTTAGTGAAATTTTATTGCCGAAAAGGTAATATTAGAGTTTTCTTTACTCAAAATTAAGTTTTTCCCCAAACTTTGTTAACTTAATTTTAACTTTTTCCATAATAGAATGTCTGAAAAGAAAACCAAAAAACGGACGATTGTGGAGGATCACAGGAAAAGTGGAAATTTGGTTATTTTTTCACTTTCGCCGAAAACAAAGCTCTATGCTTAATACGCTCAGAAACTGTGTCGACTTTAAAAGAATATAACATAAAAAGGAATTACGATACAAAACATGAACAACAATACGAAAACCTAACAGGACAACTCCGGATAAGTTTAATCAGATGGAGAAAAACTTCGGAAAACAACAGGATTTTCTTAAAAATCAAACTGTTTTATCAAATATCGCAGTAAAGGCTAGTTATGTTGTGAGTCAAATACTGGCAAAAAAATAAAACCCTTCGCGGATGGAGAGATGATAAAAGAATGTCTGACTGCTGTCGCAGAAATAGCATTTCCTGAAAAAGTAAAAATTATTTCAAACATTAGTTTATCAAGATTCTCCATAGCAAGGAGAATTGAAGACTTGTCTAAGAACATAACAACAACACTTGCAAAATTCGAATACTGTTCTTTGGCACTTGATGAGTGGTGTTGACTTTAATTTTAATATTACCGAAGAATTTTGTTCACTGATTCCTATGCAAGGAACTACAGCCGGCAGAGATTTGTACGATGAACTAAAGACTGTGTTGGAAAATTTTTCTTTTTTATTAGAAAAATTTATGGGTGTATCGACAGATGGAGCACAAGCAATGTCAAGTATGGAGGTTGGAGTATCAGGAATGCTGTTTCAAGACATTAACAAGGTCACAAGGAAGGGAAATATTCATTAACTACTGCCTAATTCACCAGGAAAATTTGTGTGCGGAAAGATTAAGTATGCCAACCGTCACATTACCAATAATTAAATTAATTAATTTTATTAAGTCGCGAGCGTTAAATCACCGCCAGTTTAGAGAATTCGTAAAGGATTTAGAAACTGAATATGGCGATGTAGTTTTTAAAACCGAAGTACGTTGGCTTAGTGGAGGTGCAATGCTTAAAAGAGTATACAACTTAGAAAGCGAAATACAATTGTTCTTGGATATGAAGGGATATGACTTCCCTCATTTTGGTAATAAAGAATGGATGTACGACTTTGGTTGTCTTATCGACATGACCCAGCACCTCAATGATCTTAATATTGAACTTCGAGGCAAAGGACTGTTTATTCATAGCTTGTAAAAAAAAAAATTCAGGGATTTCAGTACAAATTAAAATTGTGGAGGTAGCATCTTTTGCAGAATAATATGTCTCACTTTCCACATTTGGAAAAAGAAGACGTTACCACTTCTCAAAAATATGCACCATATATAAACATTTTAAAGAGCGAATTTCAATTACGATTCAAACTGTTCAAAACTGAGAAGACTGCGATTCCACTAAAAATGTTTTTCTCACCATTTAATATCGTTGTGGATACAGTTCCCAAAAAGTTTCAAATGGAAGTGATTGACATGCAGAATAATACCGATTAAAAAAATGTATTTCTTACAGTAAACATCGAAAACTTTTATAAATTATATGTGAGCACAGAGAAATTTCCGCTTTTGACGAAAAATGCAAAACAAATGATGTCTCTGTTTGGAATGAATTAGAGGAAAAATAGATTTAATTAAACTTGGCGCCGCAGTAAACTATGGTCAACTATCTTTAATTAAAATCGATTCATGTTGCTGTATTAGTTAAAAAGTTCATAAAAATGATCTGAACCAGGTTATATTTTTAGGACTACTTAAGAAAGTAGCTGCCTTTCGTGAAAGAAAAATAATGTACACGCCTATCATGAATAATTTTTCCCTCGAAATATTTTCCCATTTCCCACAATTGCAATCATGAACAATTTTCCCATTAAATGTTTTCTGATTGAACAGTGGGGAATGATAGCCCTGTAAGAATTCCCCTGATTGTGAATAGTATGTTCGCTTTTCTCACTGATTTGTTCACATCATTTTTTCTTTGGAGTTGCATTTATCATTTTTTCTTTAATTGGATAAAGTTTTTATTAAATTATTTTAGGACTAGAAGTGTTAATAAATTGTAAAGCAATATAATTCACTATAAGATGCAGAGTAAAAAATTTATTTCCTGTAGTTTAAGAGACGTGTTGTCTCAATTTCAAAATTCGCTCACAAAAAAAAAAAAAAATAATAAATCGACAACAAGAGAATCGACGACCTCCTCCGAACAATTAGATTCTTCGACACTACCGAATATGGCATTAAATCCATTCTCCTTTTCATCGGTTCCATTTAGTTCTTTTTGATGATTTTTAATTTTATTTGATAGAAGTTGATCGATGGGTATATCATCGACATAATTTTTAAATTTAATTTTTTAGCGTTTAAGCCATTTTTAAATTGTTACTGTTTGACCATAGTCACCAATTGCTTTCCGCCCATTTTGCTGAAGAAAAGTTTGTTTTGTTTCTTCTCTTCAAGATTTTTTGTGCAATTCTGTGCATGATAATTGTTTTGCAGCAATTTTTTTTTTTAATTTTATTACTTTTTATCCAATTTTTTTAATAATGATCATTTTACTTTTCAATAAAAATTCACACATTTTTTTCCTTATTTATTTTTGTTAACATTCAACGTAAAATGATAGCTTATAAAAAGGGAAGAAAAATTTCATGGGAGATTCATAACAGAAATTTTCTCTTCAAGGGGACTGTAAATTTCATGGGAATAGAAATTTCCCATGTTATTCATGACATGGGAGATAACCTTTAACTACCGAGGTGTAGATACATTTACCCTTTCATTTTATTTTTTGTAACAACTCTCTCTTTTTCTTCACACTATCGCTGTTATTCTATTAGTATCTGCGCATTTCTTTCTCTCTAATATTCATGTTGTATTTTGGATGTTGAGGCAAGAACGCTAGCAGAGAAAATTAGAAAATACTGGATGTAATATTAACCATTTCTAAGTGTTTATGTCCTTTTTTCCTTTGAAAATATCTTACCGCACTTTTGTAATAACGTAAGTATTAGGAAGATCGATTATTCGACTTCTTTAAAAACCGGTTTTTTAGTAATAATTCGGAAATTCACAATTTTAAAATAACCGGTTTTCGGTTAAAACCAGTTAACCGTTGTTTTTATCAAAATAAAATTCTCAATCTTGTTGCAATAACAAAAAAGTTTTTTAAATTTTTGTACCATATCGTTACTTGCTAGACACAAGTAAGTATGCTGGAATAACGTTCGGCTCTTCTTTAGGGCCTTAAACATTTCTTCCTCGAAAACACAACGTCCTAATATTTCGTCCAGTGATTAATTTTTTACAGCATAGTTTTATTTCCAGTTGTTTTACTTTTGTTTTTGATGATCTGGAACTCAGGGTCTCTCTGAGACTACCCATGGCTTACTGGCGCATCTGGAATGATATCATGTTGAACTAATATGGGTTCTAAGTCATGCGGGCATCCGAGGGAATGAAATTGCTGATATTTTGTTGGATAAATGGGCACTGAGCAGGTTGAAACACAAGTGGAACAATATCACCACTTGTGCAATATCCAGAATGCTTGGCCTTTCTCTTCTCTTGGGAGCTTGGACTTAGGCATTTAGGTTCATGTCGCTTTCATGATCTGGACTGTCTTCGGAATGTGTCACTTTCGAAGTTGATTAACTTCGTCAAGGGTACCGGTTGGCTCAAATGAGGTAACTGATATTTTTGGGCCATAGTGAACTCGCCTCCGATTAAACTCGCATAATGCGACGATTTCCAAATATTTTCACACATCAGAGGACATCTATAGAATCATAAACAGGTCACACCATCTAACAATTTTCAACAGCGGTATCACTTTACAACATTACTAATGACTGGTTATAAGCATCTTGTTGTGAAAAACTTCACTAGCTAATACACCTGTCGTTCGGAGCCGGCGTTTGTAGATCATTCTGCATATATAAAATATTAATATTTATTTATAGAAACTGAAAAAAAAAATTTTGCTCAATTGTATAAACGATGAGCATATTTGCAATAAAAAATTTTTAATTGTAAGGAAGAAGGAGAGACGACAGAGCGTATTCTGTGTGAATGTGTTGCTTTGGTAAACATTCGGGGACGAACTTTTTTGCAGTCCTTTATTAGGATTGAACAGGTCCGTTAGCTATTTATTGCAAATATTATTGTCTTCATAAACAAACTAAAGGGTTTTCTTCTGAAGATTGCTCCAATTGGCGATTCCAGACTGATCAGTGTGTCAACCGCCCAGGGGTATTAACTAGATGTGTTTTTTACCGGCTATTGCACTAGCGGATCTGACTCCAGAGTGTTTAGCATAATAAATATTTCTAGTTCGCCATTCCCAGGCCTCTCTGACTGAATTGAAAAATACTAATAAGATTTCAATATAAAAAAATTACTAAACCTAAGACTTAAAGTTAGTTTTAGGCAAAACTATTCCAACCCCACCTTCATTTACCTACTGTTAGAAGTTCTTACTTTCATCCATATTTTGTAAATAATTATATATGAACATATAATTTTAAAAAATTTGAAGATTTGAAAAGGGGTGAAATTTACCACCACCTCCGCAGATATAAAGGGTCCGCCAAATAATTTTTTTTTTTTTTTTTTGAAAATGCTATAAAAAACTACTGAATGTTTTATCAAATTTCTTTTTGTATTTGAAAGTACAATCCTTCCGGTTAATAATGGAAAATGATTTCATTCAAATGGCTGCCTCGGCTGGCTATGCAGTAGCCTACACGATCGGTCCAATTTTTAAGCACATTATCGATTGTCTGCAGCTGTATTTCACCAATGGCTTCACTTATATTGTCCTTTAAAGCGTCAATTGTTTCTGGCTTGTTGGCGTAACACTTATCTTTGACGACACCCCACAAATAATAGTCCAACGGTGTCAAATCGCAGCTTCGAGGTGGCCAAACGACATCAGCTCTGCGGCTGATAATGCGATCTTCAAAAAGCAGGACGCAAAACATCGAGTGTAGAGTCGGCTGTGTGGCACGTAGCGCCATCCTGTTGAAAACAAATGTTGCTAAAATCCTCCTCTTTAATTTTTGTGAACAAAAATTCGTTCAACATGGCCCGATAACGATCGCCATTGTCTGTAACGGCCACTCCTTGCTCATTTTCGAAGAAAAATGGCCCAATTATGCCTCTGGACCAAAATCCTCCCCAAACAGTGACTCGTCTTGGGTGTATGTCTTTCAATGTATGCGTGCGGTTTTTCTGTGCCCCAAATGCGACAATTTTGCTTGTTTACATACCCGCCAAGATCAAAATAAGCTTCATCTGAAAAGATGATTTTTTTTTTTTTTTGGAAAAATCGGCATCTTCTGTAAGTCGATCGATCAAAGTAATGTCGCAATATTTCGCAATATTTCAAGCGTATACACAACCATATTCGTTCAGCGGAAGGATAAAACTAATTATCTGTCAAATCAGACATGAGCTAAGGGTTACCGTAAAGGTGTACCTGCAATTTTTTTAGACAAATATTTTTGTACATGATATTTTTTATTTCAATAACTACTCCTAGCTGTGAAACAAATGACATTTAGTTTTTCTTATATTTAAAATTCTATTATTTTGTTTAATTTAAAATTTTATGTTTTTGCTTTAATTTAAATAAAAATTTAATTTTAAATAAAAATTTTTTAAAGGTTTATAATTTACCACCACATCCGAAGTTATGTTGGAAACTTTGAGCTCAATAGTTGTAACCTTCAACTTTGAACGGTAAATTGGGTTTCAAGTATGGATTGATATTTACAAAATTTTATATAGGAAAAAATTGTAAAAAACGTTTTTAAAACTCTGTAATAATAAAATTTAAAAAAATTGTATAATTTTGTTTTAAAATGCCTTAACCTGATTACTCAGCCAAAAAACTGTAGACATTTTTATTATTATTTTTTTTTTCTTTCCACAAAGCATCCATTGCTTTGTTTCATTTTCATTAATCAATTTGATTGTTCCAGCTAAGTAGATAATTCGATTAATACACTGTAGCCCCCTCCATATGAATTGTGTAGTGGTGGTGAATATCCTTGCTAAATGGTGGCGATCTTTACTTTAGCATTGTAATTTTTTCCCAGTATGTCTGATGTTTGTCATCATCGCCAGAGGAATAAGCTGGATGGTCAGGGGGGGGCTTCTTATTTTTTCATTTTTTAGATGGAGTTGTTTGGAGGGAAAGTTGAAGCCTTCTTCATTAAACACTCTAAACGAAACTATAACTAAATTATTTCGTCATGTCCTCTGCTGGGGCTCGAACCTTGCTCTTGTGTTGTTTTACATTTATTTTATTATTTAAAATTATTAAATTTAATTTTGTTTAAAAAATATTATGCAACTTAAAGTAATCTTAATAGCTTATAAATATGTTGCAGAAAAAAATATAACAAAAATATTTTTATTATGTCATGTCAAAGCTAAACCGCTACACCAAAAACATTTAAAAAGTTATTTTATTTCAAACTAATAAAAGGCTGAAATTTTCAAACTATTTTTTTTCCTAAAACTTTTTTGGAATCTCTTCAAATATATTTACCAAAAAAGTTTGTTTCGTTACAATCAACTGGTGTCTTAATTACAAACTGTTTTCTTCAGAATACAAAGCAATCATTTGGTACGAATAGTTACAAATGCTTGAAATTATACCAAGACGTATGAGTTCGTTTGGCACATAATCTCATCCAAAGAAGCAAATTGCAGTTAAATTTACAGGGTAGTATTTGTTGAATAAATTCACAGAGTTTTAACAAAACTCATATATGAAGCAGGATATACAGTGAAACGAAGTACAAGTCTAACACATAATAAAAAAAATATTGCCTAATTTTATACGAAAGTTTTAAATTCATTAGTTTTTAAGATAATTTTGAATCTTGATTAATACTTGGCTTAGTTGGCAGAATGTTTAAAATGCTCTATTCTATCGATTAGAAAGAAGATAACCATTCAGCATGTAATAAAAATAAAATTGTTAACCTTTTTAGTTTAAGTGTAGAATTAATACGAAGAGAAAAATAAATTCTTTTCTTTTTATACCAACCCTCAAACACAATAATAGCTTAATTTACTCATGAAATATTATACAGAAACTTTGTTTCTTTTTTTCTTTATCTTATGATTTTTGCTCTTACCGCCACACTGTACCTTTCAATAGATGCAGCACATACCGTTCTTGAAATAATATGTGGTTTAACACAAAGCATTGCTCTTAGACTAGCAAAATTACAAGAAACTCGTACACAATTAGAAAGTTAAATTCAACAAGAAACATAAGAACAACACTATAGCTTCAGGTGGAATATAAGTAAGTCCTTTGTCCAGATATGCGTACACAGTCTGTTTGTCTACTTTCGTACGTGTTCTGACTAAATATGTACATTAGGGTGGTTTTTAGACGTACTGGAGAAGATGTTTTCCAGTTAGAGTCTGTAATTCCCACCTACAATGTGTGGTTTTGTGTACAAGTATGTTGTGCAAAAAGTTATGGACATCAGATAAAGGGAAAGCGTGGCGCATCGCCTCCAATATGGCCCCTGTTGGTGAAATAATCAAAAATATAATTTTTTTATTTGCTTTAGAATACGATAGAGATATAAAATTTTTGTTATAATTTTATTAGATTTACGCAATACTTTAAACACATAGATGACGGCAGACTACCGACTACAAACTACAAAAAACAAAATACACACGTTTATATATATACATTTATTTTGACAGCAACACAGCTACACGGCTACACGACTACTTTTGCTGCTATTGCCGACTTAAGCTTATTTCTATTTTGTTTGGCTTTAAGATTTAAAAAAATTAAAAAATAAAAAAATGAAAATGCTAAAAAATATTTATAATCAAAAAATGTTAAAAAATTAATGTATTTGTTCGCGTTATAATAATTTTATATATAAAAATGAATGTATTTATGCATGTATGCGTCTAATTTGTTCCATATAAATTCATAGTCAATAAAAATCATAAGTCAAAAAGTAAGCGCAATTTAGCAAGTGGACATGATACCTCCCATATAAAGTAAATATTGATTTTAGAATATGGTGTTTTAAGAATGGTGACAGCTAAAGTTTTAGAATATGATCTAATTGTCTTCATAGTCAATACAAATCATCAGTCAATAAGTGAAAGGCATTGGAGGGCATGGTATAAACCATACAAACTAAATATTGATTAAATTATATTTTGATAATGGTAATGCTAAAGTTTTAGTGTATGGTCTGAATGTCAATACAAATCATCCATCAAAAAGACGAAATTAGACAAACGGGCTTAGTACCTTCCACACAAAGTAAATATTAATTTTTGTATACTTATATTGAGAAAGCTGATAGTAAAAGTTTCTAAATTAGCTTTAAAAAACATCGTAAACAATACACAACATCAGTCAGTAACTGGGCGAGATTTGATAATTGGTCGTGACATCTTCCATTTCGGCTAAAAGCTATCTACATACAAATACATCTTATGTATAAAATTGAGTATGTACTAGTTTGACGACTAAAAAGAAAGAAGCGATTGTTTTGAAATATTAACAGTGTATTTCTGGAAGTAACTACAGGCTATCTTGAATGTTTGTACCTGAACCGGATGTGGCTAAAATGGGGGAAAAGGCTTAAAAATTATAACTTAGTTAAAGAAAATAACAAGGATAGGAGTGGCAAAGCACGTAGGGTTTTAGCTGCAGTTGTAATTTTAAATTTTATCTATCAAAAAATTCAATAAAAAAATTTTGGATCGGCTGCTTATTATGATGTCGTTTCCGATATTTTTAAGTAGCTGATTACACGACTACAAATGCTACTAACGGCAATTGTAGCCACGTAGACGCGTAGCCTGCCGTCTTTATGATTTTATAGCATAATTGCCATGATTTGTTGCAAACAATTTGATTATAAAAACATATCTGAAATTAGAATTTAAATATTACGGCAACAAGTAAAAAAGTTTATATTTTAAAATCAATTAATTTTAAATACTACTTTTTCTTAATACTCTAATTTTTCAATAAGGTGCTTGTGTTTTTTTGGAGCAAGCAATCGGAAGGGACCTTTTGTGTTTAGCATTTTTTCATCACATCTATGAAAGTGTTTCCGATGAAAAAAATTCAAAAATCATCAGGATCTTCTGTTCAATTACTAAGCAGATTTAGAGACGCTTAGAATAAAATTGAGAAAACTGGTATTGAAGATCAGAAAGTTAGCGATGCAGTTGCCTGTGCATCTGAGATTATTAAGTCTTGAAGGAAAACAACCACGTCATGATTATGAGGAACTTCTTCAATAGTTTTTCTTGATTGTACAGTTTCGCTATTTAACTTCAACAAATCTGGATCATTTCATCATGCCCGTTGTATGTCGAAAGCTATTTATTGCCTTATACTTAGTTTGAAATGAATTTCAAATGACGCAATTGAAATTAAGCAATAGTAGATATAATTGTATATTTGTTGAAAGGGTATACCTAAAAAGGGATACAAGCATCAGATGCAGCAGAAGCATCTATACAGGATTTAAATTGATTAAGATTTGCAAGATTATAAAAGTATTGATGACAAGAAAAGTCGTGTGTAACTAAGCAAATTAACTCATCTTTTTTTTTCCGTTACTTCTCTTGGGAGTATATAGCTTCCACAAAGCATCTCCATTTAAAAGGGTTTACTGCTGTTGAGTTTGCCTCCTCCTATTTAAGGTTGTTCTCTCTCAGTTCTTGGATAATTGTGCATCTCCAGGTATTTTTTGGTCGACCACGTATTCTTGAGCCTTGAGGATTCCAATCGAGTGACATTCTGGTGATACTCTTTGGAATTTTTTGGATGGTGTGACCGATCCATCCCCACTTTCTTTTCCTTATCTGTTTCAGTATGGGCTCTTCATTAGACATGCTCCACACTTCTTTGCTACTTATGGCATAAGGCCAGAATATTCTGCATATGATTCTGAGGCACTTGTTAATGAATACCTGGAGTTTCTGTGTGATGTTATTCGATATCAACCAGGTTTTACTGCCATACAGCAGTACTGATTCAACACATGAGTTGAATATTCTGAGCTTAGTTCGTGTGGATACTTGTGAGTTTCTATATACTGATTGCAGCTGTCCAAATGCCCTTCTCGCTCTATTTGGCCTGCTATACACGACTTTTTGTGCGCCAACTCTTGTAGTCATTGTACTTTCTAGATAACAGAAGCTATCTACATACTCGACTGGTTGACTCTGTAGCACGAAGTTTTCCGTGCTCGTGTTGTTTATTCTCATGACCTTGATTTTCTTGATGTCTATCTCAAGTCCGACACTACGAGCCAATTTTTCCAGGTCCTCCAATTTCGACTGCAATAATCTTATGCGAGAGTAGAAAATTTGTCATCTGCATAGTCCAAGTCTTAGAGTTGGCGTGAGAGACTCCATGCGATCCCTCTTCTTTTCGAACAGACTTTGCTCATTATATCATCCAGCACGATGATGAATAGCTCTGGTGATAGTGGGCTTCCTTGTTTAACTCCAGCATTGGTGTGGGATGGTTGGTTGAAGTTCCCGTTGTGAAGAACTGAAAGTTCTGCATCCTCACACATCACTCTGATAATGCGAATTATCTTCTGGGGTACTCATTTTGTTCTTCGTGCTTTCCATATGGCAGTTCTCCTGATGATATCAAACGCTTTCTTGAAATCGACGAACAGTAGATGCAGGAGGGTAAGCCATTCTATGACAATGAGTGTTGGCCTGATCTACGCAGCTTCTCTTCGGTCTGAAGAGAAGTATGTTGTCTATTCTGCTCTGAAGCCTCCCCTGTATTGTGACTTCAAGTACCTTATAAATGGTGTTAAGTAGAGTAATTTCTCTCCAATTATTACAGTCTTTCAAGTCGCCACTTTTTGGTAAATTTACAATGATACCCTTCTTCCACGTAGGAGACTGCCTCTCCTCCTCCCTTACTGGTGTGATGTGTAGCAGTAGAATTTCAGCTGTGGTTTGGATTTCAACCCGTAGAATTTCCACTGGTAGTCTATCTTTGCCTGCCGCCAAATTATTTTTCAATTTACCAATCGCCTCAGATTTATCTCATTCAGATTGGAAGGGTTGCATGGTATTCTTAAACTGTTTTCCTCAGCTATGTTCTCAACCGTTTTGCTGACCTCAGTAGTTAACTAATCATATGTGGCACTTAACGCCAGAAACAGCTTTGACCTTATTTGATCCAAAGCTATTAAATGAGTCAAAAAAGTTTATGGTGCAAGCTCTGGATAATCCTACTAATTTCGAATTAAAAAATCGGTCGTATCACTTCACGCTATAAATATTAAGAAGAATATCAAATATTTTAGATCGCAAAAATCACATCACTTTTTTCAAAGGTTTAGTATTCCAACGGACTTTTTGAACGAAGAACATAAACTTTGAGCATTTGATTAACGTTGGGAGTAGTATCGTTCAAAATATGAAGATTACAAATGATTCGGCAGAACGAGTAGTTAAGCTAAATGAAGACCTAATTTAGTTTTATCCAAGAACGAAGAAGAAAATAATTGATTGTAGCGGTTTATCGGAAACACTATCATGATGAAACAAAGGTTCTCTTTTGAAATCAAATAATACAAATACCCAGTATTATTTTTACCACAGACAACTTCGTGGCTACTGATAAGTTAAGTGGGACCCATCTAAAGTGTGTATACAATTACTATTTACATTTACACAGCCTTGTCCTGGACAGTCAAATGAGTCCTATGGAACAAAAATTGTAAGCGAAGATTGTATGCATTGGTTGCTACAGACATTGTAAGGGAAGGATAGATGGGCCCAATGCTACAGACATTGTAACTGAAGGTTGAATGGATCCAATACTACAGACATTGTTAGAAAAGGTTGAATGGGTTTAAACTGTCAAATATTTATTTCTTTATTTTATTTATTTGTCAAAATAAATTTTGTACTGCTGGGTAAAAACTAATAAAAATAACATTTCTCTTTCTTTGCTTCTTAATTTTCAGTTATTTATGAATGTACATATGTATGTACATACGTATATGAAAAAAAAAAATAATAATTTTAATGAATATCAAAAATTTATTTTTTGAGTGTTTAAGTCAAATTTTAAGAGCGATACGCTACGTTTTAACCTCGCCCAATCGTGATAATATTTTTAAGCCATAGCGAACACTTTTAGGCGGAGTTACGCTCAAAATTACAGAGTAATTATATCAAGGACCACCCTAATATACATACATTACATATATATGGGCATATGTACGGAAGAACAGATTTTCTAAAATTTTAAAGCAACTTTTTCAAAGTCCCATAATTTAAAATAAATGAATTCCATTTCATTTTTATACACCATAGAATAAACTTTCTGTAATTTTTACAAGGAACATTGGGTCTCAACAAATTAATTCCACCCGACTTTGTCCAAGGCTAGTATCTTTAGTTCATTGTCAAGTTACCAACGCAAAGTGTGTCTTGGTCGTCCTCTCCATCTGCTGCCTTGTTGATTCCATTCAATGGCGTTCCTATACGTCTCCATTTCCGTCGCTTTTAAACAGTTATATAGTTATAGTAGTCTTCCATAATTGATAGTTGCTGTTAAATTCGATCTCCATAAAGGGCTTAACCGCCAATAAGGTCGTTTAAACTTATTCATTCGGCTTAAAACATCATCGTAAGAGCAGCATGGTTGAGCTGCTAAGGTAGCAGAAGGAGTTTGTCTCTTGTTGGGAAGTTTGTTGTGCTTGCTCCCATGACCCTAGCTATCGAAACCCTTAGTCTAAGACCGTGTAGCCACGATTTCTTTAAAAAGTTACCTAGCTTTCCTTACATATCGGTGATACAGTAAGCAGATGTCATCTGCATAGGCTAGATCCTCTAAGCTACAACTCAGTCCGTAGCTAATGCTTAATATTACACTATAAGTGGTCAAGTTCAACAGTGGTGGTGATAGAAGAGTGCCTTCTCTTGATCTTATTCATTGGTTTCAGCTGGCGTCTTCATATAGCGATTGGAGTAGTACAAGGGGTACTATTTATATTTCGGGAATAGCAAATAATAACAAATATTTTTAGTGAAAATGGTTCTTTTGTTTTACAACATATTCCCCTTTGTAATCAATACACTTTTTCGTTCGTTCGAACCATTTCTCAAAGCAGTTTTTCCATTCCTTTTAATACACTTCCAAAACATGATTTTTGAACGCTTCAACCGCTTCTTTGTCGCTCATAAACCGATGACCAGGCAATTTACGTTTGATTTTCGGGAACAAGAAGAAATCGTTGGGTGCCGAATCAGGATTGTACGGAGGAAGGGCATTAATTCGATGTTGTGACTGCTCAAAAGGTCACCTGTTCGACGAGATGTGTGACAGATTGCATTGTTATGATGAAGAATGATTCGTCTTCAGCAGTCGGTTTTACGAATTTTCAGCAAAGAATTGGTCATGTACCACTCACAATTGACCGTCCTGCGTTTCTCAAGTGAAGGAGTGCCCACATGACTCATTCGGTTGAGGAAACAGGCGACCATTTGGTCCGCTGTGCTTTTTGCACGAACTTCTTTTATTGGATTTAGCTCGTCTTGGAATAACCTTACTCTAGATTGCTGTTTTGTTTTCGGCTCATACGCTTATATCTCTGATTTTTTACCTTTCACGATTTTATACACGTCTTTTGAAGCACCACAGTCGAACTTTTCAATCATATCCTTACACTAATCGACGAGAGCCTTTTTTTAACCGATTGGTAAATTATAGGGTATCCAAAGAGAACACATCTTTTTTACATCTAAGTGTACATGAAAAATTGTATGTATTGAAGTGGAACTAATGTGCAAGTATGCCTCTATCTTACATGATGATCTTGCATAACAACCGATTTTTGACGACCTTCAAGGAATTCGTCGGCGATCAAACTACGACCGCAATTAAATTCACTATATCAACGATATACTGTGGTTTTTGATAGTGCTTTATCGCTATACAAAGAACTGAATTCATGGACACATTGTTGAAATAATCCACGCCGAAAATTGTGAAAAATAGTCCAACAAAGCTTTCTCTCGAACTTTCAATTTTTTGGCCAAATTGATTTTCTTAACTAACTGTAAGCAAAACAAATAGCACTTGTACGTTGTGATTATGTTTATGCTAAAAAATGTCAAACTTTATTTCAGTGTTGCCAGATAAGCTACTGACATCAGTGTTGCCAATTTTCGAAATATCAATAGTATCCCTCATATTATTAGCTAATTGTCAGGTACGCCTATGCCATTCTAAGTTCTCCATATAATTGCTTAGTTGATAGTATCAAAGGCTTTATCGAAGTCGACGAAAGTTGGGTATGACGGTTACCGCCATTCTTATGACTGTTCCGATATTATTTAAAGACTTGTCATGATCTGATGTTCGTTGCGTTTATCTATTTGCAGTACCTCTGAGAGTGTTTTATTTATTTTGAATTATTCACTACGACCTTCAGTTTCCGCACTCTGTTAGAAAGCCTGTCATAAAAGCCAGAGTGTTTTTAGCCAGAATTGTTCTATGACTATACACTTATAGAATGGTCGGTAGTGAGGAGTTTTGGTGATAGGGGATTTCTTATTCTTGAGACATCTGACTGCATTACGTTTTTCTTTTACATAAGCTTCACGTTCTTCAGGTTGAAAACAGTTGCCTGCAGTGCTTATTCTGAGGTTTCTAGTTTTGGGTGTTTTAGTTTCTCCGTATTCGTTCCTCGGTGGCTTACCCTACAGTACTTCTTTATTATAGCTCTATAGAGATCTCGGTTTCTGTGCCTTTCCGAAGCCGAATGTGCCTTCTTAGCAAGCTCGTCTGTCCATCGATCTTAATCCTTATTCGCACTGTGTTTCACATTTCTGCTTGTACTGCGATACATAGTATGTGCCATACTTCTGCGCAATGAATGTGTTAACATATAACTGCTTTGTCTTCAGGATTATATTCCAGGTTTTGGCGAATATCCAAGCTCTTCTTTCCGTGAAGTAATCGGTGCCATCTCTGGCCGTCTATGAAGTCCAACTTTGGCAGCTTTGGCTTTAAATGGTTTCCAGGTGGCTATTGAGTTGCGTATCAAATCTTTTACGTCTTACAGCCGATATTTTAAGTCTCAGGATGTCAAATAATAAACGAAGTCCAGCAGGCTTCATCGTCTATTTTAATTTACAAACGGTTCCATCTTTCATTACTAAATTAATTATATTTGATATGAAAGCAAAATTTCAAAAAGTTTTCAATTCCATCAATAAACATAAAACGTTAACAGATTCAATTAAGTGTAAGTCAATTCTTATTACGTATTTCATTCTCTATAATTTGTTGCTTGTCAAATATTGATTTTCAATCATAATGTTTGAATATTTCCTAAAACCTCTTTTACTAAGCAATTTATTTTCATGAAAATAAGTAAAAATTAAGAAGCCTAATAGCAAATAAATTCGTATTATTTTCTCGGTATAAATAAAAATCTTCTGACTTAACATGACTTATGAATCAATTTGAAAGACTTATGACTGCATAAATAACAGCAAATACAATATTTAGTTCAAAAGTGTTGCAGAGAGTTACCCAAAGATGTTATGAGTAATATATTTCAATTTTTTCTTTTTCTATGTACGTCAGTTGTAGTATTGAAGACACAAAGTTCTAAAGATGTTAAGAAATAAAAATGAAAAGGTGTATAAAAGTAAAATTATACTTAGAAACGCTTATTTCTTTTGCTCATTGATACAGAAAAACTCATGAAAATAAATTGTCCATCATTTGATTTTTTATTGATATAAAAGCTACTGGCTGGTTGAAATGGCAATAGTCGCAATCTTCTTTAACAAATACATACATACATTTCAATTCTTTAAACTAAATTCTGGCTTATGGATGGCAAATATTTTAAGGATTTCATTGATTTATAGCCTTTGATTAAAAGGTGTTTTATGTGTTGTTTTATTTTAACTACAGTTTCTGTAGTCATTCTCTCACACCAGCAAAAGCCACAAAACCTGAAATAATGTAATGTCAAGTGGAAAGATATATCATTGTTGTTTTCAGGTACATAGCTGTGAATATTGTCAATCGCATAAATGCCTTACAAAAGTTAAAATCCGAAATGTTCATCGCGTACATCAAAAAATATTTACGACCAGGTGGTTGCGTAGTTCTTTTAAGTGAAAGAAGAAAATTTTATTTTACTCGCATATCAAGTGGTTCTTTACTGTCTTTTATTTCAAAGAGGAAAATCAATAAAAACACAAAATGTCCGACTAAAAGAAAATATTTGTATGTCAAATAAAAGTAGCATTTCACGCTTGACTTACAAGTTATAAAGGTTGTTAAAAGCTCTTTTTTCCATTAAAATTTTTATAAAATTGAAAACCTCAATGGGCAAAATTTGAATATGTGTTTTTTTTGTTTCGACATTTATTATTTAAAATTTTAGCCTTTTTAAAGTTTTGAACATAAATGTTTTACTACTGCACACTATGTGTAAAATGTATGCACCTATAGTATAGCATTGCATGAAACTTAAT
The DNA here is from genome assembly GCA_023159175.1 of Wohlfahrtia magnifica. Taxonomy (NCBI): domain Eukaryota; kingdom Metazoa; phylum Arthropoda; class Insecta; order Diptera; family Sarcophagidae; genus Wohlfahrtia; species Wohlfahrtia magnifica. Next base: position 109,499 of record JAKWBJ010000171.1, on the reverse strand, counting down.
AACAATGATCACGAAACCTTTATCATTATTTTTTATTCATATCGGACATACTTACAACTAAACTCTATCGGACTTCTCTGGATACCACATCACCACTTCACAAACTTTTGTTCAATCAAAAAACGCAAAAACACTGCTAGAATTCCTTCTACCATCTGCAGAAACAATGCCAACTGCAACACACTTGACATTCCAACTAATACATCATTTAAAAGGGAGAGATGCTACTTGCCCTGGAACATCAACAAAGATAGCATTGACTTATCGTTACATAAATTCCCAAAAAATAGTAACCCCGCCTTATTCTGAGCCCATTTTAAAGACATTAAGCAAAAACTGCAAAATCACCGATTTATGTATATACAGATGGCTAAAAAAACGAAGATGCAACACAACCGAAAACAAAGTTATGGAAGTAGCAAACCTACCTCATTATAGTACAATCTTCTCCGCAGAAATTGTAGCTATCAACAGGGCCCCCCACCATATTGGTAACATAAATGGTAACTACGCACTGACTCCATGTCATCTCTAAAATCTACTTTAAATGTCTACAACAACAATATGTACGCCTCTAATATCCGCAACAGAATTATAAAAAGACAGCCACATATAAAATATGATTCTGTAGCGAGATTCTCTCTTAAATCTCCTCTCATCACTGCAAATAATTGTAACCCAACAGATATTAATCGGTATATTATAGCCCACTACACAAAGGAAAACACCCTTCATAATAAAGCATTCGATTGGTACAGAAAGTTTAATAATAATAACAACTCTAGCATAGCTCATTTCCTTCATTACACACGGCTGCCTTTTGAATATCCAGATTACGCTATCATGCAACTGCAGTATTTCCTATACCCATCACACATCTTATCACAGTGCCCCCTTTACTCTAAACAATTCAGAAATAAGAGCCAGAACATCACCTGGCAACACCATCTGATAGCAGCATAGCATTAATAATTAAATATTTCAAATCCATTAAGCTTTATCACTCCATCTAATCGACCTACTTATACTTATACAACTATATCTCCATAAATTTATCGATATACATATATACATCTAAGATACATAAATTAACTATATATATATTGAGCTGAAGGCCGTAGTCGCTATTGCTCTAATAAATAGTTAGCCTATGAATTTTAATTGTAAGCTAATCCCAAAAAAGGACTATTAAAAGAGAACAATTAACACTCGATAGTTAAGAGACAAGTGTAAGGAAGTTTGGGTGTTCCTTTTACAAGAGCATACTAATATTCACAAATGTAAAGCAGAACATGTCTTGAACAAATATCGATAAAGCTCATGCAAAAACAATATTCTTTTAAAGATCAATGCTGCCAGATGTAGGAAAAATGAAAATTAAGAAATACTTAAAACATACACAATGATTACATGATTTCACCAAATTGGCAACATTTCTATTGCGTATTTAGACAATGTGAGATGGGAGCGATAGCTACTAAATAAAAATCGTATCAATGAACACTCTCTTTGTGCCAGATGGGAAGGCTTAGGAAATGGGAGAGAAGGATACTCTCTTTGTGCCTGGGACTATTGGGCGCGCTGACGGCAGCGTACGTAGACCGGCATGTGGAACAATTTACCGTAGGATTAATTTCAGGAGGATCCATGTTTTCCTGGTGGATTCTTCGGCCAAATTTTTGGAGCGCGCGTCCTCTCTGAGGAACGGGCTTGTTGTGGGATGTCTCGTTAGGGCCTCCGATCTTGAGGTAGTACACAGAAGCCGGTACTATTCGACGGTGGCTATCTTGGCACTGAGGACTGGTAATCTTCTCTATAGGGATGCAAAGCTCCTATTTTATCATAGGTGGGTAACTATTTTGAATCTTGAGGATCTGGTATGCATAACTACATAATTTGAAGTAGGAATTGATTTTATTAATTTTTTCCATTATTTTATTATTTAAATTAAAGATTAATTTTAAAGATTAGTTTGAAGTATTTTATTGGTTACAGAATATGAATGTGTTAACGTTGGTCACCTTAGTCTTAAGTACATAAATCATCTTTTAGTAATTAAGTATTGTTGTTAATGCCTTTCTTTTTTCAAATCATTTTATGGAAAAGTTATGATATTGAGTGTATTTAAAAACCTCGGTAATAAGACTGTAATTAAACAAGGATGGACTTAATCTTAGATAAGTTCCTGGTACGTAAGAAACTTTAGAATATGAATCGTAATCTAAGAAACACTGTAAACTGACAATATTGATTTAATAAAATGAAAATGAAAAGAAAATCTCTTTGAGTTAACGACGTGAAACAAATTTTCTCACTCATGGTATGAATAAAGCAACAGTTTGTTTGAAGTTCTGATTTATATTCGAAATAAGGTTTAAAGACAACGATGATGATAACAACGTTCATGCAACTCTTTAATCTATACTAGACGTTCTAAAAACTTAAATTGATCAAAACAATTGAAAAAACGCAAACACAGTGCTGGTTTAAAGACTCGTTGAATTGGCATCATATTAAAATAATTTAATCAATTTCATACACAGTTTCTTTCAAAATATTCCTATAGTGATCAACAGTTCACAACTAAACGGTGTATTTTTGTTTACAGATTTGCCACTGTAACAGAACTTGGGAAGAATAAAGCTGAAAACAACACATATAATACACTCCGCATAAAGTCAGGCTCGAATAGATGATTAGGACTATACGCACAAATGCCCAAAGGATTTTTTCAGCGTTATATGTTAATCATTATTATCTTATTTGCCTTTCTACCAGTAATTACAGATTCCCCTAGAAGGGGAAGATGTTTCTTTCATTGTTTTCTGTGCAGAAATTATATTGATTAGTTTCAATATATCGTAAAGATATGTTCGCACTTATTAAATACTTAACAAAACAAACGTAACTACTATACTTTTTTGCAATGTATGGAGCTTTATTAACCCTGCTATTAGATTTGGACCATTTGGCTTTAACTACGAAACGGTTCAACATATCAACTTAAAACCTTAGCTCAGGTGTTATTTTTTCAACTGTTTTTCCTTTTTTCTACAAAATTTTTCGTTTCCTATGATGTAAAGGACAATAACAAAATAAAAAGTTAGAAATCACAAGAAAATAACCATTTTGATCCATTCATGTTTATCGATTTACTTCTATGAATTAGGTTTACAAAGCACGAGTAAAACTCAAGTTTTCTCACTAAATGAAAAGCATATTATTTGTAGTTGTATTTTATAAATACTGTTACGTTTTTACCTTTTTAAAAACGTGTACTTATGAGTTCGTAGATTGCAGTTAAAATAAAACAAATTTTGTGTTTGGTTTTCATTAAAAATCATTTGTTGCATAGTGTAATGATTCTCTATTATTGTCCAAACTAAATTTCCGTACTACTTCGCAAAGCCCCATCGTATTGTTTTCTCTGCTGCTACTTCAGTCGACATATTCAAAGTATTAGTAAGCCACCTTTTATTGTCTATTATTACGCTCCTGACTTTTTTATCGAAGAGATTATTTCCTTTTTGGGATCCTCTCTGTTAACTATCGTATATTAAGGAATTTACATTGTTCTTCATTTCGTGTCTGTGCGGAGTATTTTGAGCAGAAATGAATTAAGGCTGGTTTCTGAAAAGCAGCCTTCAATTTACCCATTTCTGGTACATGTGAGGTTGAAACAGGGTTGGCAACCCACTGGGTAATCCAATAAAATCCTGGTGGATTTAATTCGTATTACATTAAAAAAATTTTTAAATTCAAAGGTTTGCGTAGTTTATTTATAATAAAAATAAGTATAATTTACGTATTAAGACTACGACTAATTCAATCAGTTAAGAAAGAAAATTAGTTAGCCAATTTGCCAAAATACTAATTTATCAAATCACTGGTTACATATTTTTCCCGCTTCTGAGCCAATTTCCAAATCTCGTCTCAGAAAAATTTCTCGTTTTGTAAGGTGTTCCAACTTTGAAGCCGATTTTTAATTTTTCAAAGGAAGTGAATTGGTGACATGCTAGCTGATAAACTCATACCTCTTTATACGGCCTGGATTGGTTTTCAAAATATAGGTTGTAAACAGAAAAGCCGTAAAACCAGGTAATTTGCATCGTAAAGCGAATGTAGTCAATAACTCAAACAGGCCGTTATAGCACAATGCCGTATAAAGAGATATGAGTACATTGTATCCGTCGCAACAGCAAATGGTCAGATGGAGCAATGTTTGGAAAAATAGGCAGAAGCGGCATTTGCTCGTGTCTAATAATTGTATTGAAATTTTTGCGACGTAAAGCAAGTTATTGTCATGCAAAAGAAGATTTTCCGACCGTTTTTCTCATAATGCGTGGTTCAAACGAAGTAATTGCAGTTCGCTCTGATAACCGAGTTTTAGCAGCTCCTAGCTCCCACCAAGAGGTCAAATTTGCTTTATGAATAGTAAAGCAACATAATTATGTTAATAAGCAGAAAATATTGTCCACTTGAACGAAATTTGGAAGCAGTTATAAGACCCAATAAAACCTAAAAAAAAATCTAAAGACCCGGTGGGTTTGGGTTGGGTTTAAAAAAAACGGGTTTTTGCCAACTTTGGCTTCAAAATTGATCATTTTTAGTTCAACAGAGAGTTACAGAATAATTACATCGTGAATAATTACGTCGTCAGTGTAACAACAACTCAAGAAATTAAATGTTACAATTAAAATTATTATGGATAACTGGAATGTACTGGGGCCGAAAACATGCGATATTATAAATAAATATGTCAATGAGGACAGGAGTTTTCCTAAATAACTGGAAATACTCTATGATATCCGCGGTAGAAAAAATTTTAAAAACAAACAAATGTGATGAATTCCACCCAATAAATACTTTGAAAACCTGTAAGAAAATAATGGAAAAAGTAATTAAAGGACAACTAGGGTCATACATGGAGCGACATAACTTATTATCAGATTATCAATCAGCGTTTAGAAAAAATTTCTCATGTGAAACAATTGTTAATTACCTATCAAACAGTTGGAAATTTATAGGCAGAAAAAAAGATAATGGAAATATTTTTAGATTTCAAAAGAGCGTTTGAAACAATCGATAGGAAAATACTTTTTCAAAAATTAAATATGTGTGGCATTAGGGAAAATGAGTGGTTTAGATCATACCTTAAAAATAGAAGGCAAATGACAAAGATAAATGATACAAAATCTGATGAAGTGGATAATGAATTTGGTGTACCTCAGGGGTCTATATTGGGCGCGTTGCTGTTTATAATTTACATAAATCATATGCCACGCGTACTTAAAAGATGTAAAATTATTCTTTATGCAGATGACACCCTAATATATGTGGAAGGGGAAACAGATAAGCAATGTAAACAATATCTACTACAAGACCTAGACAGCATAAATTGTTCGTTAAAAATGAATAAACTAAAGCTAAATGAAAATAAGACCAAACTACTTAAAATTAACATGGATGATGATTCAATAATTAAAATTATTAATGAGACAATAGAAGTTAATGAAATAAAATATTACCTCGGGTGTATAGTTGATAAGGACTTGAAATTGAATGAAGACATTGATTATATTTGTAAGAAAATAGTTAAAAAATTGCATACTTAAAACGGGTTAGAAATAAAATATCAACAATAACTGCAATCGATATAAAGGGTCCGCCAAATAAATTTTTATTTTCTTGAAAATGCTATAAAAGAAACTACTGAATATTTTCTCAAATTTCTTTTTTTATTTGAAAGTACAATCCTTCCGGTTAATAATGGAAAATAATTTCATTCAAATGGCTGCTTCAACTGGCCATGCAGTAGCCTACAGCATCGGTGCAATTTTTAAACACGTTATCGATTATGTGCAGTTGTATTGCACCAATGGCTTCACGAATATTATCCTGTAAAGCGTCAATTGTCTCTGGCTTGTTGGCATAACACTTATCTTTGGCGGCACCCCACAGATAATAGTCCCACGGTGTCAAATCGCAGCTCCGAGGTGGCCAGACGACATCAGCTCTGCGGCTGATAATGAGATCTTCAAAAACAGGGCGCAAAACATCGAGTGTAGCTTCGGCTGTGTGGCACGTAGCGCCGTCCTAGTGAAACCAAATGTTGCTAATATCCTCCTCTTCAATTTTTGTGAATAAAAATTCGTTCAACATTGCCCGATAACGATCGCCATTGACTATAACGGCTACTCCTTGCTCATTTTCGAAGAAAAATGACCCAATTATGCCTCTGAACTAAAATCCGCACCAATCAGTGGCTCGTCTTGGGTGTATCGGCTTTTCAATGTATGCGTGCGGGTTTTCTGTGCCTCAAATGCGACAATTTTGCTTGTTAACATATCCGCCATCTGAAAAGATAATTTTTTTGGGCAAAATCGGCACTTATCGAAGCGTATACACAACCATATTCGTTCAGCGGAAGGATAAAACTAATTATCTGTCAAATCAGACATGAGCTAAGTGTTACCATACACGAAATAAACACTAGTTGAAAAAAAAAACGTTAGATGGCGGGCCCTTTATATAATACAATGATAAAACCTCATTTTGAATTCGGATCTACAATTTTATATACCAGCTGCTCGACAACACAAATAGAAAGACTGCAAAAACTACTAAATAAGGCAATGAGATCAATACTAAAATATAATAGAAATACTCCAATTCAAATTATGTTGGACACACTAAAATGGTTCAATATCCAACAGAGACTGATCCTTAACACCCTACAATTTATTGAAAAAATTAAAATGGGAATAACGCCTAGTTACCTAACCGAACAACTTGAATATGTAAGAGGAGTTCAACCGTACCACCTGCGAAACACTGAAGATTTCCGTTTACCAATGGCGAAAGCATCATCCATGCAGAGGTCACTTTTTTTCAAGGCTACCGGAATTTGCGAAAGCAGAAACAAGCTTTAATATATAATATAAGAGAAATATTGTTCAATTTGTAAGAAATAATGAGATAAATCTTATTTAGTACAGTAATTTAATTTTAATGATGTTTAAAGTATTATGAATACTTCTTAATAAATAAATAAAAAATTTTCAAGATTTTTGGGTAGTTATGCGAATGGAGTACTTAAACGCCTAATTGCCTCTTAAAAGTAAAGGTAAGTTCAAAATAAAATATAACGATAATTTTATTTTATGTAGCCAATAAGTGCTATGGGTAATTAAGCGAGGGAAATTTAAGAATAATTTCCATTTCGCTAAACAATATTTTAGGTAATTACGCTAAAGGTAATCAAGCGTAAAGTTTTATTAGAAAATTATAGAAAAAAATTGAATATTGGAAATTGAAGCAAATAAAAGGAAAAGACAATTAAGCGCAGGGTAATTAAGCCGGTTACACTGTATGCATAATATGTACATATACTACACGATAACTATGTATGTATATTTCATGAAAAATACTTATCTGCATAAATAAATTACAATATAACTGAAAGGCTAAGATGTATATATGTATGTATACGATATCTCTTATATACAAATAAACTTACATTTTTTGTGCATTATTATGTCAGCAAAAACAATTTTCCTTTTTGTTTCTTTAATTTTTATTTAGTGAATCCTTTTCTTCTACTACTTCTTTGCTAGCTTAGTAGAACATTTAAAGCTTCAACAAAATTTGTAGTAAAGCTTTTGATAGCACAAAGAAAAAATAAATAAAAATTAATACCAATGATATCAAGAGCAAATATTTGTATATAAAAAAACATATTTCTGTAAATATATGAGTTAAAAGTGTGAGTTTTTTGGTTTGTAACCAGAAATATTATACCAAAGAAAAACTAACACTAACGTAGGGGGAATTATAAAATAAGAAGGAAAATACCACAACAAAACAAAAATTTTGTGGTTCATTGCTTATATGGCTTTAGAAAGTTTTAGAAATAAAGAATAAGGAAGAAACAAACAACACGCAATTTGACGTACTCTCCCTGCTCTAATTAGTTGAGTTTCATTGTATACCAGAATAGCTTACTATTTATGTATATAAAAAGACGTACATAAATAGCACACTAAAAGGCCATATTCATCTACACGTTCACAGTTCAATATTATATAATGAATGAGGAATTACTGTGTGGCTTATATTTTTATTCAAGTTGTTACTGTCACTTTCTGTTGGCATTAACGAGCCCAATGGCATATTTACTGTCTTCTTCGAAAAGACAATAAGAGCATTAAAAAAAAATAAAGCACAAACTAGTGGGGAAATTAGATTTTGTGTAAATTTCTTCGTAACTTTAGGTAGTTTCAAAAGGCTACGGTTTTCTTATATTTATGACTAGTTAAAACCCGGCTTGCTTCTCTACCCCCATTTTAATTATTATCTAAAATGCTGTTTTAGTTAAATTTTTTAACTTTTTTTCCTCATTTCGGAAAGAACTCTAGGTTCTGCTTCTTAGCTGTAGACAGTCTTTATACAAACACACATACATTTTTATATAGTACTACCTTAAACCGGGCCTTTTCCGCTACCAACCTCTTAATTATTATCTTAAATGTTATTTTAGTTTAATTGTTTATCTTTTTTCCAGCTCTTGTCCTCTTCCGGCCCAAATTCATAGATTTGAGAAAGCCCAGAGTTCCCTCTACGAAGACAACGTATAATCTGTTTTGATATATACAGTTTTCAAACAAGCACTCATTAGTTTTTGTATATAAGATACACATTTAAATAGCTTTTATGCAGTGTATATTACGTTGCTATAATTGTTGCCGTTCTCAAAATGTATTATCAAAATACGAGCGGAAGGCGCACAATGCGCCAGTTACTGGCTGATGATGTGTTTTGTTCAAGACTTTGTTTGAACTTAATTTAGAAACTTCTGCTATTATAGTTCACAAGATATACAAAAACCAATATATACTTTGTATTGAAAGTACCTACCACGCCCACTTGTACAATTCCGCCAATTTTTTTTCTGATGATATGAATTTATTGTGATCTCATTCAGTATTCAAGATATACAGAAATAAATACTAAGTTTGTATCAGAGATACCAGGTCCAACTGTACAATTCTGTCCACTTATTGCCTGAGCATTTAAATTGAGTACGAAGCTATTCAGGCCAAATACTGAAACTTTAGCTTTAACTTTCCTCAGAATATAATGAAATCAATATATAGTTTGTGTGCTTAGTACCACGCACACTTGTTCATTTTCAGCTACTTTTTGACTGATGACTTTCATTGACTACGAAATCAATCGTACTCAATGCTGAAACTTTAGCTGTAAATATTTTCAAGTTATACCAAATTCAACATTTACTCTGTATGGGAAGTACCAAGACTATTTGTCTAATTCCGCCCATTTTTTTACTGAAGATTTGCATTGACTGAGGATCTATTTTAACCAAATTTGGAGAATCCTGCTGCTACAATCTTGAAGATATAGACAAATGAATATAAGCTTTGCGTAGGCGTCCACCGCCCAGTTAGAATTATTAAAGTTTATATGGCCTATGGTTCCTTCCATGCAAACGAAGGGATACCATGAAAATCGCTTCAGCCGTTCAGCTATCAATAAGGCACAAACAAACCAACAAACAAACAAACCCAATAAACATACAAACACACATTCATTTTTATAAAGGGTCCGCCAAATAAGTTTTTTTTTTTTGAAAAGTCTATAAAAAAAATACTGAATATTTTCTCAAATTTCTTTTTTTATTCGAAAGTACAATCCTTCCGGTAAATAATGATTTTTAATAATAATAATTTTTAAACACATTATCGAATGTGCAGCAGTATTTCACCAATGGCTTTACGAATATTGCCCTATAAAGCGTCAATTGTCTCTGACTTGTTTGCGTAACACTTATCTTTGACGGCACCTCACAAATAATAGTCCAACAGGGTCAAATCGCAGCTCCAAGGTGGCCAAACGACTGATAATGCGATCTTTAAAAACAGGGTGCAAAACATCGAGTGTAGCTTCGGCTGTGTGGCACGTAGAGCCGTCCTGTTGAAGCCAAATGTTGCTAATATCTTCCTCTTTAATTTTTGTGAACAAAAATTCATTCAACATGGCCCGATAACGATCGCCATTGACTGTAACGGCCACTCCTTGCTCATTTTCGCAGAAAAATTGTCCAATTATGCCTCTGGATCAAAATCCGCACCAAACAGTGACTCATCTTCGGTGTATCGGCTTTTCTATGTATGCGTATGGATTTTTTGTGCCCCAAGTGCGACAATTTTGCTTGTTTACATACCCGCCAAGATCAAAATGAGCTTCATCAGAAAAGATGATTTTGATGATGGCAAAATCGGTATCTTCTGTAAGTCTATCGCATTGACCATACCTGGTTCTTTTACTGATCTTCTCCAAGTGTTTTCATGCCTCTCTCACCTACAGCTTCATTGCGTTTTCACATACAATGCCTGTTCATCGTCATAAGAGCGACTAAGTACCTCAAAAACCAAAATCAAAAAGAAAAGCTTAAGTAAATACATACACAAAAACAGGAGTAATGCATTGTCGAAATCATTTGCATCAGAGAATAGAATGAATGTATTCGAGTTGCTCAGTGTTCATGCATTCGTTGTTTTGCCAAGCACTTATTCATTGTATTGTATTTTTACATCTGCTGTTTTTGCTTATTGCCTACTGAATACTCTTACTTTATAGTGCTGATTCGTGTAAAGCAACAAAATCATCTAAAGCAAGAATAAAAAAAAACACAATTTTGTTTTTAAAAGACAACAATATAGATACAAAAAAATAATATGTTTTAGAACAGATTATAATATACACTGTAGGCATTAATATTTCTGAAAACAATTTTTCTTTACATTCAATAGGCAGGCCCGTTTACGTTTTATATTCTATGCCTTTCAGCTATAGCTAACTTTAAGAGATAACCAGCGGTACAGTACATGGATTTCGCTATACTCACTCTTTTCTTCTACTGTCATATTTTGCTGAAATCAAAAAGTGTGTTCTGACATAATGTATTCATTTTATTGCGAATGTTTTCATCACATATGATAACACACTCAAACCCTTCACTGATTTCCATGAAACACTAATGCCCGTAACTTTTACAAATAGATATTAGGGAGATCGAACGGTTATTATTCGACCGGTTATAGCAGCTTTTTTTGGTTTGTCGGTTTTTCCAAAATATCAGTTTATCGAATACCAAATAAACCGGTTATTTTAACTAATAACCGGTTAATTTTGATATGTACAATTTTTATACGTTTGCTTATTTTTTATTGCAAATTTGCTCATCGTTTTTGATCAAAAAATAATGCACACTTGAGCAACAATAACTTTTTCTCATTTTCCGCAAATAAATATTAATTTGTAATATATGGAGAATGATGATCAACTAGACTCATTGAAAGAGACCTACAAACGCTCCGAATGGCAGATGTTATAGTTAGTAATGCTTTACAAGAGTAAATACTCATAACCAGCTGTTAGCTATGATGTGGCCTGTGATTGAACTAAGAACTAAGAACTTCTTGGCTGGTAAGCGGGTGTCTTACCTAACATACCACAGTGGTACACACTATTAAATACGTGATGCATGCATGCATTAATGTTTCTACACATGTCCTCTGAACTGTGAAAATATTTTGAAATTGATGGAGAGGATAAGTCTAGATATATTGAGTGTCCTAAAATACTTAGCTGAAAAAGCTCTTCGACAACATTATTGTCGTTATTGTGCAGCAAGGAAACCGTGATTCTATACCAAGTAGTCTCAAGGCGCTAGCAAGTACAACTCTTACAAAATACGCTGTAAAGTACATATCACTATATGAAATATTAGGATGTTGCGGTGTCGAGGAAGAAATGTCCTTTAAGGCCCTAAAAAAGCCTAACGTTGTTCTAGCATGCTTGCTTGAGACTACAACATGGAACAAAAATTTATCAACTTTATTTGCTAACGCAACTAGAATTGAGAAAAATTTTATTTTAAAAACAGAACCGGTTAACTGGTTATTTGATAAATATATATAACTGGAAACCGATTTTTTTAAATGGTAATTTTTCGAATTATTCGGAAACAGGTTTTTGAAAAAAGTCAAATAATCGATCTCCCTAGTAGATATCTAGATGTGGACAGCTATCTATGGTGTAACGAGTTTTTCATAATTATTACCTTGTCTACTGGTTAAAGTTTAGTGTGTTTTACACCATCGATTTTCGATAGCTAATTCAAAAGTGGAGTTTACGTATGTTTCATTGAAGTGCCATCTAATGGAGAAAATTTTATTAATATATAAAAACAAGTAATCTTATATATAAAAATGTATTTGTGTTTGCACTGGGATGCGACTAAATAGTGCAAGAGAAGAAAGATAAGAGTAAAAATAATAATTAAAATAGGAGTAGCAAAGCAGACCTAGAAATAATATAAAACGGCAAATATATTGGACAAATATTGCCATATTTTTAGAGATAAAAACACGTAAACAAATGAAATGTTGAAATTACCAAAGTACGACCAATTACGAACACGACCAGATATCTGCTTGTCGAAATTACGGGCATAAATGTGCCAGTGAGATATTCAAAATAAAATTATTTAAGACTACGTTACTCATACTCCTTCACTTTATTTTAAAAGTCTGACAGACGGGCAAACATGTTTGACCAATATTTTGTTTATGTGCCCTAAAAGATAAGAAGTTGTCACACACTACCTATGCGTGTAAGCGTATTTTTATCTTTTAACGCACATAAACAAAATGTTGGTCAAGTATGTTTGCCCGTCTATTAGACTTTTTGCAAATGAGCTTTTGGGTTTGTTTTAAATGTAATAAGCGGCGCTATGTAAAAACAGGAATGCCTTAAATAGGCTGATGAGAAATAAATGTATTTGTGGTAGATTTGTTCTAAGTGCATTGAGAGAAAGAATGTTGAAACAAATAAAATGATGAAAATGTTGAAATAAATTGCCATTAAGTAGGATCAAAGTGTGATTCAAAATGATAAGGCCACCTTAATATTTGCTCAATTCATCCAAACTATAAAGTACTATGTATGGTCACCTTATTCAAAAAAATTCTAAAATTTTTGTATCTGCGCAGTCGTTTTCTATATATGCATACATATTTAATAGTAAAAGAGTAGAAGGATCACATTAGTACGTAAGTACATACGTATGAGTGATATTTTGAAAGCCAAACACAAATATCGCTCATACGTACTTACTCCCATAGAAATGAATTATTAATATTATTTTCCTTTGTTGAAGGCTATAATAATGAATAAGTTTTACTTGATTATCTAAGTAAAATATGAACTCGCTTTATTTCAATAAATAAAAATTGAAATTTAAAACAGATTTGTTTGCATTTATTGGAACAAACTTCAACACAAACAATCACAGGCGCCAGTCTATGGTATATAAATAAAAATAAATAAACAAAAATTTCTTTTGTTCGATATTAGTAATTAAAGGAATTTATTTTCAATTAAGTAATATAAGTAAGAACTTCACTGTCACGTATTTCGGATTTTGTAAGAAAATTTTCAAACTGACATAATAAGTACTATTTAAGAAAATAAAGTGGCAAAAAAATAAACAAAAATATGAAGAAAAATTAAAAAAAAAACTGCTTAAAATAAAATTCTCATATGAATAAAGGAATTAAACTGACATCCATTTTCGTATATTAAATAAATATTGCTTATGTTCATGGCAAAATAAAGAAAATAAAAAATTGAAAAGAGCAAGCGATAATATAATAAATTTCAATAAAATTATAAGCATGTACATATACATATTTATGTATGTATGTATAAATGTTAATATCTAAGAAATTTAATACAATGTGATAAATCCAGCAAATGATGTCTAGAATTACTTTACTTTTTAGTCCTATATGGTAAAACAATTTCAAGAGACTAGTAAACAAATCGTCATAATGTCATTATAACTTTTAAGTAAAAAATATATTTTCGAGTAAGTACATAACATACGAGCAGTTTATTTTGAAAGTGAAGAAAGTCCATTTTTGAAAAAGAAGAAAGATAATGGTTGTTATATATGGTGTCCAAAATTAAGGTATAATTACAATTTTGCTGCCATTTTTTTTTTACTTGTAATTATAAGAAACAACGTGTATTTATTATTGAAACATGTTTTCAAGATGTAATTGGGAATTTGGTGTAGTCGGAAATAGTAGTAGGAAATCATCGGACCATATTTTTCTGAAATGAAAATGGAAATGGTATTACGGAAATTGGTAGAGAAAGATGATTTGAAGCTTTTTGTCGCGGAAAATTGATAGCTTAGACGCAGAGAAAAAGTGGTTTCAACAGATTAGTGCCACTTGCCACACAGCAAGAGAAACCGAGGTTCTTTTGAAGCCTGATCTTTGGAAGCCTGTCGAGCCAGTAGGGGCGTCACTTACCCTTAAAAAATTTTCACTTTTAACCGGAACTTATTTGTAATAAACTGAAATAAAAATGTTTTTAATATCTGAAAAAAGTCTCTTCCTTATTAAAATTAAAATGATACCTCAATTTGGACACCCCTTAGATAAAACTTATTTTGATCTTTTTGAGGGAAAATAATTTATAGTCAAAAAATCGAATATATATATCAAATTTTGTACAAAAACTTATTTCCAATTAGATTTAGTTAATTTAATTATATATCAAAAATTTATTTTACTTTATTTGGTTTTTAATTTTTAGTTTCTAAAACTTTCTTTTATTTTCTAGAACAAATTTAATTCTCGACTTTAATTACAATACGACTGACTTTCAAAAAACACCTCTCTACACCTCTTTATCTGCTCGTTTTCGTCCTTCTTATATCATTGCACCTCCCAGTTCTAGTCGGTGTATCAGTGTTGTTATATTACATGCATTTATGTTCGTGTGTAGTCAATAGACAGCTAAGCGGCTGAACCGATTTTTTTTGAAATTTTTACAGTTCTCTCTGTAATCTGTAAGGAACTATGGGCTATAATAATCTCAAATATTCAAGCTGAGCGGTGTCACAGCGATGGAATTTATATATTTATTTTTTTATATATTCAAAATGTCAATGGTAACAATCTGTAAATTTAGTCCAAATAGGTTAATAATCAATACAAATGATCAATCAGAAAGTGGTCATTTTCATGATCCAGACAAGTTAGTTAGTTAGTTAGTTACGACGGGTAGCCAGACACGTCCAGCCCACCTGGGTCCAGTATTGATCCCATAGTAATCCAAAAAATGGACAACCTATATGTCCGCGTCCCGGTGCGATCCGAACCAACCAGACGCATATACAGAAGAAGAGATCTTGCCGATATTCACTCCGGCCAGATCCGTCAAGCCATCCAGAAACAGACTGCCAAGGAAAGCAGTCCTAATGTCCGAAAGACACGGGCACTGGAAGTGCTCGACAGTCTCCTCTTCCTCCTCATACTGACAACCCCCACAATAGTCATTGAACGGCAGACCCAATCTCCTAGCGTGCGCACCAGCCACCCAGTGCCCACTAATCACAGCCACAAGAGTTCGCAGCCTAAGTAGCGGCACCCCTACAATAGACTCCGAGCGATCCCAATCACATAGGGGCCAGATTTACCTCGATACAGAGCGCGTGGGTTCATCATCCCACCGTAGCTGTGCCCTACCCCACATGTAACGCATGACCATTAGTTTGCAAGAGGAGAGTGGCATCCCAACTGAGTGGTCAATCTCCTCATTTCTAAGAAGAGAGCCAGCCCTCGCAAGTCCGTCCGCCACACAGTTCTCCCGGGTGTCCGAGTGACCCCTTTCCCAGATATGGTCGATACAAAGTAAGTATTGATTTTTGTCTATCTTAAGAATGATTACAACTAAAGTGTCTGAATAAAAATATCAGTTTGCTTGCAAACTACTATCTCTATTAGCATAAGTATTTTATATTTTGCTAAACGCTTTTTTTAGGTTTACTAAAGAAATAAGAGCTTTTTTGTATATCTAAAATACAATTTTATTTCGCTTTGTGCAGTATGCTTCGGGCCGTTATGATTAAATAAATATTTTCTAAACTTTTGTCTAACGTCAGCAGATAAATGTATTAAAATTATTTTTATTATCCCTTTGCTTTTGCTGACTATCTAACTGCTTAAAGACTTACATCGGCCTGTGTGTCGTATATGATACTTTCGAAGATGTAGTCTTCATTAAAACACTGCACGATGCTTCGAATGGTAATTCTACTTTTATATATAATTTTCCATTGTGATGCTGCTGCTTCCTTTTACTTGGTACCCATTTTTGATCAAAACGAATATCCTTGGTTTAATTTAAGCCGCAAGGACTTTTTGTTTATTGTGTCAATACTTAAGTGCATCACTGTTGGTCAAAGTAACGGAAATGAAATTCTTTATTGAGTGCAAGATTAGTCCATATCTAAATTTGGCATATAATTCTTTGATTACATTTTTTTATAACTCTTCTCTTCTCTATGTTGGAGGAGGGCTAAGGTGGTGTTAATTCCCAAAGCTGGAATCACACAGTTCTTTTCCGCTGAAGACACTGGAGAGAATTCTTCATATTCATATTAGGAACTCCATCCATCAGTTCTTCACTATTGTCTACGTCCAAAGATGCGTATACGAGGGGTAGATCAGCTGAGATAGCACTCCACTCGTTGGTCCTTCAGGTGAAAAAGTCCATACACGTGAGGAAGTATACGCTTGCTATCTTTCTTGATATTGCTTGGAACTTTAATAATGTCTGCCCTAATTCAATCGTTAACACTCGTCGTTGGTTCTGGTCTGATGAGGTTAATAGAGCTTCTTATTAAATCTCGGCTGGAACATACAGCGATAGAGAGTGGTCGGAAGGGTACCTCATAGAAGAAGCCTTTTTTCACTTCTCTGCAATCTGGCGGCTTCCACGCTCCTTACTTTGTTTGATTTATATGGTGATAGATTTGTCTGGTATTTGTCCACAGACACTACCGGACAAGCTCTATTTTGCCATTAAAATTGTATCTAAATGGTGCGGTGTAAACACTTATAAGTTGGAAAGCTAACTTGGCTGAGAGAGCTAGCAAGGCGATTTGTGTCACCTACTGCTGTGGGTTCAGTCCTACCGTCGCTGGCTGGATTTACTGAACTTGTAGTGAACCTTATCGTTTTTACACAGCGATCTTCTGGAGGACCGCCCTTGTTTAAAATTACAATGTTAAATTCCTTGAAAATGTCAGGAGATTCAAAGTTAAGGTGAATTGCGTCCCACCCATACAAAGTCCCTTTTTGTTATGCTTGTGTGGCTTTCATCCGGGATACTCGGTGAGACTAAATACCCTGTTACTCTGGCACTCCTTCATTCTATCTAAGGAACCCCAAATTCTGGGTGGTATTGATTACACCTTATCTAGATCTTAACTGTGCAGGAAATTTTATATCTTGAACAGTGTGGGCAATGGAATTTTTCCGAGACACTTAACCATTGAGTATTTCTCCGCCTTCCGGAATACTGTAGAGTGTTTTAGGCCTAAGCAATGGCTATATATAATGCTTCGGAATTTATTTGGAGTGGTGGAGCTCTTACCACTGTCATATATATCTTTCCTGACAGCTACATAGGAACAGACTCTTTCGCGAGCGACTTTTAACTATAGGCTGGTTAGAGTTTGTTATGATTCCTTTGGGATACTGTCACAATAGCTTTTTCTTAACTCATTGGAGTTCATGGTTGCATGAACATCTCTGATCGCTAGGACGGTCACAGTTCCTCCAGATATTCAATCACACACGAGGGTCTACCTATTATTTATTACTTCGCTTGGCCTAGTTTGGATAGGAAGCAATCAATTGTTTAAAATATAGCGTCGGAGCAGCGTTACGCTGTATATATTCTAACAGTGTCATGATTGGGAATTATTTCTATTGTGTTTGTGGATCTTTATCTGCCTAGGTGTAGTCTACGCTCATCCTTTTTCGATGGCTTGTCGAAGCTATCAACCCTTGATATTAGGTTAATCCAAGTCCATTAGGCTGTTGGCCTGGTTTCCGACTTTATTTATGGAATTTTGCTTCTGTGCGGATCTTCTAGTTAGTTGTCAAGAGCGGTTAGTCTGGACCTGTTGACTAGCACAGGGGCATCGCTTCATGTAATGACACAATTGGCCACCATTAGTACTCATGTGTGCCTTCTTGATTTAGCGATGCTGTCATTCCCTTCTATTCTAAATCTCTGCTGTAGATGAGTCTAAAATTTCCTTTCTTTAATGCTGCATACAAATTAATTATTATATTGAAATTTACGTAAATATAATTTGTCCTGTTCAACCAACAAAAACTTACTTAACTCAATGTGATTATTTTCATAACAATGCTAAATATTTTCCCTTCGGTGTTAGTGGAGGTTGCCATGAATATTATGAGAATAAATCAATTGTTTGATGTGGTTGGTTGCTTTCACTTTTAAACAAAAACCTAAAATTCTTTGTTCTGCATTCACACAAATGACGCTTAAACATATACGCTTAACGTATACATATACATACAAACTTACTCCTTTCCTTTTTTTATTTTTGATTGAATTTATAGTAAATGAACACCATGCGTTTAGTGTTAGTTGTGTTTGATGATTACTTCCTGCTGGTTGACTTAAATTTTGAATTGAATTTTTGAAAGCACAACAGTTGTTTTATTAAGTGGAAAGTTATTTATGTGAATCGAAAATTATGAGCATTATATAAATTAAATTTAATGATGTAAAAAGAATGTAATATAAGCATATTTATTCTTAATATTTTTTATAATGCCTTATTATAGAATTTATATTTGAAAAATAGCAGTAAGTATTTTAAAACTTAAAGTTATGTAAACGTATTTTCAGTAAGCCAAGCTAGAAATAGCTTAAGTCAGACTTCTGTTACTTAAAGTACTACACAGCAATGCATTTTAATAATTCGCGCTGTCATAAAAATTTAATTTTCAGTTCGATTCACCCAGTATGTGAGCAGTACAGTTTCGAGTAGCATGCGGATTACTAAGATATCAATATCTGTCCTGCAAGCAGCTTAATACAAATTAAGTAATATTAATAGCGAACAAAGTAATTGGCGGTGCCGTGAAATCTTGCTATAGAGGAAGGTACTCAGTTTAGGAAGGTACTCAGTTTAGTTAAATTAGATTTAGCATGTATTCATTAGTGGCATATCGAAGATTTAAAAAAAATCTTATTTTGTCATTTTTGTCTTGTGGTATCATACTGATCACTAAATAAGTCCTTAGGATAGGTACAAAAAAAAAAAAAAAAAATTCTGACAAAACTCGATTTTATTATTCAACATAGTTGCCTTCATAGTCGATACAACGGGTATAGCGACTCTCCCACTTTTCGATACTACTTTTATAGTACAATTTCTCTTTATCGTCAAAAATGGCCTAAATTTCAGCAATTACTTCATCATTGGGCATTCTCCTGAGATCTTCAAACGGAAAAAAGTCGCTTAGAGCTAAATCTGAAGAATACAATGATTGAGTAAACAATTTAAAGCCCAATTTATTCAATTTTGCCATCGTTTTCATCGATTTGTGGCATGATTTTTGAGCTCACTTTGAACAGAGCTGTCGCATACTCAAATTTTCATGTAAAATAGTAAAAACACTACCATTTGATATCTTTACTACGTTAGCTAGCTCGTGTACCTTCAATTTGCAATCGCTAATAACAAATTTGGGGATTTATGTGGTGTTGACTACGCTCTGCATCATTTGTGCTGCTACGACCACGATTAAATTCACCAAACCACTTTTCTATCATATATCCAGTGAATTTTTTTTTTTATTAAAAGACTATGCTTTATCAAAACTCGAAATTCATTTTTTCAATTTTTTTTTTTTCAATAACAAAAGTTGCTTCACACAAAATGCTATAACTCACAAATTTATAGTCATAATGCTGTCAAATTTATACACGTATCCTTTGAAGTTTAATACTAAATAAAAATCATATGTACAAAATTCAAAAAGCACCATCTATGTCTCATCGTATGGACTTATTGAATCAGCTGTTATTGATTTTATATCTAAAGTAGAAGCATAAAATTTAAGTTGAGTTTCTATCCGTTAGTCAAATTATCTGAATTGAAATTTCAGTAATCCATTGAGCATATTTAAAACAAATTAATAAACTAAATATTAAAAAAAAATTAATAAGTATTATGCGCGAGTGTGAACAAATGAAATGAATTTTAAATAAATATATCATTAATGAATTAATAAATCCAGAAATAACACGGGAACAGCCTTAAAACTGGAGTAACTAGTATAAAACCGGGTTTTCGAACCTTTATCTGCTTATAAGCTGATAACTCAACTACATATAAACCAATTTTAAATATAAGCGGGGAAATGATATTGTTACGTTTTTACCTCTTTAAAAACGTGTTTTTATGAGTTCGTATTTTTTAATTTTTATTCTTAATCACTCTGTCTGTTTACAACTTTGTAAACAACAACAATTACTCGACAGATCTTTCTTCCTAAAGATCTTCCAATCCGATCGTAGTTATAACTTAGATTCAATCACAAACTTTTCATCCAGAGGTTATCCACTAACTTCTTTACTGAGTTAGCTCCAACTAAACTGGTTTTTTACTTCACGATTCAATTCACGAGTTTACTCCTTATAAACTCTCTTCACACAAACTGCACTCGTTGAGTTTACTTTACTTAAATTGATTGTTGTTCGCATCGATGTGCTTTTTATATGGCTGAGTAAACAACACATCGAAATCTCTCGAACCTCTCGATATTTCAGGTATATTCCATTTCTTTCTTTTAATTTCTTATTAGTTCTTTTGTAGCCATGCGAATGTGAACATTTACCTCTTTCAGCTCTTAGTGTTTGTTGTTCCTTGTTTATTGTCTGATACTTGTTTTCTTCGCTGCTCAGTTATTGTTGTTGCCGTGTTACTTTTATACACTTTGTTTCTGCTAATGGTTGTTATCGTAGATTTGGTTATTTGTAAACAGCACGTATAGTTGTTCTTGCAGCTTTTGTTTATTTATTTTAGCGAAGTAATAAACGCTGTGTTGCCCAACCTTACTTTCGTAACAATATGTTAAAAAATATGATTGTCGAATTTGGTGTGAAGAGCAGCCATAGGCAGTAAGTCGCTCACATTGAATGTCGAGCAACTCACTACGAAAACCTTAGATGCACGTTAGACGAATAAAAGTAAAACTGTTTTAATTTTTTTAATTACATATAATAAATAACTAATTAAGCAATAAAAACAAACATAAAAGAAATTTCCACCTGTGACATAAAATTTTATATAACAAACCAAAGTAAGAAACTACAAATTTGAGCTCACATTGAAAGTCGGGCATAATTTTTTTGCATATGCTTTTTGATTTTTCAAATCCTGCTGTCTGCTTGGGACGGATTCAACTAAATTTCTTCACACATTAGAACTTATCTGACTCAATTTTTAATAAAATGTGGCCCTTCAAACTTCTACAGTGGCCATATAAGCCCACTCTATCACTGGATAAGCCTCCATGAATAACCGTTTGCTTAGTGTTTGTTTTGTTTTTTCAATTACCTTTAAACTACAAAATTATTAAATTATAGTACCACCATACACAAAATAATAGGTTTTTTGCTGAAATTAAATTCAATTTGCTTGGCGTAAGTCCATCAGTTTTCTGCGCACAATTCTGGTCTCTTTCGCCGAATTGCTTCACGCCTACGTTTCATAACGCCCATATTAATACTCTTTGTTTGCTGTCTGGCCTTCTGGCAAAAATTCATGATGCACTGCACCGTATTAATCCATAATCCCATTAACCGACGTCTCGTCTCCAGTAATGATCTCTTTGATGAATGTGGGATCGGATTGAGCCACGCAAATCATGACTTTTTCGACCTCTTTTGGCACAAACTGTGCTGCTACACGACGAAAACCAAAATTATTAACCAAAATGTCTTGGACGGATCCCTCTGATGGTTAATTTGTCGTTATTGACCAACACTTCTTTTACTTTATCAATGTCGATGGTCTGTCACTGCGTTAATTATCTACGATTGACCCACGACCACTTTTGAACCGATCGTGCCACTAGTAAACTACCGTTTTCTTTAGAGAATCGCTGCCGAAACAAGTTCGTTGTTGCAAATTTAAATCCATTTCTAAAATTGTAAAAAATAACCAACATACATAGAAATAGATTTACTCTTGGCGACGTAGCTTTTGCAAATGTCAAGCTATGACGCTAGAAATTAACGGGAATATCAACGACACATGTACCAACTTAACAAAAAAAAAAAACTCTAATCGAAGCGATAGAACAGCTATACGAGGGTTATTCCAGGAACTTTTTGATCAAGGTGGTAAGCCTTTGCTAAGTTTCTTTATTCTCTTCTTAAAATCTTGAAACAACTTTAACCACTTTAAGTTGATACATTTTAAATGTCAGTGACATTGCCTAAAAGAAACAAAAAGTAAAGTTTAAAAAAAAAAAAATAATAACGAAACTATGCTTCACAACAACTAAAACAGCAACATCATCAAGAATATAAATTTTTAACAAACCAAAGAGAAGCAAAAATTAAAAAAAGCCAAGTTTCACCTTGAAAGTTTCATTATATGTATCATTTCCAATTTTTTTTTTCTTGTAAATGAGTATCATGTTTGGAGAATGCGTGGGATACTGGTACTGCTAAACAAATATGTACCTACACACCTGAGTATACATTTCCATTAACATATAATACCTTTTTACAACACAAACACTCTCTGCAAGTAATAAGAATGCATATAAATCTACATTTGAATAGAGGTCTTACACTTATACATACAAACATTCTAATATAATGACTCTCTTCTTTTGTGTTTTGTGATACAAAAAGTCAAAGTCAACAAGGAGGCTTTTTAAGCACTTAAATAAATTATATTAAAATTACAAAAACTTTTATAAAGTACAAGAACCAAAAAGGACAGTCATATAACAACAGCCCATGGTATAAAAATATTTATTTTTATATATAAATATAGTATATAGCATACAGATACAGTAGCGACCAAAATAGGTATATCGAAATGAAGTGATATTTAAATATTTAATCTTTTTGACAAAAACAAATTTTAGTGTTAATATATTTCATTTTTTATTAAGTTTCTGACCTTCAAATGATGCGATTTGTTACATCGCATTTTTATTTCATTGAGGTGAAGGTCAAGTCCATGTATCACGCTAATGACCTTAAAATTCTTGGGTAACTGGAGGTCAATATAACTTATGCTTTTACAAAATAACACGTGATGTTCTTAGTCTAATAGATTGGGTTGTAAAACAAACATCGTGTTAAAAATTTAAATATTGAATTATTCCACAAATTATTTTTTATTAAGGTTAGTCTGCGATTTAGGATAAGACCTGGATATTAGACCAATTCAGAATAATAAATGACCGTCCGCCGAATACTTGTTGTACTAAGGTTTTATTTTAATCTATTGTACTAAAATAGTCTTGCTAGGAGTTATAGATAATCCCTTACCACGATACCAGTCTGATATATATTGTTACGAAAATGAAAACTCTGAAGAGAAAAATCCACCACATCAGGGACTTATTAAGTCAGTGGTTTAACGTGAGTACCTGCCCTAGGTCGTTACCTCACGGTGCCAAAGCACGAGTGAATACAATGCGTCTACCAACGCCCCCAACTATGATCAAAATCACCAGTGAGTACCAATTTAAAGCCATGTTATTTGGACATGACCTCACACCTTGGTAAGGTGCCGGAGACTATCTAAACTCCTACCGATCTATGGGATATTTAGCTATTGACTTTATTAGTTTGTGTCGCGGCTTGTTATTGTTGCCATAATTACCTTTACTAATTTAAGAGTACTGCCGCCTGCATACGTAACGGTGTTGTCAATTCTATTCTTTTTGGAATATTTTGGTTTTACATTTGAATTTAGCAACTACAAGAACATTCGAAATTGATAATGAAATGCTATAGAAGGTGGCGAATTGCGGTTGGTGAGTTCAGTGATCATTTGGCTGTCAACAAGTAAAATCGCGTTCAGGCGTAAATAAAAATTTTGTATAAGCAAATTTGCTGCATTAAGACATAGTGTATAAAAGTTACAGTAGAATTAATAAAAAAGAGACAAACTGCAAAACAACAACAGAGAAGAGACCTACACCAGAGAAATGCTTTCAAGTTGTAAAATTTTTCTATAAAAATAAAGGTACTGTTTGTCAAACTTATCGTGCACTTCTGTTGAAAGGGTTTCGGATGCATTTTTGGCTGAATTGGTATGGAAATAAGGGTTGCTGACCAACTGGGTAAACTATTTAAACTCACCCGGTTTTAATTGGGTTTGATATGAAAAAAAAATGTTTGCGTAGTTTATTTACGACAAAAATAATTGAAACTTACGTATTGTGAGTACAAATTAATTCGGTCCCTTTTTTTAGCGCAAAAAGAGGTAATGCGGTGACAAACTAATAAATATTGTATCCATCTGTCAGTAGTCAATGTTGGGAGAATACGGCTGGTGTGGCATTGAATCGTTACTAACAATTGTTTGGCAACTTTTGCTCCATGAGACCGAGCGTGGTCATACAAAAGGAAAGTATTATCTGTCTGTCTGTCTTTGCATTGCGGCAGTTTTGTCATAATTCTCATAGTACGCAATAACCCCTTGATCTCATTAGTGTGAAAAAACATTATATGTACATACCAAAACAACGTAATTATATAGGGTGGGTCATTTAAAATTTAAATTTAGAAAGGCAACAAAACAAAAACAGTTTGAAATTTTGCCAAATTTATTTTTTTGTTGTGAAGTACAATTGTTCCGGTTAGAAATGAAATATTATTTCATTCATTCAGCCAACTAACAGCACCATTTCGGCTAATTAAACGGCCAGCAAACGTTTAACGCAATAAATCGATTGTACAGAATAGCGGCAAGCAACACCATCCTGTTGAAACTAAGCATCGTTCACATCAATTTCATGAAGAGCAGCGGGCACAAAAAAATTGTTTATCATGGTGCGATAGGTGTCTCCATTGACCGTTGTGGTTGCGAAATATGATATATGGGCGAATGATGCCTCCTAGGTTTCTGTAACATCACGTTTGGGTTTTCCATCAAAATGAACTTCAACCGAAAAGTTGATTTTTGCAAATTTTTTTAATTTTTTTGCAATTTCCGACCAGTTGTCTTTGTTGTGAAACTAAATTTCAAATAAGTCCCAACGTTGCTCAAGCATAAATCGACTCATTTCCTTCAGTAAAGATAATATGCTGGGTTTTGTGACAGAGTAGAATGACATAAGTATTGTCAGATTCGAAATAACCGCTGGTTCAAATTTTAACCGATAGATGGCCCACCCGATACTAATAAACAAAAAATATTATCGAAATGATCAAAAAACCAGGAAAAAAATACTACTTTTCTGATTAGTTCTAACGAGTAGAACAAGAATCAATTTCTTGAATTTTCAAAAATCCTCTAAAATCATTTTAATGATATACGAGTATGTGCCGTTTAAGTAGTCTTAAAGAATCTGGGTGTATTTCTCAAGCAAACACCTTTTTAACCCAATTTTTTCCACACTTTTCACTTTTTTCACATTACTATTTATAAACTAAATGAGGAATTATATTAAGTAATGAGTAAAATGGGACTTAAGGTTTCGAAATCCGTTTAAAATTGACAGAATTATAAAAATTTTTAGCAATGAAGCTCCCGAAAAATCATACAATTGTTAGCAATTTGATGTTTGCTTTTATTACTTTTTTCATGGTTTGCTTTATTAAAAAGATTGATAAATAACATTGGAAGATATCTCTCCTATAATATTTTTTAAATATTATTATAAAGGGTCCGCCAAATAAATTATTTTTTTGAAAATTCTGTAAAAAAACAACTGAATATTTTCTCAAATTTCTTTTTTTATTTGAAAGTACAATCCTTCCGGTTAATAATGGAAAATAATTTCATTCAAATGGCTGCCTCGGCTTGCCATGCAGTAGCCTACACGATCGATCCAATTTTTAAGCACATTATCGATTGTGTACAGCTGTATTTCACCAATGGCTTCACGAATATTGTCCTTTAAAGCGTCAATTGTCTCTGGCCTGTTGGCGTAACAGTTATCTTTGACGGCAGCCCACAAATAATAGTCCAATGGTGTCAAATCGCAGCTCCGAGGTGGCCAAACGACATCAGCTCTGCGGCTGATAATGCGATCTTCAAAAACTGGGCGCAAAACATCGACTGTAGCTTCAACTGTGTGGCAAGTAGCGCCGTCCTGTTGAAACCAAATGGTGCTAATATCCTCCTCTTCAATTTTTGTGAACAAAAATTTGTTGAACATGGCCCGATAACGACCGCCATTGACTTTAGCGGCCACTCCTGGCTCATTTTCGAAGAAAAATGGCCCAATTATGCCTCTGGACCAAAATCCGCAGCAAACAGTGACTGGTCTTGGGTGTATCGGCGACAATTTTGCTTGTTTTCATACCCGCCAAGATCAAAATGAGCTTCATCTGAAAAGATGATTTTTTTTGGCAAAATCGGCGTCTTCTGTAAGTCGATCGCAGTGAAGCGTATATACAACCATATTCGTTCAGCGGAATGATAAAACTAATTATCTGTCAAATCAGACATGAGCTAAGTGTTACCATTCACGAAATAAGCACTAGTTGAAAAAAAAAAACTTTAGATAGCGGACCTTATACTTTTCACCAATTTCTAAAAATTAGATAACACTTAAATGTTAGAGAAACATAGTGTGAAGAATGGAGAAAGTGTCAAAATAACTTATACAAAAACTTTGTAAACTTTGTTTTGCTTAAGTAAACTCTTTGTAAAATTTTGAGGTCGTTGGATTATTTTAAAACAAATAAACTTGCTTCAAGGCTTAACACAATTTCGAAATGTTAGATTGACATGATAAAAGTTTCAATACAGATTGAAATTTCATAATCAACCAAATTGTTATCTTTAATATTTTGTTAAATTATATCCTAATGATGAGAAAATAATACAGTAAGAGTGACTTCATCGAACACAGTTGGTGCAAAAAAAAAAATTAATAAGGAATGAGTTGAAGATGAAAAAAAATAGAGTTGAAGATGAAAAAGGACAATTTTTGTCATTAAAGTCAACATAACCTCAGCTATCTTTAAAAGTCTTGCTCTCATTTCATTGAAATAAGTGGTTTTTGGTGAAATTGTTTTAGTTCTCTAGAAAAAAAGAAAAAAAAGCGACAGTATTTGAATAATTTACAAAACTAGATATTACTTCTTAATAAAAAAAGGGAAGCCAAACTCGGAAACTATAGTAAACTGATTTTGTTGATAAAAATCAAATTAATAAGACAAATTAAACTATTATTATAAATATTGTTACGAAAATAAGGTTGGGCATCACAGCGTTTATTATATCGTTAAAATAAATAAACAAAAGCTGCAAGAACAACTATACGTGCTTTTTACAAATAACCAAATCTACAACAACAACCATTTGCAGAGATTAAGTAAATAAAAATAACACGGCAACAACAATAATTAAGCAGCAAAGAAAACAAGTATCAGACAATAAACAAGGAACAACAAACACTAAGAGCTGACAGAGGTAAATGTTCACATTCGCATGGCTACAAAAGAACTAATAAGAAATTAAAAGAAAGAAATGAACTCTACCTGAAATATCGAGAAATTCGAGAGCTTTCGATGTGTTGTTTACTCAGCCATATAAAAAGCACATCGATGCGAACAGATCAGCTTATGTGTCGTAAACTCAGCGAGTGCAGTTTAGGTAAAGTACACTCAGCGAGTGAAGTTTGTGTGAAGAGAGTTTATAAGAAGTAAACTCATGAAGTGAATCGTTAAGTCAAAAAACCAGTCTAGTTGGAGCTAACTCAGTAAAGAGAGTTAAGTGTGGATAACCTCTGGTTGAAAAGGTTGTGATCGAACCTAAGTTATAACTACGATCGGGTTGGAAGATCATTAAGTAGAACGATCTCTCGAGTACTTGTTGTTGTTTACAAGATTGTAAACAGACAGAGTAATTAAGAATAAAAATTGTTGTTGCCTGTAAAAAGATTACAAGCAGTGGTGCACATAACTGTGTTGAATAAAGGAATTTTAATTAAAACCAAACACAAAATTTCTATATTTGAACTAAAATATACGAACTCATATAAACACTTTTTAAAAAGGTAAAGTAAAGAAATGTCTGAGAATATTAGTCATTGTCATGAAATTAATATTTTGTGTGCAGACCCTTGTTTTTTATAACCATTTGGAGTTTCTTGAGAATAAATTCGACCAATTTTTGGCAGTTACCAGCTGGTATTTTTTCACATTCTTCTAAAAAAACCCTTCTTAGCTCAGATTTGTTTGAAACCGACTGATGCTGAACTTTTTATTGAGATAATCCCACAAATTTTTAGTAGGATTTATGTCGGGGATCAGGGTGCGAATATATTTTACTTTGTGAGCCTTGTGTTTGGGATCGTTATCGTTATCAGAGCATGCTTATCCACACATTTTGGCAAGTTTTCTTTGAAAATATTTAAATTAACATTTTAATCCAATAAAATGCAGTGATCCTGGACCTGATGCAGAAAATAAGCTCCAGACATGCACTTAAACACCCCACACTTTACTGTCGGTTTCAAGTTATTCAAACGTAGTCTCTTATTTTGTCCCCTCCATACTGTTGGTTTACCATCCGAGCCAAATACGTTAAATTTGCTTTCATCGGTGAACATAACGTTTCTCCAAAAAGAA
The DNA here is from genome assembly GCA_023159175.1 of Wohlfahrtia magnifica. Classification (NCBI taxonomy): domain Eukaryota; kingdom Metazoa; phylum Arthropoda; class Insecta; order Diptera; family Sarcophagidae; genus Wohlfahrtia; species Wohlfahrtia magnifica. Next base: position 80,729 of record JAKWBJ010000171.1, on the reverse strand, counting down.
AAATCCTTATATTGGTACTCTTTTACAAATTTAAGTCTTTTGATTTGATTGCGCTTACTAATAAGAGGTTTTTGTCTAGCTATTCTACCATTAAGACAACTATGTAAAGCAAGTTTCTTATTGTTGATGGGATTGCTAGTTTTGGAGCACTTAGGAAGGGATATGCTTTTATTTTTCTGACAAAAACGTTCTTCTGCCTCAGAAAATATTTTGTTGTGGTCATGTTTTAGTTTATTTTGCACCGTTTTATTCACTTTGAATGTCGTGCACAGAATGACTACTGCCAACAATTTTTGAAATTTGCGGAGCCACTTTATGTACCCAATGTGAGAATCAGATATTTGGCTTATGATATCACTGAAGTATAAGAGAAGATAGAAAGTTATAAAACAATACAGTCAACATATTGAGTATCTTTCGATTATGTGCATATTTCAGTACTTATGTTAATCGAGAAAAGTTTTCAACAGTTTTAGCATTTTTAGGCTAAAAATTTTTTTTAATCACATGTAAAATTTTGTGGTAAATAAGATTACAAATAACCTGTTTGTCCAAAGTAGTTTTTAAGTCTTATTTTCTTAAGTTTTTATTGTAAAGGGTCCGTCAAATATTTTTTTTTTGAAGATTCTATAAAAAAAACTACTGAATATTTTCTCAAATTTCTTTTTTTATTTGAAAGTACAATCTTTCCGGTTAATAATGGAAAATAATTTCATTCTAATGGCTGCCTCGGCTGGCCATTCAGTATCCTACACGATCGGTCCAATTTTTAAGCACACTATCGACTGTGTGCAGCTGTATTTCAGCAATGGCTTCACGAATATTGTCCTTTAAAGCGTCAATTGTGTCTGGCTTGTTGACGTAACACTTATCTTTGACGGCACCCCACAAATAATAGTCCAACGGTGTCAAATCGCAGCTCCGAGGTGGCCAAACGACATCAGCTCAATGGCTGATAATGCGATCTTCAAAAACAGGGCGCAAAACATAGAGTGTATCTTCGGCTGTGTGGCACGTAGCGCCGTCCTGTTGAAACCACATGTTGCTAATATTCTCCTCTTCAATTTTTGTGTACAAAAATTCGTTCAACATGGCCCGATAACGATTGCCATTGACTGTAACGGCCATTGCTTGCTCATTTTTGAAGAAAAATGACGCAATTATGCCTCTGGACCGAAATCCGTACCAAACAGTGACTCGTCTTGGGTGTATCGGCTTTTCAACGTATGCGTGCGGGTTTTCTGTGCCCCAAATGTGACAGTTTTGCTTGTTTACATGACCAAAATATGCTTCATCAGAAAAGATGATCTTTTTGGCAAAATCGGCATCTTCCATAAGTTGATCGATCAAAGTAATGTCGCAATATTTCCTAGCGTTGTTTAAGCATATACACAACCATATTCGTTCAGCGGAAGGATAAAACTAATTATCTGTCAAATCAGACATGAGCTAAGTCTTACCACTCGCGAAATATGCACTTGTTAAAAAAAGCGTTACTGCTTTGTCTTGCCGCCAATTTGGTAAGCATTAGTTTTGACAATTCATATTTGGCAGTCGTGAAGTAGAGACATGACAAATTTATTATGAAAAAATATTCAGTAAACCAACGTCTTTTAATCGTTAAAACATTTGATGAAAATCAATCATCGATTACTCTGACGATGAGAAAGTTACGTGAAATGAGTGATGAGGCACATTTTCATTTGAATGGTTACGTGAATAAACAGATTAGTCGGTTCTGGGCAATGGAAAAGCCTCAAATTATTCATCAGTCACCTTTGCATCCATTAAAAGTGACAGTCTGGTGTGCAATTTTGTCAGGAGTAATCATTGGACTTTACTTCTTTGAAACTGAAAACAGCGTAGCGGTAACTATCAATGAGGAGCGATATCGTGATATTAAATTACCATCAAAAAATACATATGATACCATCATTCAAGCTGTGGATTTTATTTTCTGAATATGTCTGTTTGCACAGGAAAAACATTTGCGATATCCTTGATTTTCGCAGCCATCCGATCTCAAGGAAAAATTGCATTGGCACTTGCTTTGTCTTTAATTGCTTCTACTTTAATGGATGGTGGACGAACAGCAGACTCTACATTAAAACTACAGTTAAATTTACAGGTTTTTTTCCACTTAATGACTAATGGATTTAAAATACATCAAAAATTATTAACATGAAATTTTTCTTTTTTCGTATAGGTAATTAAACATCCAACATGCAATATCTCAAGAACTTCTGCTATGGTAAAAGTTTTGCAGCAGGCCGAAATTATGCTATTTGATGAGTCTACAATGACCCATAAAAAATCATTGGAAGCATTGCACCGTTCAATGTAAAACCTACGTCGTAATCAACAAATTTTTGGTGAAGCATTGATATTATTTCTCAGATGATTTTCGTCAAACATTGTGCGTAATTCCACGATCGAAGGCGGCGGATGAGTTCAATGCATGCTTGAAATTTTCTTTTCTGTGGCGACATGTCAAAAAATTAACGCTGAACATAAACATGCATGCTGAGTTGCATAGTAATTAATCCGAAGTTTGGTTCTCGAGGCAATTGTTAGCAAAATTCGGATCGATAATACAAATGGATTGATTACTTTGCCCAACAATTTGTGTACAATTCTGCAATTAAACGCAGAATTGATTGAATGCGTTTTCCCAAATTTTATACATATTATTGAAAAAACGCGCAATACCCACATCAAAAAATGGGCACGTCAACGCAATAAATTATCATATCCAACAATCAGGTCCAGTGACATCATACAAATCTGTTGATACCGCTATGAATCAAGATAACGCAATCAATTATCCAGTTGAATTTTAGAATTCATTGCAACCGCCTGATATGCCACCGCATTGTCTGAATTTAAAGGTCGTCTGTTATTTTACTCTGAATTTAAATACGCCTAAATTGTGTAATGGTACAAGACTTGCAGTAAAAAAATTGATGCCGAATTTGATTAAAGCCACAAATTGACTGGCAAAGCGAAAAACGAAATTTTGCTTATACAACCTATTCCACTGACACCAACATACATGCCATTTGAACTCAAGCGCTTGCAATTCCCAGTGCGTTTATCATTTGCCATGTCTATCAATAAGACGCAAGAACAAACGCTTCAAGTATGGGGTTTGAATATGGATGAGCCGTACTGCTTTCAAGAGTTGGCATTTCAAATGCTTTGTGTATTCATGCTCCAAATGGAAAAACGAAAAATGTTGTGTATTCAAATGTATTACATTATGAATTAAAATTTGAAATTGAAATTTTCATATAAAAAAATTATTGGAATTTTCATTCTTTTTTAGTGTAGTGAACCGCTATAAACCAAACATATGTTTACAAAGTGCAAAGTTCTGTTTTATAGGTTACAAAACAAAAACGTTAAGAGCAAAACAACGATTCCTCTTCAACCAACTTAAAGACAAAACAATAAACATTGTTAGCCAGTTATTTATAAATCTTTTAAAAGTTAAAATTATCATATTTATTATTTTTTTTAACCCTTAAATGCTCATGGACGCGGATTTATTTTTTTTTTTAATATATGATGGGTAGTTTTGTGAAAAAAAATTAACTGCGTCCTCAATTTGTAAAAAAAAGTGAAGTGGTATTTAAATTGTATTGTATTTTAGAAGATACACCGAGCACTTTCCCTATGTGTAGTATCCAAGCATTTACACAAGTCATATCAAGAAGATGATAAAATATTCAACTGGTCCACTTTCTGCTTTTCATCATGATTTTGTGGCGGCTCATTGAGCTGTCCATTAAATCTGCTCCTCCCATATGATATCCTTTATAATTTGTGGGCGTAAGTCGAAACCAGGTTAACAATTCTGTTGTCTCTCATGACAAATATATTCTGTCCATGCCATAAATATTTCAAACAAATTCCTGACTCGTTCCTCGTTCATATTTCATCATGACTTTCTCATCGAAGAGCTTACAATTTTTGATTCGGTTTCGGCGAATTGTACCTACTGAAAGTATAGCTTGTGAACGCTAATACGGTATTGTTATATAAAATTTGTCAAAGTAAACTATATAATTTTTAAATCTGTGTACTTACCGAAGTAGGCGAACAACTATATTCGCAGAAGGTTGAAGTTCTAGTTCTCCTTCAGCACAAATTTCATTAAATCCACTATATATTTCAAATTTATATGCATATCACACATAACATAAACTTTAAAGCCCGACTTTTTGGATTTAATTTATTACCCTTATCATTAAAATGTATAATCTCTCGAATTTTATCGATGCGTCTCCTGGTCATATGATTTTTTATAATATTAACGCAACTCTTCTCTTATTCAGGCTAATAATCTCGGGAATTTGGAAGCTTATAGAAACACATATAAAAAAGAATTCCGATAAATTCACTTAGTTCCGATATGCTAAAATTTATGTTATCTATTCCTGAATATTTTATAGACTCGTTAACTATATGTTCCTCCAAAGATTTTGAAAACAAGAGACAATAAACTTGGTATGGGGTTTCCAATTCTTTAACATTGTCTGGAAGACTTATATCTCCCCCAAATCTAAATTGCTCTTCTTTAAATTGGAGGTTACCCTTTTTCCAACAAAACCTTTTCAAAGTCGGAAGACTTGGGATCTATATTTACACCACTAAATTCAGAAGAAAATGAAGACCAAACATTTATAGGACTAGTTTGTAAAGAAGACGTAGAAGGCATTAAATTGAATTCTTCTGATGGTTCATTATGTATATTCATGTCCATATCCTGATCATCATTAATCATATTAACAAACGAGTCATGTGTAGATCCTTCAAGTTCAATTTCATCGTAAGATTCAGAGTCGAAATCTTTTTGAAGAATTTGTTGCATTTTAGACGTTCCCTGTGTGCCGTTGCTCACTTTTTTTTCATTTCCCAATTGTCCGAGTAAACAATCAGTGTCAATGTCTATGTCAGTGTCACTTTCGTCAGTGCTATTTTAAAGAAAATAATCGCTATTGCATAGCAATTCGCCAATTTTCTTTTTTGTAAGATCTGTCAAACCCTCGAATACATCAAAAATATCCTTAAAATAACAAAGTCAATGAAAATAAAAAATAAAGAAAATAAAGAAACTATATTCCACTTTAGACAATATAGGGTCCGCCATCTAACGTTTTTTTTTTCAACTAGTGCTTATGTCGTGAATGGTAACTCTTAGCTCATGTCTGATTTGACAGATAATTAGTTTTATCCTTTCGTTCAACGAATATGTTCGTTATCTTGTGAAAAAAGTGAAAGAAACTGGCATCCTCATCGATAAACCAAAGAATATTTTCTTTGGTTGAATCTTTAAAGATACACTGAGCATTTAAGGGTTAAACTACAAATTAAAAAATGTACAAATATTTGTATTACATACATATGTTTAAAAATATTTGTATTTACTACGCATTTGTAATTTGCTGCCATTTGCAAAGCTAACGTTAATTTTTACAATGTTACCACATTAAAATTTTTTATTTTGAATGCTTTTTATTGGACTATTCCAGTAAAAACGTAGAAGACGCTACTTCTTTTCACATTATCGAGAAACGATTGAATTTTTTTACACATTTTTCCGTCAGTTCCGCAGCTACTGAACGAAAGTTTTCAAACACTCTTTTTAGTAAAAACAAAATTGAGAAACAAATTAGAAATAAGTACAATTAACAGTATAATGCTCTGCAGAGAGCTCATGAAGAATAGTTTGGTCAGCAAAACGGGATCTTCTTAAAAAATAGAAATAATAAGACGTGTAAATACATACATATTTTCAATAATTTGTTATTGTTTTTTCGCTAAGCATATGTACATAATATGAATTAAAATGTTAGATGGTCAGTGTTCAAATAATATGTAATTCTAGTTTATAAGCGTCATTGAATGAATTTTTTGTACACCTTTTGGTTTCATTACATTTTTATTTGATTATTTTTGTAATTTAAAAGCTTTATGAAATAAAAATCTTACTTTATATCAAAAATACATACACATATATTTGTTTTTAAATATAAAAAATTGGTCTTTTTTAAACAATTTTGGTCGTTTTTACAGACAATTTTGTTCCGATAGAAAATTTTTAAGTAGCAACGCTGGTGACAACTAAAAGCAAGATCGTAAGAAAATTTTTAAGTTATTGTTCTGTGCCTAAAAGAAATTTGCGTACATTATCCACGCATGTGCGGTGCAGTTTTTTAAAGAACGCATAGATTTAATTTACTATACACTGTCTTGAGTTTATCGCTATGCATGTTTAAGAGAATGAAAAACTTTATTGAACAATATATAAAGTTTTTCTATGTCTCATTGAATTCGTGAATTTGGTGTGTGTTGTGTATTAAATATTACGGCACTATTAAACTGCATTCACTGCGGTTGAAAGAATCGTGGCCAAAATATTAAAAAACAAAAATATGTCGGAAATACGCTCCTATAAATTAAGCATTCAAAAGAAATGCTGTTATAACCAAAATATGCAGAAGTTTGCATTAACAAATAGATACCAAAATTCATAAAAATTCTCGAAATAGATAAATATCTTACATACGACTTTATCAGTTGTATATTTGCTCTATTTCTTTTCCGCATACCGCCTAAATACTGCTGTAAATTAGTTACCAACAACTTTAAATAAAGGATAGAAAAACAGTTATAAACTTTAATTTATTTGTGAATAAATTTTTCGAAACTACGAAGAACATGACAAAAAAAATGTATATATTTTACAGTATACACATTAAATTATACGTAAATAGATTTTAAATTTGACTATTATATAACAAATGTAGGCCGAAGTCTCCAAGGAACAGCTTGACATCTTTTGCTTAGTATATGTATGTATGTAGATCATTCTTTGTCCATATAACCATAAATCAAATTCCGAGTTCACAATTCACTTCCTTAAACCATGTAATCGCCTGCTAAGTAGTTTTTTTTTACATTATTCTCATGACACTGACACAAATTTAACATTTTGTGTCTGCCGTAAATAAATGTTGCAAGAAGACACATGGGGTGAATGAAAATATCATTAAAAGTAAATTTACCTTTTGCTTAAAAACATTATAAATTAAAAGTAAAAACCAAATAAATTAACAAAATGAAAAACTAAAATGTGTTTCGGTAAATATACAGAAAGAATTGCAAATAAAGAGTAAATTATTTTTTAATGTCTCCATAACACAAATTGTGTGAAAAATAAATGGAGAAGATACATAAAAAAAGATGTGTTTATTTTACTTTAAAATATAGTTGATACCGAGTGTCCTTTTCACATGATTTGTAATATCAGGTGCTTTTTTATAGTTACACAAGCTTAAGTTATAATAAAACAAAGAAATATGTTTTTAATATCAAAAAAACGGGCTTTGTTGGATAGAACATTTTATGGCATTAAGTTTAAATGTGGTTGCCATGGCTGACTTGCACAAGGCGTAAATTGGAAAACTAATTTTCATAATTTTTTCGCAACATGTGCAGCCCTATTTTACCAATAACTCTTTGAATGTTGATTTCCATGTTTTCAATTGTCTTTGGTATATCGACGTAGATAAGTGAATTAACATAACCGTAAATAAAATATTCCAATGGGGTTAAAACTAAGCTGGGCAACCCACTGGGTAACCCAACTTTACCCACCCTGGTTTTATAGGGTTTTATATTTAAAAAAAACCCGGGGGTGTTTTCTGTTCCAAAGGTTTTCGTAGTTTATTTACAAATGCGATTAAGAGTGCAAAATTGCAAAATAAATATTAAAACAACGCAATTATACTAACAATTGTCGAAATGAACAAAATTTGGAAACACTTATAAACCCCCCCTCCCAAAAAAAAGCCCGACTGGTTAAAACACATATTCTTGGTGGCTAAAATATTTATTTCATTCATCAAAAGTTTCCTTGAGTAAATCAAAGTGTGGTCTGTGACCCGTCCTGTTAGAACCATATGTCAGCAAAACTAATGCTAGCCAATTGAGGTACAAAAAAATTTCTAATCCTGACTATATAGCATTTACCATTGACAGTAACATTCTAACAATCACCGTTTTTGAAGACGAAGCGAAGAAAAATATAATTACCTGATTTATTGGTGTTTCGACAAAAGTTTGTGGATTATCCTCATTTCAATTGCGACAATTCTGCTTATTTACGTATCCATACAACCAAAATTTGGCTTCATCGGAGAAAAAATGTTGAATGGAAATTCAACTATTATTTTGATAAAAATCCATAATGAAATATCAAACCAAACTAGAACAAAAATCCACTATCAGCTGTTAAATCAATTAAAGTTAAAACCTCAAAAAAAAATACCCTATATATTGTATGCTTCTATTTGCAAGTAAAAGTCAAATATAGCTCATAAATACTGAATGAATGGTGCTATTGTTCTCATAGTTACTGCTGCTTCTTTTCTTTATGAAATTGCTAATAAATAAGCACCTGTACAAACAGTTTGACCGATAAAAATGTTTATTTATTTGCTTCGTCGTTATTGTATTCTGCAACTGAAATAAAAAAATTATTGTCTATACAATCCGACGTGAGGCTGTAACGTTTATTACGTTTAAAAATGAAAGTCTCTTATTCTCAATAAATTAATAACACCATAGATAGATAGGGCATTTTTCCTTTTTTATAAAATTAAAGTTTATTTGGAGTATTAAGTAAGAACACAGATCTCATAATAAAAAAAATTAATGGAAATCTTAATAACATTTAAAAAGCTGAACTCATTCCTCAGATATGAAAAGGACACAACACATCTGCATGCATGGTTTGTCCAGATATCTCATATGATGAGGTCACTGATTTGCTTTAATGTGAACAAGGGGACAAAACGTCGGTCATAGTTACCAAGAAGCTGTTTTTTTAATTTTTTGTAATTTGAAACTAATTCAAAACCAGCCGTAAATTTTAGAGCATAATTGTGGCTCATAAGGCTAAAATGACGCAAATTTAGTTTTGCAATTTCACAGCTTTTATTTGGTTAAAAAAAAATTGTCTCTAGTAGCCATGATCGGAGCTCTTTGAATTATATATTGAATACTGTTTTGGTGGACAGAGGGGTTAAGATCGCATATGATTCCCTCTTTTTTGAATTAATTTTCCAACGTATGAGGTGCTTACAGATACTTATGACTGACCGGATTAATTAAATGTAGACGTGCAGGTAAAAAAATTAATTTTAATAAAACTTAGAATTTATTGACAAAATATCTCTTATATATAAAAACTAATTTATATTTGTTGGTGCCTTATAGACAGCTAAACGGCTGAACCGATTTTCTTTCTATTATAAAAGTGTCTCTCTGTATGTCTGGAAGGAATTATAGGCTACATAAATTAGAAAGTAAACATTTATTGTAAACTATTTTGTAAAAGTCAACAGTAACATTAGTTAAAAATTCGGCGAAATTGGAAAAGAGAGCATGATACATACCATGCAAAGTAAATACAGATTTTTGCCTATCTTAAGAGCAGCTACAGTCAATAGAAATTATTAGTCGTAAATCATTAATCGTAAAGAGAAATAATACAATTGTGCATTGTAGCTTTAATAAACGCTAAATATTTAATTTCTAAATTTTGAGAATAACAAAAGAAGTTTCCGAATTTATTCTACATGACTTCCTTGTCAATACCAATCATCAGTCAAAAAGTAGAAGGAATTAGACTAGTGGGCATGTTACCTATCATTCTAAATAAGTAGTGATTGTTGTATATCCTAAGAGTGGTTAAATTTAAAGTTTCTGGTTTTTGTCTGAACGACTTCATAGAAAATACATCTCATCAGTAAAAATGTGACCGGAAACGGCTGAGCATGGTACCTCTCATACAAACTAAACATTGATTTTTGTATACCTCATGAACAATTTGAGAGTCTGAATTTGGTCATACATGCATAGTGCACATAATTTTTGTATATCTTTTGCACAGAAATAGTTTCTAAATTTGTCAATGTCTGGTCAATGAAGGGCCGGATTAGTGGGAATGGCACCATTTAGACTTAATATATAATTTATTCTATGTGGAGAACAGTAAAAAATTACAGCTTCGTTATCTATCCACAACAGCAAAAACGCAGGAGAGTTAATATTACACAGAGCACGCCGCCCAAGAGATCCTATTTATAAGAATGAATGATGGTTTGTTTAAAGACTGTATGTTATGCAAGCAAAAAGCAGGTTCTCAATATCATTCTGGAAGGAACAGTGATAATATTTAAGTATAACGAAGCACGCCGGGTTTTGTTAAAATCAATCTAAAGATTTAGTCTAAAAAACTTTATTTTTTGTAATTTTCTTCTATTTCTTTGTTTTTTTTTTTTGTACTAAGGACTGAGGTTGGAGTCTTTTTATTTAAAATTTACACAAAAGCGGACATAATTAGCATAAACAGATCTATTGTATTTTAAGCCTATCAACTGAAAATAACAAGTTGGTCTACATCTTCTACCATGTGATATTCCGAACACTCAGTATTATTCTATGACTTTTTAAAATTGGTGGTTTAAGTCTAGAACCGTAATCATATTTTATACGAAAACTATAACCATGAGTCAAAACGACTAATATTTATTTACATATACCAAATCGATTTTTTCTATGCGTTAGCAAAAACTGTCAATTGATCGCACAATCGTTATTGAAATCGACTTACATTACGGTTCTGGAGTAAATAGAATCTTAAGTAAATAACTAAAACTGTTTATGCTGTGATTCAGTGCTCTAAGGATTATATCGGCAGAAAGAATTACATGTGGGTTTTCTATTAGACCAGAGATCAATATTTTCCAAGTTCAGATACTGTATAAAAGCATACACAAAAAGCGTAAGAGTTAAAATGTTAAAAAAACTTGTCAGTGAATCATTAATTAAACCCGTAGCTATGGCGACTACGATATACAAACTATTTAAGTGATCAAGTTCACATTGAGTTAATTGTAATGTAAGCGTTCAATAAGAAACCAACCAACAAACAGGTTCTCGTTTCGATTTCAGGCCAGACCATTTGACAATTTTCAACAGCGAAATCACCACATAGCATTGCTAGCGATTGGTTATGTGTATTTACACCATGCAAAGCTTCTCTAACGCATCTGCAGTTCGAAACCGACATTAAACTGTAGATCCTTTTCAGTGGGTATAAAAACAGAATCTTTTGCAGCTTATCGATCGAGAGAACTTCACTTGTTCCACTTACAATATCGCGGAGATTATGTATGTACGTATGTATTGAATTTAAGCATTTAACTTATTATTTAATCGTTGCAAAGAGGATGTGTTGTGATGAGGTGTTGTATATCCATAGAATGTGTTTATTAGGACAACTTATTTTTATTATAGATAACAATAGGTATGTATATAAATAGATTTTACCCGCTGTTCCAATCTCTCCCAATTTTCGCTGAAATAGATAGATCACGAAATATTAACAGTTATCGTTTTCCGCATATGCAAAATTTCATGATTAGTATGAGTGCTCACTTATTCAATGTCATCTAGTTATGGACTGAAGATGTGTAATGGCCAATAAGTTGTTTAAGCCAAATTATAAATTTTTTCTATTATAGTTCACATGACGTACAAAAATTAGCCAATATATATGGGATATGCCGCACCCATTAAATATATAGTTAGTGAGTTAGAACGACTGGTAGCCGGACAAAGGTCCAGATCACTTGAGTCCAATATTGATCCCACTGAGATACCCATATCAGTAATCCAGAAAAGAAAATCATAGCCGATTTTAATGAAACAACCCATATTTTACTGATCAAAATAGAGTTAGAATACTATTATTTACCAATTACGATCTCAAACAGTCAACAAAATTATTGAAGGTTGTAATATTCACTGAAAAGTAGAAATTTAATATAAAGGATGGGCAAATTTAAGGTTATGAAGTAAATTGGCTTAAAAACACATTTTTTTTTCTCAAAAATACAGTTTTGTTTATACCAATATAAAATAGAAATATGGAAACTAATAATGTAATATGATGTCGGATGTAATATGATGTCATCTCTAGCACGTCCGCTCTTTTCTTAAAATTTTGAACCACATTTTTCAACAAAATCATCTTTTGTGATGAGGCCCACCTTCAATTAGGCGGTTATGTAAACAACCAAAAATGTCGTATATGGGGCTCATAAAATCCGGAAACAGTCCTCGAAAAACCGTATGATGCGATTTGCGTTAGGCATCGGCCCGTATTTTTTTGAAAATGAATAAGGAAACGCCGTCACCGTGAATTCTCTGTGCTACCAAACCATAATAACCAATCGTTTTTTGCCACCATTGGCTAATGCTGACATCAGTGACCTTTGGTTTTAGCAGAACGGCGCTACAAGCCACGCAGCCAGCCAAAAAAAAAAAATGGTTTTTAAGCCAATTTACTTCCTAACCTCAAATATGCCCTTTATTTGAATCTTATTGAAACAAATGGCGTGGATAAAACTCAATAAATTAATGGATAATGTCAACTTGCAAATAACTGTGAAACATAGGGGAATAACACAAACAGTTTTGGGTTGTACATATATCAACTGCTGGATTGGGTAACTTAGTACTTGTTGAAGGCGATGTATACATGGGACTATCTGAGATTTGAAAAGGACAATCAAAAAAAAAAAAAAAAAAAAACTAGGAAACAACGGGTAATTCAAACACGTTTAAGTCGTAGGTCGATAAAAATTTAAAACAATATTCCCATGTTGGTTGGCTCCAAATGCTATATAACTGTCTAAAAAAATTGAAACTCCTTTCCAGTCACCATCTCTAAACGCTGTTGAACTTCTGTGGAAAATACCAGGAATATCCATATCTAACATTAAATTATAAATTAATATACAAGTGTACGTTTTTAAGTGAAGTATTAATTTTGCGACATTCTTTAATTTTTGTCAATTCTGTTTTAAATAATTAATTTTTTTTTAAATACATATTTTTTGTTCTAATTATTGATATGTACATACATATGTACGTCTTTTAATTTTTTATATAATCACCCCTATCATAAATAACATACAAAATTTCTATTCCCATGGAATTCTCATTCCCCTCGAAGGGATAATTGCTATCACCAATCTCCCATGAAATTTTTGTTCCCTTTTTACAAGCATTTTACGTTGAATGTTGACAAATAAATAAAGAAAACAAGTGTGAATTTTTATTAAAAAGTAAAATGTTTACAGCAAAATGATCATTATTAAAAAAATTAAATAAAAAGTAATTAAAATTCAAACAAGTTCCTGCAAAGCAATTATCACGCAAAGAATTGCACAAACAATAGCTGGAAGAAAAGAAACAAAACAAACTTTTCTTCAGCAGGATGGGAGGAAAGAAATTGGTGACTATGGCCAAACAATAACAGTTTAAAAATGGCTTAAACGCCAAAAAGAATATAAAAATAAAACTAAACGTGTATATAAAGGGTTCTCCAAATATATATATATATATTTTTTTTTAAATGCTAGAAAAAAAATACTGAATATTTTCTAAAATTTCTTTTTTATTTGAAAGTACAATCCTTCCGGTTAAAAATGGAAAATAATTTCATTCAATTGGCTGCCTCGACTGGCCATGCAGTAGCCTACACGATCGGTCAAATTTTTAAGCACATTATCGATTGTGTGCAGCTGTATTTCATCAATGGCTTCAGGAATATTATCCTTTAAAGCGTCAATTGTCTCTGGCTTGTTGGCATAACACTTATCTTTGACGGCACCCCACAAATAATAATCCGACGGTGTCAAATCGCAGCTCCGAGGTGGCCAAACGACATCAGCTCTGCGGCATCGAGTGTAGCTTCGGCTGTGTGGCACCTAGCACCGTCCTGTTGAAACCAAATGTTGATAATATCCTCCTCTTTAATTTTTGGGAACAAAAATTCGTTCAACATGGCCCGATAACGATCGCCATTGACTGTAACGGCCACTCCTTGCTCATTTTTGAAGAAAAATGCTTTTCAATGTATGCGTGCGGGTTTTCTGTACCCCAAATGCGAAAATTTTGCTTGTTTACATACGCGCCAAGATCAAAATATGCTTCATCTGAAAAGGTGAATTTTTTGGCAAAATCGACATCTTCTGTAAGTCGATCGCAGGCCCAGATTCCCAGCGTTGTTCAAGCGCATGCGCAACCATATTCATTCAGCGGAAGGATAAAACTAATTATCTGTCAAATCAGACATGAGCTAAGTGTTACCATTCACGAAATAAGCACTAATTGAAAAAAAAACGTTAGGTGGCGGACCCTATACATATGTATATCCCGATGACATACCCATCGATCAACTCCTATCAAATAAAATTAAAAATCAACAAAACAAAAAACTAAGTGGAACCGATGAAGAGCAAGGTGAGAATGAATTTAATGCCATATTCGGTAATGGTGAAGACACTGATGTCTCGGAGGAGATTGTCAATATTATTTTTTTGTGAACGAATTTTAAAATTTAGCCAACACGTCTCTTAAACTACATGTAATAAATCTATTACTCTGCATTTTATAGTGAATTAAATAGTTTTGCACTTTATTTACACTTCTAGTCCTAAAATAAGTTAATAAAAATTTGTATTATCCAATAAAAAAAATAAATACTTAAATGATAAATGTAACTCCCGAACAAAAATTATGTGAACAAATCAGTGAGAAAAAGGAACAAATTTCGAGGGAAAATACTACTCACGATCAGGGGAATACTTACAGGGCTACCATTCCCCACTGAATAATCAGAAAACATTTCATGGGGAAATTATACATGATTGCAATTGTGGGAAATGGGAACATATTTCGAGGGAAAAATTAATTATGATAGTGGTGTGTAAAATTATATTGCCGGTTTAATTTCAATTTAATAAAAAAAATGGTGCTGTACGATTTTATGTGGCACTCACTTTATGTTATATTACACGTATTAATTTATAAACAAATATGGAAACTATTTTGATCTAGTTGTCTGTCTTTGATTCTATGTTTATACAATTTTTTGTACTTCTATTTTATAATATTCTGTTTTCTTTACTTTAAAAAACCATACACATTTTAAATATTTGTTCTGTAATAGTTTTAATAAATTAAAGAAAATACTTTTAATTTGAAATTTAAATTTACATATACTAGCTTAAATCCAGTATGCTTCGCTACCCCCATCTTAATTTGTATATTCCGTTTAATCTTAGTAACATTGTTTACCCTTTTTCCCCATTTTTTTCTCTTCCTGTCCAAATCCGAACATGGTTATATCAAATATAATGGAATGTGCAAAAGGGCACATGTCCGACTATTTAAATTTTACAAGTAATGAAAAAACGAATTATTTTGTAATGAGATACAATAGTTCAACAAATTGTGTACGGATTATATTTAGGGGCTAATTTGTAACCGAAAATTACAGAAATATTTGGATATTGACGTTATTATATATGTTTGTTTTTATATACAAAATTAATGAGATGTGCTCTTTTCGAAATTTATGATAGCGAGTATAAAAAACTTAACAAAAAATCCATATTAATTACAGAAAATTTTATTTTGGGTTTCAAAAAATTAAATGCAATGCTCCTACCAAAAATAAATAATATACTTTTATCAAAAATCTTCTTCAGGAAGCTGTTTTTCTTTTGCATTTGACCAGTGCAGTATTTCGTCAAAGAATTTTGTAAATTCTGCCGGTATATATTGCTTGAGTTTTACAATATCTGAACTTTACAGATAATTAATAGCTACTTTGTTTCTATAAGCTCGGCAAGGAAGAAAAAGAAAAAATAATGGCTTTGCACGTTAAAAAAAAAAAATTATTTCGAAAAAGGAACATCTCTTAGAGTTGTGACCTATCTGCCAAGACCTCTCAAGTAGAAATAATGCTAAGGAGGTTAGTTTTTCAAGCGTAGTAGGTGCAGGGAAGCGTTTGGGACTCATTGATACGAAAAAAAGCATTTGCAATAATATGCGAGATATGCCCTTTTCGAAATTGCACATTCAATTCTTTTCAGAAAGACACTGCAGTTTCCTCTCTTTACCTGTATACAGGCTCAGACAAACACAAATACATGTTTATATAATACTAAATAAAACCCGGCGAACAGTGCGTCATTCCCAGATAGCGAATGGAGATATAGATATATGCCAAATGTTGACATAATTTGACAACGGAGACGCCCACCGTCCACATATGGTGTATTCCAAACAAACAAAAAAGTACTATTTTAGGATACTTGTTCATATTTAAATCTTTTAATAAAAGAAGGTTTTTTGTTGCACAGAGTTGTGTTGATTACTGATATAAATAAATTAATTCAAAATAAAAACATGTTTTTAAGGCATGTAATTGTGTGGATAAAATAAAAAAATAAAATATAAATGTATTGAAATCTAACAAAAATCCGATGTTTTAATGCAAATTTTGAATTTGAATAATTATTTTAATCATTTCTGGTTTAACATATTATGTATAAAGCGATGTTCCAAATTGTTTATAATTTATTGTTTGCCTCATATTTAAAATTAGTAAAATTTATGAAAATTCTCTAAATTATACATTTTTAAAATTGCAATACTTTTTAAGGTGTAGGACAAAGTTGATTCTAACCTTTTTTTGATAGCACATATTACATAGTTTCAAAAACAGAAAAAAATATATTTATTTATTTTTATATTTTTTACTTATATTTTTGTAATAATACTTTAAAGTTTGGTAAATTTAAGAAGTCTGTGAAGTCTAAGTTGAATTTTTTTCCTAGGAATACACAATATTGTACAACTAAGTTGACAACTGTATGTGTTTTGGGTGAAGTCTGAGATTGGCTATTTGTATTGTGGTTTGAAGCAGATTTACTCGGTGATTTTCTCTATTTTGTATTTAATGCCTTCCAAAATGAGTTCAAGGATACACATGGAGTTGTAAGATGTAGCTCTCACTTCATTTTTAGATGACAAAATGGATAAAAAGTGCGCTTTTCAACAGGATAACGCTACCATTCACTTGTCTAAAGAGTCACTGAAATGGTTTAATGAGCACAACATCCCATTTATGGGCTGGCTTGCATATAATAAGGTCATAGAAAATCTTATGGCGAAACAAATTAATGCTTACCTGGCAAATAAGAGTTTTTTATTATTATTATTATATTATATTATTATTTTTTATTACGCCCATGGTGAATGTAACTGAACATCTCTAATCGAACTTGGATGACAATTTGGAGTTTTTTTTGGTTCTTTTGCATCACAGTAAAGCTTCTGATACTGTTGATCACAACATCTTGATTAAAAAATTTTGGAAACTATTTTGCTTTTTAGGCTCGGCATGTTAACTTATACAATCATATCTTGTGGATAGATCTCAATAGGTTCATTTTAATGGTAATGTCTCGAACTCGGTTAGGGTCAATAGGGACGTTCCTCAGGGTTCTTTTTTAGGCCCTGTCTTATTTTGTATACACACAAATGATTTACTTTATTCACTGCTAAATTTCAAAATTCATATGTATGCCGATGACGTTCAGCTTTACATTGGTACTACTATTGAAAATATAAGTCATTCCGTAGACTTTATTAACGATCATTTATACAGGGTTGATAGCCAATGGATTTTGCATTAATTCTTGGAAATCCAAGTGCATGTTGCGTGTCAAGAAAAGGAGAGTACTTGAAGTTCCCGACGTTAATATTAGGGGTATATATATTAACGTGTTTGGTATGGTTTACAGTATGCTTCGAAACTTGTAGACTGTTATTAATTCCGCACACTTTTCATTCGTATGCTGCTTGCCAAAGCATATTTGATACCAGTACTTTTATGTGGGTGCTAAATTTTTGCAAATTGCAGCGCTGAAGATAAATGGAAGCTTAATGTGGCATATAATAATACAGCAAGTTATGTATTTCTTAAAGGGCGTCGTGACCATAATTCACTATATTTCTACCGAATACTTAATGTTGCGTTTGAGAACCTCTTGAGAATAAGACGTTTTAAGCTTTTACATAAAATTATTACTTCTGGACAGTCCATATATCTCTATAGTAGAATACAACCTGCTCGATTCAGCCGTGGTAGAAAGGTTATTCAAATTAGATATAAAACTCTTTTGTCGCATCGTCAATTCTTCATATATATTAAACATCTCTTGAATAGTTTATCTAATAATATTTAAATTATAGGCAATGGATTAGCTTTTAAAAGGAAGTTATTTAAATTCTTTTCATTATCTCAAGTATTTAATTTTCCTTACTTTTTCCTTCACATTTTCTTTTGTTTTCAAGTAAATTTCTTATTTTTCTATTTTTTAATTTTTTTTAGGCAGATGTGTGTTATCCATTCCTATTTGATATTAAATTTTAATTTTGTCATTATTATTTTTATTTTTTAAATGTCTTTCTTTATTTTTTGTATATATACATATATACACTGGCGAACAAAACCGAACGCATATTCAAAACATTTTTACTTATCATGTCATAACTTGCTACACAATAACAAATTTTATAAAACGTTTACCAATTATTCTTTACTCTATTTGTAACAAAATTAAATGTTTAATAAATTAACAACAAAAAAAATATAACAAAATTAAAAATGTAATAAAAAATCAAAAGTATTTCAATTCATCAGTTTTGCACGTTTCTGTAGAAAGTTAATTTTAATACGGTATCCACAACTTTTGTTTGTTTTTAATAACACTTTTAATATGCTTTGGCATGCTCCCAAACAAGTTCTCTTTAAATTCACTTGGAATATTTTCCCATTCCATTTGTACAAGGCTTCAAAGTTCCTCTATATTGGTAGGAGGCCGATTGCATTGCCCCAATCGCTTCTTCAATATTAACCATAAATTTTCAATAAGGTTGAGGTCTGGACTTTCATTTCATTACCCGAAATTTCTGTTCAGATAGTCAATTTTTAACAACTTTTACCGCGTTTTTTTTTTTTTTTTTTTTTTTTTGGAGGGTGGGGTCCTCATCTAGTTGAAAAATAAATTACTCTTCGGGGTAGACGCACTCTTCCACAAAATCGAGTAAGTGAGCTTGAAGAGTTTGAAGGTAGTCTTCTTTCTTTATTACTCCATTAATTTGTATAATGTGTCCCGAACGCCACCATGTAAAACCCATCAAACCATTAAAATTCCTCCGCCGTGTTTAACCGTTTGCTTTATATAATGCTTCTGAATTGCTTAATTAGGTCCACTCCAGAAGTATTCCTTTTCATCTCATTGGAATCTATTTAAATTCGTTCGTTTTGACCATATAACTCGTTTCAAAGGAGTGCTTTTATGTTTTTGTTGGAGCATTCTACGTGCCATCCACTCGCTTACCTGCTTGCCTATTTTTACGATATTTTTTTTTGCGTCTTAATCGCTTAATAGGCTCAGACGTCCTCCAATACTCGGCTTATATGTTGCTTTGCGACAATTTAGCACAGCTACTACGGTACTTTGACTGACTTTTAGCTTGTCAGCTATTATCCCGGATGATTAACGCTTCTAATTTTTTTTGCTATAAAAGACTATATTGAACTGATATTGAGGTATTTTATCGAACTATAAACTGAAACGTTGGCGACAAATTACAAATTACAGACTGCGTATAAACTACAAACTATATATTGTTACGTTTTACCTTTTCAAAAACGTGTATTTATGAGTTCCTAGATTGTAGTTAAAATAAAATGAATTTTGTGTTTGGTTTTAATTAAAAATCCTTTATTTAACACAGTTTTGTGTACCACTGCTTGTAATCTTTTACAAGCAATAACAATATTTATTCTTAATTCCTTTGTCTGCTTACAACTTTGTAAACAACAACAATTACTCGACAGATCTTTCAACCCGATCGTAGCTACATTAAACACATTAAACTCTCTTACACTGAGTTCAAACCAATAACACGTTCGCTGAGTTTACACCAAATGAATTGCTTGCTGTTCGCATGTGTTCGTGTTATTTTTATTTACTTTATCTCTGCTAATGATTGTTGCTGTAGATTTGGTTATTTGTAAACAGCAAGTATAGTTGTTCTTGCAGCTTTTGTTTATTTATTTTAGCGATGTTATAAACGCTGAGGTGCCCAACCTTATTTTTGTAACAATATGTATGTATAATGGAAAAATTCTAACCACAGCCTGCATTGATCAAGGCGAATTCAATAAGGTGGCCCTAATTTACGTAGTCGGCCCGTATGTACGAAAACGCAAACATTCTGTATTTTGTTCAAAACTTTTTCCTTACTACAGTGTTGCATTATATTGACACACCGAAATTTTGTTTTACAGTGTTGTATTCGTTTTCAATTTAAGACCACCTTATTAAATTCGCCTTGGCATTGATTTTGTTTTTTCAACACGTGCAAAACTGAGTATATAGTGTTGCTATAAGATTTTATTTTTAATTTTTTATATTATTTATTTATTTATTATTATTTATTTATTACCAAGATTTAGTGAAAATATATTCGAGAATAATAATAATAATAATTGACGAAAGTTTTACAAATTTTTCTTGGCTATTCAAACATGCATTTATTTTTGCTCACCAGTGTATATATTTTCTCTTTTTTTGTACTCAATGTTATGACTAGTTCCTACATGGCACTTTCATTTATAAGATATAGATCCTATTGCCACGTGTTACAATTATTAATAAATAAATATATCTTTATAGAATTAAGATTAGAATGTAAAAACTTTCCATAAAATTCGTTCAATAAGTCCTATACTCATTAAAGAACAACTGCTGTTTATTCTTTTTCACCTTTTATCTCTTTGTATACATATAAATTGCTTTATTGCATTTAATAAATATTTCATACTGAATGTATAATAAAACAAAATCTGCATATTTATTGCATATTTTTTAGTTACGATAGTTATGGTCGAATGATTTCTGAAAATATTCAAAAAATAATATATAAATAAAATAAAATAATAAATAAATAAATATGTTTGCATATATGAGCTAAACATGTATTTTTTGTTTAAGTTTTAAAATATATATACTGTACAATAAGAATAAAAGATATAAATATATATATGTATATATATATATATATATATATATATATATTTATATCTATATATATATATATATATATATATATATATATATATATATATATATATATATATATATATATATATATATACTAGGGCAGATTGATATTGAAGCTACCTAAGTAGGAAAAAAACACTTTTTTTTCAAAAACCATTCATTTCTCGACATAGTCTCCTTTTAGCTCAATACACTTAGAAGACGATTTTCCAACTTTTTTATACCATCTGAATAATACGATTTTGGGAACTCCTCAAAATACGCATTAGTTTCGGTAATCATTTCTTCGTTTGAGAGAAATCTTTTTCCTGCGAGCCATTTTTTCAAATTTGAAACAGCAAAAAGTCACTAGGGGCTAAATCTGGACTATAAGGTGGATGATCAACCAATTCGAAGTGGATTTCTCGTAGTTTTAGCATCGTTTCTAATGCTATGTTAACCGGTGAGTTGTCTTGAAGAAAGAGCACTTTTTTCCTGTTTAAATATGGTCGTTTTTCCTTGATTGCATCAACCATTTGATCCAATAATGCACGATAATACTCTCCTGTGATTGTGGATCCCTTTTCAAGATAATCGATGAGCAATATTCCGTGTGCATCCCAAAATACAGTGGCCATAACCTTGCTAGCCGAATTCGCTGTCTTCGCCTTCTTCGAAGCACCTCCACCAGCTTCCACCCATTGCTTCGATTGATTTTTGGTTTCAGGTGTGTAATGGTGGTGCCACGTTTCATCAACAGTTATTAATCTACTCCAAAAATCAGCAGGATTATGCTTTATCGTGTCCAAACAGCGCTGTGAATTGATCTGTCGAACTCGTTTATGTTCAACACTGAGCAAACGCGGCACCCATCTTGCCGGTAGCTTTTTCATATGCAGATGTTCATGCAAAATGTTGATCACACGTTCATATGATATGTTTACCATTTCAGCTATCTCACGTATTTTGACCCGGCGATCATTTATAACGATATCGAGGATTTTCTTGATATTTTCTTCAGTAACCACCTCTTTTGGCCTTCCTATTGATGGTATTGTTGCAGTGCTTGATCGGCCCCGTTTAAATTCGGCAATCCAATATTTTACCATATAATCTGACGGAGCAGATTCGCCGTAATGTTTATCAAGCTTTTCTCCTGTCTCTTTCGCCGTTTTGCCTTTCAAATAATAGTGTTTAATCACTATACGAAATTCACTTTTTTCCATTTTCCAAGAAACACAAAAGTTGCTTACTTCAAGCGACTACAACGAATAAACTAATCGATGAATTTGGCTAAAATTTTAACAGCTTACGTTTGACAGATCGTAATTTATAAGCAAGAATAAGTTTTTGTGTTTGTGCTGCCATCTAGCGCTGGGTAACTTCAATGTTTAGCCGCCCGCGTATATATATATATATATATATATATATATATATATATATATTGACATTGAAGTTATATATATATATATATATATATATATATATATATATATATACATATATATACATATATAATTTTTTTTTTATGTTACCATACATACATAGATTCAAACAAGCTTGACTATGCTTATAAAAGGAGTGGGTCCATATATAGTATTTAGATAGGTGGTACAAACCTTA
Organism: Wohlfahrtia magnifica; assembly: GCA_023159175.1. NCBI lineage: Eukaryota > Metazoa > Arthropoda > Insecta > Diptera > Sarcophagidae > Wohlfahrtia > Wohlfahrtia magnifica. The sequence goes on along the minus strand of JAKWBJ010000171.1, from coordinate 58,056 downwards.
CTCACTCAGTTATTATATAGAAAAAGTAGTAAATAATAAAAACAGCTTGAGTTAGCCCCAATTGGTTGATTAAGTTTATTTATTATATTTTCTTTTGCATTTTTAATTTTTATACAATAAATTATTATATATTTATTCCTTCTATACCCAAATCTTCATTAATTAAATCTAATTTAATAAATTCTTTTAATTGACAATGATTATTAACTTATTCTCAGTTTTTGACCCTTCTTCAAGTATTTTTAATCTTTCATTAAATTGATTAAGAACTTTTTTAGGAATTTTAATAATTCTATGAATATATTGACTAATACCATCTCGATATCATATTTTTTGAACTAATACTTTATTAACGTTACATAAAGTATTCAAAACTCTTTTTGGTCCAATTGGAGCCAATGGATCTACATTTATTTTCGTTTCATTATTTTCAATAATTTTATTTAATAATTTTATAGGTTTATTTCCGCATATTTTTACTACAACAAGTCACTTGACATTAACTTTATACTATTTGGTTGAGTTAACAATACTCAACACATATTCGCCCATTCAGTTCCCCAAGAAACCCCTGCTATTCTAACGCCTTTTATAGTATGCATCGAAACAATTAGAAATATTATTCCACACATCATCACATTATCTTCCATATTTTTTACACAAATACATATATTTACTCTTCTTGGAAGCTTCAATATCTTAGCTCAGCAATTTTAATGCTGTCTATGTTACTATGCCGTTTTTTATTAAGTTCATTGTTGTCCAATAAATTGTAAAACGTTATTTTCAGAGTTCATTTAAATTATAATAATCTTTTATAAAATACATCAGTAGTGATACATGTATATATGTATAGTATGTAAAATCTGTATTCGTACATTTTTTAAAAGAACCCTTATAAAGAAGCATTACTGTAAAAAAGCTGTAAAGCTGTAAAATTTTTCTTTCTTGTAATTTTTACCGATGTATGTACTATTACGCATTTTATTTAGTAAATATGAATACTTCGAATAGATATATTATGTATATACTGTGTTTATCTTATTATTTTATTGTGTTTATTTTATTATTAGTCTTGCAAAGTCCTAAATTAAAAAGTATTATTTGAGGGCAAATGGCACTGTTGTGAACAGTATGTCGTATTGTCATGCAATAAATTCTCATAAAAATTAAAGTTAAAAAAATATATAAATTCAATATAAAAAGTATACATTTGTATGTATTTAATTCAAAAAAGCAATTCTGAAAAATAATAGAATCATGGTGTGAGAAATACGCTCCTTTCATACGGCCAGCTTCTGTTATACAATGTGCACATATATACACAAATACATACATACATATTAGCTCTTCCAATAAGTACAGTAAAAAATTTCACCAAAACAGAAACACATTTTTATTAAATTTGAAACGACCTTTATTTAACCAAATATGTGCCGTTTTGTTCCAAAGACTAACGCCATTTTTGGGGCAAAGCCATTGTTTGCCGTGAAATCAAATACACGGATATTTTCAATAAAAAATTGTTTAATTTTACTACTAAAATTGTTTCGAAAAAAAGAAATAATAATAAAATCGCTTCAAAAATTCAACAACATGTACCGTAGTTTGTTAAATCAAAAACAGAAAACTTTATGTAAAACGTAGAGCAATATCAAAACTAGTTTCTGTTGAAAAAATATTTCAAAAAATACAATATATTTTAAGTAGAATTTCTTTGTATATGAAATGACGAAGGCTTAAACAACAGTTATTTTCTTTAAACAAATGATTTAAATGAAATTGAATAAGCAAAAATAAGATAAGTAAATAAAACAATAAGAAATTAAATTTCCAATATTAAATTACACTGCGAAAAATAGATTACAAATTGCAAATAAACATTTTTTATGCTGTAACTGAACAGCCATTATTCCATCAGTATAGAACTGATTGATTTTCATTTTATATGCATCAACGGAATTTAAATTTATATCATTTAGAGAGTTCTGCAGAGATCGAAACAAATGATAATCTGAATGTACAAAGACCGGGCTATATGGGCTATAAGAAGGGTCCGCCATTTAACGTTTTTTTTTTCAACTAGTGCTTATTTCGTGAATAGTAACACTTAGCTCATGTCTGATTTGACATATAATTAGTTTTATACTTCCGCTGAACGAATATGGTTGTGTATACGCTTCGCTAAGTGGGCCATCGACCGACTTACAGAAGACGCCGATTTTGCCAAAAAAAATCATCTTTTCAGACGAAGCTCATTTTGATTTTGGCAGGTATGTAAACAAGCAAAATTGTAGCATTTGGGGCACAGAATACTCGCACACATACACTGAAAAGCCGATACACTTAAGATAAGTCACTTTTTGGTGCGGATTTTGGTTCAGAGGTATAATTGGGCCATTTTTCTTCGAAAATGAGCAAGGAGTGGCCGTTACAGTCAATGGCGATCGTTATCGAGCCATGTTGAACGAATCTTTGTTCACAACAATTGAAGAGGAGAATATTAGCAACATTTAGTTTCAACAGGACGGCGCTGCGTGTCACACAGCCGAAGCTACACCCTGCGCCCTGTTTTTGAAGATCGCATTACCAGCCGCAGAGCTAATGTCGTTTGTCCACCTCGGAGCTGTGACTTGACACCGTTGGACTATTATTTGTGGGGTGCCGTCAAAGATAAGTGTTACGCCAACAAGCCAGAGACAATTGACGCTTTAAAGGACAGTATTCCTGAAGCCATTGGTGAAATACAGCTGCACACAATCGATAATGTGCTTAAAAATTGGACCGATGGTGTAGACTACTGCATGGAAAGCCGAGGCAGCCATTTGAATGAAATTATTTTCCATTATTAACCGGAAGGATTGTACTTTCCAATAAAAAAGGAAATTTGAGAAAATATTCAGTAGTTTTTTTTAAGGCATTTTCAAAAAAAAATTTATTTGGCGGACTCTTTATATCAAAACTTCCAGTAAAGCTGTCTTAGTTTTTGTCAGGTAATCAAAGATATGTGTGGGCTAGAGTTGTCATGTTGAAACAGAACACTTTTTCTGTTGATCAATGATCAAAGTGCTTGCCTCAATTTTGTTGAATGTTGACTGTAGACATCAATCGAATCATCAGGTTGTATAAGCTCATAATGAACAATTGCATTCCAATTCCCTCACACATACAGCATTACCTTTCGTGGTGTCCATCCAGGCTTTCCTACCGTCTGCGAAGCTTCATCTTACTTCCTATATGAACGCACATTAATGTCGTATATGATCCACTTCTTATCGCCCAACCAGAGCGAGGTATATTTTAACATCTAAATTATCAAGCCAAAAGCAAGCAAGCTATTTCACTGTAGTTTTTCTAGACACAACATCGTCTACGTAAACTTCATATATTTTTTCATCGGGCTGCAATGCCTTATTATCTTTTTTCTATAAAATGGAAAAGCAAAAGATTTGTAATTGAAATTTTTCGAACGCTTAAATAGATTAAAACCCCTGATTGAACATAACGATAATTGTGACATAGTAAATAAGTTTAATACATTTTTTATTTATAGTATAAGTAGCTTAAGAGAGTCAATCAACTAAGTCTAGTACTTTAGTCAAGTAACATGTGAATCGAATAGTTTATTTTAATTTCGTAAGTTTAACATTACAGAACTTGAGAGCATAGCGAAACAGATGAAGAATTAGCCTGATCATTAATGTGTTTCAAATAAAATTATATTTAATAATTTAAACGTATTAGGAAATATTTTGCTCAGAATAATTAATACATCATTGCAGACTGGTATTTTTCCGGAAAATTGGAAAAGATCAATAACAGCATCGATTGAAAAAGTACCCAAGATAAAAAAATTTTAAAAATTTCGACGTATAAATACACCTTAAGCATGTGAAAAAATAATGAAAAAAGTGGTTAAGATACAACTTTAACAGTTTATTGAACAGAACGATAGAGAACGATGCTCTGGACAACAATCAGGATTTCGAAAGAAGCATTTGTATGACAACAGTGAATTATGGTTTAAGCGAACGGAAGTCCGTAGGAAAGGAAAAGAGAAGGTTGCAATATTTCTTGATTTTAAGCGAGCTTTCGAGAATACTGACAGAGATATTATGCTAAAGAAACTGTATATGTATGGAATTTGAGGGATTGAATTCGAAAGTTATAAGTCATACCTATTGAATTACACTCAAGCAATAAAATTAATTAATACTGTGCCTAAAGAATCTATTAATAATTTTGGAGGACCACAGGGTTCAATTTTGGAAAAGATGCAAAGTTTTAATTTACGCTGATGACACCCTTTATACAGTGGCAAACAGTGATGGAGAATGTCAGGGTAACATTAAATATGATGTTCAGAAAATAATTAAGTGTTCCCTGAAATGCGCCAATCGATAAATATGCGGTTCTTGTAGGTCCATTGGTTCAAGACTTATTGACTTTCGAGTGAACCCCTTTGTAAGTTAAAAAATATTTTTAAAACAATGTATATAAAAATCATATGTAGAAAGCTTTTATTTTGTGTGTGGCTTCACTATTGTTCAACTGGGCGGAGCCACGCCCATATAAAATTTGTATTTGTATGTCTATATCTTTCAAGCGGTAATAGTAACAGTCTATAAATTTGGCTCAAATAATTTTTTGGACAATGCAAATCATCAGTCAAAAATTGGGCTTAATTTGATAAGTGGAAGTAGGATCGCCCATACAAATCAATATTGATTTTTGTTTATCTTTGGAATGGTAATAGTGAAAGGTTTGGAATTTGGTCTAAATAACTTGATAGTTAATATACATCATCAATCGAAATATGGGTGAAGTTGAATAAGTGGGTGTGACATTTCTCATAAAAATTAAATACTGATTTTTGTATATCTAGAGAACGATTAGAATATACTCTTCTGAATTTGGTCCAAATAACTTCTTAGATATTACAACCATAAGTAAAAAAGTTGACGAATCGCATAAGCGAGAATGGTTCCTCCCATACAAATTAAATAACGATTTTTGTATACTTTGAGAGTGGTTAGAGTTAAGGTTTCTAAATTTGGTTTAAATAACTTGGCAGTCAATAGAAACCACAATTTTAAAACAAATATGAAATATTGCATGTGTAGAGAACGGTAAAATTAAGAGCTTTCTTTATCTATCCGCATAAATCAAAAAGCAGGTACAAGACAACGGCTCCCAGAAATGCGAGATAGTAAAAAATATATTTTTAATATCAATGAAACGGGCTTTGCTGGATAGAAAATTTTATGACAATTATGTCTAAATATGATATCGGTCATGTGGCCGCTACGGCTGCCGCATACTAGGTGCAATCTGTCTTACCAATTTTCACAAACTTTACGTAGCATAACTCTCTGTATTTCGCCAATTGATTTCCAGGTATTCAGTTGTCTCTGGCTTATCGACGTAGACAAGTGACTTCACATAACCCCAAAATAAATAATCCCCTGGTGTTAAATGAGATGAAATTGGTGGCTAACTAATTGAACGATTACGTAAAATTACTCTTTAATCAAAAGTTTATCTGGGTAAATCAACATGCACTGTTTGGCATGTGGCTAGGTTCTGTTGTTACCACATGTCAGCAAGATAAATTCTAGTTAATTAATGTACTAAAAAATTTCTAATTATGTCTCTAAGCCTATAACCGTTGACAATAATTTTCTGACCATCATCAGTTTTGAAGGCATATGGATCAACGACTCCGCCAGCCCATAAAGTGCATCTAAGATTAATTTTCTGTGGTGTTTCTACAAAAGTTTTTGGATTATCCTCACTCCAAATGAGACAATTCTGTTTATTTACGTACCCATTCAACCAAAAATGGGCTTCTTCGTTTAATGAGCAGAAGCATTATTTTGATAAAAAAATTTCAAACATTTTAAAGCTTTACTCTGATGTAAATCCATCCATAAAAATAATCTAAGGCTCATCCTTTTTTAAATAAATCCAGCCCTTAATCGTTTATCTGCTAATGCAAATTTTGTAATCGCTGTGTACTTCTGAATTAAGAGGATCTCATGATTTGATTCTTTACACTTAAGAATTATTTGGTATTCAGAGAGCGATTAAAAGAAAAAAGAAATATCTTACTTTCAAAATATTTAAAATTAGTTACTCTGAGTCTAACAAAAGAACAATAAATAAATTCGGAAAACTTCAATTCAATTTTATGTAAATATACTGCTGAATTCACACAAGCAAAAATATGAAATGTTATGGTAAGAATCACATGTCACATGTGGTATGTGACAATATATGAACAAGAGAAAAATTTCTTATGATACAAGTGGCCTGTTGTCGCAAATCATAAAGTACACACATACTTCCATATGTATGTATGTAAATAAAATAAAATTGAAATATGTTGCAATGTGCTTTTGTGGAATAACTAAAACTTCTAAAGTTGTGTACAGATGCTGGCTTGATTTAAAGTTATCTCAGTATAACCTTTACAATATGCTATTGGATGTTAGGGTTCTGCTCTTTTTATTTTCTATTTTACTTGCACTTGGCCAAACATGAATATACTGCCCATATTTTTCGTTGGTATTTTTTAAATTCTTTCAAGTTCTATATTTGTTTTGTTTTTGTTTTTTTTTTTCTATTTGACCTCTATTTTATAGCAACAACAACTAAAACCAGACTAGGAAATAAAAACTTTTTTCAGGAGTTGTATACTAAATATGTATTTTATGAAAAGGTAAAACCAATAAGACATGCTAGGCTACTGAATATTTTTACAGACACTTTTTGATTTCTTAATTATACAGATATTAAGTATAGGGTAGGCAATTAAAAAGTTTAAATTTAAAAATGCAATAAAACAAAATTGGTTTGAAATTTTGCCAAGTTTATTTAATTTAATTCATATTTGTTGTGAAGTACAATTGTTCCGGTTAGAAATGAAGTATTATTTCATTCATATGGCTGCCGCCGCTGGTCTTACAGTACTCCATTCGATCGGACCAATTTTCAAGAACTTTTTCGAGTGTATGAGGCAGGGTTGGCAAAACCGGGGTTTTTTAAATAAAACCCAGCCCACCGGGCTTTATTAGGTTTTTTGATGGATTTTTTTGGGTTTTATAACTGCTTGCGAATTTCGTTCAAGTCGAAAATATTTTTGGTTTTTAGTACAATTACATCTCTTTTAGTATTTATAATGCAAAAAAATTAAAAATAAATATATTGGGTCCACCATCTAACGTTTTTTTTCAATTAGAGCTTATTTCGTGAATAGTAACACTTCGATCTTGTCTGATTTAACAGATAATTAGTTTTATCCTTCCGTTGAACGAATATGGTTATGTATACGCTTGAACAACGCTGGGAAATAATGCGACATTACTTTGAAAATCATGGTAATGTTGCAAAATCAAAAATCGTCTTTTCAGGTGAAGCTCATTTTGATCTTGGCGGGTATGTAAACAAGCCAAATTGTCGCATTTGGGGAACAGAAAACCCGCACGCATACATTGAAAAGCCGATACACCCAAGACGAGCCACTGTTTGGTGCGGATTTTGGTCCAGAGGCATAATTGGGCCATTTTTCTTCGAAATGAGCAAGGAGTGGCCGCCATAGTCAATGACGATCGTTATTGGCCGATGTTGAATGAATTTTTGCTCACAAAAATTGAAGAGGAAGATATTAGCAACATTTGGTTTTAACAGGACGGCGCTACGTGTCACACAGCCGAAGCTGCACACGATGTTTTGCGCCCTGTTTTTGAAGATCGCATTTTCAGCCGCAGAGCTGATGTCGTTTGGTCACCTCGGTGCTGCGATTTGACACCGTTGGACTATTATTTGTGGGGTGCCGTCAAAGACAACTGTTACGCCAACAAACCAGAGACAATTGACGCTTTAAAGGACAATATTCGTGAAGCCATTGGTGAAATACAGCTGCACACAATCGATAATGTGCTTAAAAATTGGACCGATGGTGTAGGCTACTGCATGGCCAGCCGAGGCAGCCATTTGAATGAAATTATTTTCCATTATTAACCGGAAGGATTGTACTTTCAAGTAAAAAAAGAAATTTGAGAAAATATTCAGTAGTTTTATTTATAGCATTTTCGAAAAAAAAAAAATTTATTTGGTGGACCCTTTAGAAAATACAATGGTAAAGTAAAGATCACCACCAATTAGCAAGGATCTTCACCACTACACAAAAAAAATAATTCATATGGAGTAAGCTAGAGCGGATTAATCATCTACTTAGCTTCAAATATCAAATTGGTTAAAGAAACTGAAACAAAGCAATAGATGCTTTGTGGAAAGCCAGTATTGATCTTTCCAAATATTGCCTGTTTCGACGAATACAATACCTTTTGACATGTCACCGAAGCGCTTCTTTTAAAGATATATAAAATTATCTTCAAAGTGTATCGAATAAAATGAGGCAAAGAAGTAAGCAGTTATTCGATAAATTTTGCTTTGTAAATATTTGAATTCATTATCTTTTTGAGCTAAATAAACGGACCGAATTAAATTATAATTCCAATACGTAAAATTTAATTATTTTTGTTGTAAATAAACTACGAAAACCTTTAAATAAAAATAAAAAACCCACCCGGGTAGCAATGGCAACACGAATTTTGGCCCTTAAATACTCAATTGTGTCTGGTATATCGGTATAACACTTGTCTTTAACGGCGGCCCACAGAAAATAGTCCAACATTGTCAAATCGCAACTACTTGGCGTCCAACTGGCATCACCATTTCGGCTAGTTAAACGGCCCTCAAACGTTTGACGCAATAAATCGATAGAGGAAATAGATGTGTGGCAAGTTACACAATACTGTTGAAACCAAACATCGTTCACATCAATAGCATGAAAAGCGGGCACAAAAAATTCAGTTATCATGGTGCAAGAGGCTTCTCCATTGGCCTTACAGGTTGCGAAATATGAAATATGAAATGTGGGCCAATGATGCCTCCGCTGCACAAACCGCACCAAGCAGTCACTCGCAATGGGTGAATTGGCTTCTGTAAGACAACGCTTGGGTTTTCTGAGCCCCAAATACGGCAACTTTGCTTACTAAGCCTATGTCCACCTAAGCAAATGTCCACCTCTAGCAAGCCGGTAGACGTCAGAGCTTTTCATTAAACTTTGGACCACATTTTGCAACAAAGCTTCGCTTATCTCGTCAATGCAGCGCCGAATTTCAGTTTTCAGAGTGTCAGTTGTTTGTGGTTAGTTCACGTAAACCCGGCCAAGTGGCCAATTGACATCTCCAAATCGAAAAATTACTCGACCGAGAAATTTCTCATGCAATAATTGAATTGTTTAGCTGGCTGTGTGGCTTGTGACGCCATCCTGCTGAAAGCAAGTGTCACTGATGTCAAAATAAGCGAATTATGGCTACAAGAAATTGCTTATTATGGTTTGGTAGCGCAGAAAATTAACGGTAACGGCGTTTCTTTGCTCTTTTTCAAAAAAATACCGGCCAATGATGCCGCTTACCCACAAACCGCACCATAGTGCTCTTTCCTTGAATCTAATGGTTTTCTAGGATTGTTTGTAGATTTAGGGGCTCACAAACACATTTTTGTTTATTTACATAACCGCCTAATGGAAAATGGGCTGCGGAAAAGCTGCTCGAATTTTACGAAGTGATATAGAAAAATTTTCACCGTTTTGATAGTAAGTTTTCACAATTAAAATTATTTGTTCAAGAGTGTAGCGTTCCATAGTTAAAATTTCCCAATTTATTACTAAATAGGTGTCAAAGCTTGACAGCTCAAGTCTTCACAGTTCATCATCTTGGCTCTTGTGCAATAAAGGGTTAACGTAAATCGTAGCGTAAATCGATTCAATTTGTAACAGAATAGAATGAAATAAATATTGCCAGATTCAAAATAACCGCTGGTAAAAATTAAAACTTTTAAATTGTCCACCCTATATATATGTATGTATACATCGGCTTTTTTAGGGGTTAATAACTTTAAGTTGGCAACACTGCTTTATTGGCAACCGATTTAGCAGCTGGTAGTTGCTCATTATTAAGTTAGGCTTAACACATTGTTATGGGTAGACTTACACCAGAGCAGTGCTTGGAAATTGTTGAATTGAATTTTCATTTAAAATTTTGTTCTCCGATGAAGCCCACTTTTGATTGAATATATCAAAACATCATGACATCCACACAAAATTATAGTTTGTTGAGCTTTATGGGCGGAATCATTGACCCACATGTCTTCAAAAACGATGATGGTCAGAATGCTACTGCCAATGGTGGTAATTAATAATTTTTACGTACCTAATATACAAACATGTGGTATGGTTTATACTCGTATGGGGTTGTATGAGTGTTGGAGTTACTGAAGCATTAAATGTAATTGAAGATACTATGGATCACAAGGTTTATATTTTTATTTTAAAGACCTATACATAATACAGCATACAAAAATTAATCTATGGTTAAACACTGCTCAACACAAGTTTTGTTCCCTTTAATTTCTTTTGTGTTATGAAGCATTTCTATGACCCTGACTAAGAAAAAAAAATACTGGGAGATTACTAACAACTTTTTGTTGTGAACTGAGCAGTTTGATAACTTGGGCAAAAAAATACAAAAAATTAATACAAAATTTCTACTGAACACTATCAATGATATTTTATAAGATTTCAATGAATGAATGACTTTAGGTAAAACTCGTTGGAAACTCCAGCAGTAGTCTGTCCTTGATAACGCTCTTCCGAAGAATCTGATGCCATCTTTCACCCTGTCTCTCATTAAATTCACCCAGATTTAGTGGAAATCGATCCAAATGTGATTGAGGGAAGTGAAGTTATACGCTCATGTTCAATTCAAATTTTTAAAATATTAAAGTTCAAGTTTTACAATAAAAATTTTACAATATTAAGACAGCAGCGGTCGCCAAAAAATTTGGAATTCTTTTCCAAAATGACTGAATGCAGCTATAAAACAAACGGGATTAATAATTTAATATTAATTTTCAATCTAAAGGGTCCGCCATCTAACGTTTTTTTTCAGCTAGTGCTTATTTCGTGAATGGTAACACCTAGCTCATGTCTGATTACGTTACAGTCAATGGCGATCGTTATCGGGCCATGTTGAAAGAATTTTTGTTCACAAAAATTGAAGAGGAGGATATTCACAACATTTGGTTTCAACAGGACGGCGCTACGTGCCACACAGCCGAAACTACACTCGATGTTTTGCGCCCTGTTTTTGAAGATCGTATTATCAGCTGCAGAGCTGATGTCGTTTGGCCACCTTGGAGCTGCGATTTGACACCATTGGACTATTATTTGTGTGGTGCCGTCAACAAGCCAGAGACAATTGACGCTTTAAAGGACAATATTCGTGAAGCCATTGGTGAAATACAGCTGCACACAATCGATAATGTGCTTAAAAATTGGACCGATCGTATAGGCTACTGCATGGCCAGCCGAGGCAGCCATTTGAATGAAATTATTTTCCATTATTAACCGGAAGGATTGTACTTTCAAATAAAAAATTGAATTTGAGAAAATATTCAGTAGTTTTTTTTTTTTTTTTGTAACCAATATTCTATAGTTTCTAATTAATATTTTCAATAATTATGTTCAGCGGAATTTCGTATTTTTTCTTTACTAATAAATAATATAATAAAAGATTTTGGAATAAAACAGAGTGAATATTGTAGGAAATTTATCATTCTATCTAGTAATTATTCCATATTCGTTTATCAAAAATCTCTTTAATACGACCATTAAATCACCCATGAAGTTGAAATAGCTTGCAGTGCCAATATTTATCTTCGTCACTGTCTATACGTATATATTGGACATCCAAAACAAGCGAGTTAAGGTTAAGGCGTGATAGTGACGTGAACCGAGCACTGAGATCTTGCGATTTAATCACGATATACTCTTACTCTTATTTTTGAAGTTGAAGGTCCATGCACATAACCTTGAAATTACTACGGCCGTGAAAGCCAGTACTGAATATTCTAAATACCACTCAGCGAACCATCTGCGGACATTGCATGTTTTTATATTCCATACATATTCCAATAAAAAATTTCGACGGTATTCATTACGCTTTGACTAACTAACACTTAAAGGAAGGAAGTGCTTAATGAAGTACTCATTAAAATTAGTATTGATTTATTTAGAAGGATAAATTGTAACAATTTTTTGAGTAGCAACTAAAGACGCTAATATTCCTTAAGCCCCTACGGTACTTTAGAATTTTAAATGATACACTGCCAAAATTGTCACTATGACGATGAGTTTTTTAATCTAAAATCTATGTATGTCTTAATCCCTTTTTGGGGTAAATAAAAATCTTGCTTTGGTAAACTTCATGCCTATTATGTTTCAAAATATTTGCTAAGAATTTAATAGAATGATATGCTTACTAAGGGTGTTTGAATTTCAACAACTCAACTCTTTGGCTGAGTATGTGCCTTTATCTCGATACTAAAGTTCATTCAAATGAAAGACTTTAGAACAACATAATTCATAATACGCACAATATAATGTATGATGTATACTATTATGTATTGTCTTATGTTTGTGTATTATAATGTTTTTTAAAAGAAAGTATTTTATGCTGACTAAGTAATTTCTTTAATATTTAAAAAAATATATAAAAACATATACATTGACAGCTTAACATCATATAGACTCTGTGAACTAGGAATAAAAAATAAATATGTCTTAAAAACAAATACTTAAACTTGAAATGTTTATTTGCGTATCTATAGAATATTTGCCTTCAAATAATTTAATGGGTACTGATTAAGGAGATCGATTATTTGACTTTTTTCAAATACCGGTTTTCGAGTAATTAGAAAAGTAGCATTTAAAAAAAATCGGTTTTCGGTTAATAATTATTCAAGTAACCGGTTAACCGGTTCTTTTATTTAAATAAAATTGTTTTTAATTCTTGAAGCACAGTGCTGGACCACGTCATTTAAAAAATAAGCAGAAGCTGACGGAGAGTTTAAAATTAGAATGGCAATCAATACTAACAATAATTCTAACAAATCTCATAAAAACTATGCCAAAGCGGTGTGCGGAGGTGATAAAAAACAAAGCTTATTACACGAAGTACTAAAAAATGCTTAAGTTTGGAACAGCTACTCAAGGAGCTAATTTCCTTTTTGTTGTATTACTTGGTAGCGAATGGAATTAAAGGTTTGTTATTATAGTTATAATTTAGGTGCCTAAGAACACAAAAATTAAAAATTACTTTTGTAACATACGAGTCCTTAATTGCCTCGGCAAGAAAATTTGCTTAGATATCGAGCAGCTTTTTATGTAAATTTATGCATCACGTATTTAATAGTGTGTGTGTCACTGTGTTGTGTTAGGTAAGATACCCACCTTCCAAGCAAGAAGTCGTCGGTTTAGTCCCAGGCCACACCATCAATTAATTTTCACTGCACAACATTAGCGACTGGTTATGCGTATTTACGCTGTGCAAAACTTAACTAACTAATATATCTGCCGTTCGGAGCCGGCGTTTGTGGGTCGCTTTTAATGAATCTTGTTGATTATTTTCTATATATAAAAATCAATATTTATTTACAAAAGACGAGAGAGAGTTATTGTTGCTCAAGTGTGCATATCTTTTTCGATCTACCTTGGTTTTAAAGTTCTTTGTGAGACGTTCAAGGTTGTCAAATATACAAAAGTAATACATAAATTTATACAAATAGTTTAACGATAAGCATATTTGCAATAAAAAAAATACACAAACGTATAAAAATTATATTAATTTATATTAACCGGTTATTCGTGTGAAATCGAGCGGTTTAAATTAAGATTTTGACAAAACCGTAATCGACAAAAACAAAAAACTGGTTAAAACCAGTCAAATAATAACCGTCCAGCCTCCCTAGTATTGATTATAGAAGGAAGATTTTTTTTGTAATACACTTTAAATGCGAAATCTATATACTGTTTCGTTTAGGGATGCCAATTCTTGGGATAGTGTACGCGTGAAGATATGCATTGGAAAAATGACGTTTTAGTATTTTATTATGGTATATTTTGAAAAAAGCTCAAAAAATAGCTAAATTATATTTTTTAAAGTCAAACACCAAAAATTTAAAAAAAATATTAAAATAAATAAAATATTAAAAGTGTAGCTTTAAGTAGCATTTAGTAGACTTTCAAAATTGCTCATTGTTAAATAAAATTTTCACTTGTTGGTCATCATTTTCTTTGTTCCATATGTATATCATCTATATGATATTGTCACTTTTGTTGTATCGTTGGAATTAATTTTCATGCATAGCTCGTTAGTTTTCGAATATTTCGTTTAAGATTATATTTGATAGGAATCAAGCTGTTACTTGTATTTGTATTCATTCCAAAGTTTTCATGCTTTTTCGTATCTGAATGCTTAACCAGGACGTAGTGTTTAGCGGCAATTTGCGCAATACAGTAAATACATATTGCTTTAGACCCATCTATTTACATGATTTTATCGACTTTTTAAAAATCGGATGAGCTTTCATATTTTCCTTTGGGTAAAATAGGCGAACGTTTTTTCGGAAATACATAAAAGACAAGCGTAATTGGAAGGAAATTTGCTTTATTTTCAACTGGTGATGAAAAATTAATTACATGAAGAAACGAAATATATTATGCAGTATATAAATAGTATTCTATAAAACAGTTAATGTCTTTGAAAAACATAGGTGGACGTTGAACTTGGAAAAAAACGTATGTGTGCCAGACTTTCAGTTCATATGTATTTTTTAAATTTCATTTTGACAAATGGCTTATTTTGTGGAATCAGATACGAGCTACAGGATGAATGAATTTTTTCCAACAAGAGAGCTACCAGCTGGCTGTTCAGCAAGCGACAGACGAACAACTCAACAAAGAAAGTGTAAGTTTTTGTTGCTCTACACCAAAATGCGATTCTAAATCATTGTTGTTTTACTCTTTGTTGCTATACAAGCAATGGTATCGGTTAATTCTTATTTCGGTAAAAAAAATGTTACACAAATTTTTTTCGTTTAAGTTCCTAAGACCGTCTACAGGCATTCGCAAAAGTCCACTGAAATGAAATTGATGCTTGACATACCACTATTTTATGTATTATGAATGTAAACATATTAAATACTTACGAAAAAATTCCGGACTCAATCCAATAATATTGTTTTTTAATTTTAATTTTCAATAAAATCATAAGCAATTTTTTGGTCTTTTTGAGTAAAAGAATTGATTGTTTCCGCCAAACTATTTTATTCCGCACATTCCAATTGGTACCGTTATTTTGAGAATTTTATACTCATTTCAAATCATAAGGTTGTCCGAGTGTAACGTTGGCCAGTTTTTCTTAAAACCGTTTGCAGTTCTTCTTAAATACCTAAGTTCCGTTCAGACTAAAATAACATAGCTTAAGTGAAATATAAAGGTATTATAGAATAATAACACTGTGCGACAAAAATTTTTAAATACCTGAAAAATGGTACTAATTTTCTGATAGGCTCTGACGACTAAAACAAGGATCTGTTTTTGGAATTTTCTAAACACCTGCAAAATCTTGATTTACGGGTAAAAAACCGATTTTTCAGACCTTCATGCACTTATAAGCTAATAACTTAGCTGAATATTATTCTATTTTAAGTTCCTCTTCGGATTTGGAAAGACGAGAAACAGACCTTTTAAGCGATACAGGGTGGGCCATTTAAAAGTTTAAATCTAAAAATACAATAAAACAAGAACTATTAGAAATTTTGCAAAACGGGCCTCACAGTACCCCATTCGATCGGACAAATTTTCGTGAACTTTTTTGAGTGTATGGGGTCGTATCTCGCCAATGGCATCACAAATGTTAGCCTTAAAACGCTCGGTGCCAACTGACATCACCATTTCGGCTAATTGAATAGTCATCAAACGTTTGACGCAATAAATCGATTGTGGCATAAGCTGTTCACATCAATACCATGAAAAGCGGGTACGAAAAAATCGGTTACTATGGTGCGATAGGTGTCTCTATTGACCGTAACAGCAACGTCGTCCTGATTTTTGAATAAATATGGGCCAATGATGCACCTGCATGTCCAATAAATTGATATTGGACCATTGAGAGAAATATTCAATATCAGTTTGCAGAGATGATTGACCAGAAATATTATTTAAGGATTTAAAAAGTTTAACGTCGTCCGCATACATTAGAACTTTTGAATTGCAAATAACAGAAGAGAGATTTCTGAAGGACCTGTTATTCGAGAAGTAACGTAGACGGGACTTAAAAGTAACGTGATCAAAACGTCAAGTGTGATTGGTTGGTGAAAAAAAAAACGTGTCGCTGTTTTTCCAAATAAACAAGAAATAAAAAATAAATTATAAATTAATTCATGCTCTTGAACCAACAATATTAATTTTTTATCATCCATTTTATTTAAGTTTATTATTATTTAATAATTATAATTTAAAAAATATAGTTTTAAATTTTTCTTTATTTATTTCATTTAAGCGCGAATTTTTTGTTTACGCTTTTATGTCAGCTGATGTTGTGTGTGAAAAAAAAAAAACGGAGAAAAATTCTGTTGAGAACTACACAACACGTCTACGTTACGTTCGTTACATAACAACTAACCATTTGTATGTATTCTCCATTTAGTTATCGTAACAGCTGATACGTCACGTCTACGTTACTTCTAGACTAATTTGGCCTTAGTAACTAATATAAACAATACAAGACACAAATGACTATCCTGTTCTACTCCAAAGGGAGCACCAATGACTTTAGGTTCTAAGGTTTCGAAAGCTTAGAAACAGCATTTTTAAATTTTACTTGTTGAGTTCTTCCAGAAAGATAAGAATTAAGTCAACGAATTGAATTATTACTAAATCCAATGCATGCAAATTTGAGAAGTAAACTGTCATGGTTAACTTTATCAAACGCGTTACTAAAATTGGTAGAGGTAACATCAGTTTGCTTGGAATGAATAAAATCATCATGAAGATAAAAGGGACGCAACGTGATGACATTAACTCTCGGCTAAAATCTTTCTAAAAGTTTTGGTATTGCATTCAACTTGGCGGACTGTCAAGTTTGCTTCGATTTTTAAATAAGGGTATTATAATACCTTGATCAAAACCTTAAACACCCGCGTGGCGGTCCCATCGTTCAGATTTTATTTTTTTTTTTGCTGAGTTGGTACATCTATTGTTGTTATTCCCGCTAAATCCTAGTGTCATAGCTTCAAATTTACAAAAGCTACGTAGTCAAGAGTACTTCTATCCCCATCTTTGTAAAAAAGTTTTTACAACTTTAGAAACGGCTGCTAAAACGCGTTCCCCGTAATGGTTTTTTAACGCGATTAAACAGAAGAAAGGTTGCTGTTGGATGGTGTTTGTTGCATTTCTTGTCAAAAAAAATAAAGATCACACTGTTCGGCGATACGTTATCATGGTGAAAAATATACGAGTTTTCTGCCCACAATTCTGTTCTCTTTCGGCGAATTGCTTTACGCAAACGTCCCATAACGCCCAAATATACTCTTTGTTTACTGTCTGGCCTTGTGGCAAAAATTTATGATGCACTACACTGTTGTAATCCATAAAAACCGTAAGCATTGTCTTATTTCTTGACCGAAAAAGATGGTTTTTTGGTCTCGGCTCATTTGCCTTTTGGATTGCGTGTCGTACTCATAAGCCCACGGCTCGTCCCCAGTAGTGATCCTTTAAATTAATGTAGGATCTGATTCAGCTTCGCAAATCATGCCTTTTGCACAATAAAGATAAATGTACTCTTAGCTACATAGCTTTTGCAAATTTCAAGCTATGACGCGGAAATATCAATACCAGATGTACCACTCTAACAAACAAACAAAAAAAAAAAAAACTCAAATTGGAACGACGGGACCCCGCAACATGGGACTTATTCCGGAATTTGATCATCGTAGTAAATGATTTTTTCCAAATACAGTCAGAGGACCACAAAGAAGTTCAGAATAGTTTTTAAGGATATAAGTAGGTATTCCATCATGACCAGGATAACATAAATACTGTAATGACGTGATATTTGTTAAAACTGTCTCAGTACCATAAAATACGAATGAATAACTTTATCTTTTGTTTTTAAGAATAAAGTAATTTCAGAAATAAACTGCATCATTAGTTTTTTCATTAAACAAATAGTTTCTTCAGAATAAGACTTTATCTGGATGTGCAAGACGAAGATAGCTCAACAACTCCGGAATTTTGCAACCAGACACGCTCTAACCTTGACAGTTCGTGATTGGCTGCCAATAAACCATCATCACATATGGGAAGATATTGAGGCAACAAGTAATCAAGCCGTATTGCTTTAAGACAGCAATGCCATCCACTGGCGAAACAAGTAAAGAAGGCTTGCAGAAGGTGAGAGATTGAAGTTCCTGGAACGACTGGCAACAATAGCAAAAGAAGCAGCTGCCCAGAATAAGAAAACTACTTCAGAAAATTGGCCAAAGAGTGGCGACTTGAAAGACTGTAACAATTTGAGAGGAATTACTCTACTTAATACCATATGTAGGATACTTGAAGTTATAATACAGGGAAGGCGTCAAAGCCGAATAGACAACAGATTTCAAGACGAACAAGTAGGCTTCAGACCGAATCGAAGTTGCGTAGATCTGGCCAACACTTTACGCATAATCATAGAGCAATATATGGAATGGCGTACCAATCATACCAACTGCAATATGGAAAGCTATAAGACTAAAAGGACTACTCCAAAAATAGTTCGAATAGTTAGAGCGATGTACGAGAATTCAAAATTTTCAGTTCTTCACAAAGGAAACATCAGTCAGATATACCACACCAGTGGTAGAGTTAAGCAAGGATGTCCACTATCACCTCAGATGTTTACCATCGTGCTAGATGACATAATGGGTAAAGTGTGTTTGCATGCGATCTCCAAAATGCACTCGAAATTGAAAGGTCTAGAAAGATTCACTCCCAATGTGAAGCTTAAAATAAATAGCAAGAAAGCCAAGGTTACGGGAATAGACATTACTACAACGGAAAACATCATACCGCAAGGTCCACGAGTCGAGTATGTAGATAGTTTCTGCTATGTAAGTAGTGTAATAATTACAAAAGCAGTGCGGGAACAGTCGTAGACAAAAAGCTCTATAAAGGGGAAACGGCATTCGGACGACTGCAGTCAGTATTCAACTCATGTGTTAAATTGGTTTTGCTGTTTGACAGTGAAATCTGGCTTGAACCGAACAACATCGCCTAAAAGCTCTAGGTGTTCATCAACAGATTCCACAGAATCATTTGCAGAATATTCTGGCCTAATACCATAAGTAATACAGAACTGTAGAACATGACTAATGAGAAAGCGATACTGAAGTAAGAAAATAAATGAATGAATGAAATGGGGGTAGATTGGACAGACGAAAAAGTCTCGATAATATCACGAGAATATCAAATAACCGTGCTTGACCAGAGAACAGCTATAACACAATTATCCGGGAACTCGAACAGAACAGTCTAAAGTGGGCAGTAAACCGTGTAGAGTGGAGATGCTTTGTGGAAACCTTATGGTGACGTTTTGGGAAAACCAAAACAAAGCACAGTAAGAGGTTGCTTTATATGGGGGTACGTTAGGCCACTGCAAAAAAATCGAGGTAATAGTAAGGAAGAATTTTTATTTTTAAATTTTTTAGACTCAACTCACTACTGGCTCTCCAACCAAAGTCAAAATAGTGAAGGTCAATGCCGACCAATACGGACGCACATAGATGAGTTTTGGTATTGTGCACATCGCAAATGGAAGAGAATGAAAAATGAAGTTATAAAGAAATTGTGTGCCAAAATCTGTTGAAAGTTCTATACAGTTGAACTTCTCTATAATGAATTCACATGGGATCAGAAAATCATTTTATTAAACAAAAATTGCATTAGAAAGAAATTATATTTTTGTAATTAACAAAATTTTATCTAAAATAATTACTTACTTTTGTGTGATTACACTATTCCATATTTCTCCATCATCAAAATCTAACGGCATCTAGCCGTTTACTTTAATTTACTTTAATCGTATGCTTAAGTCTCATTAATTGTTGACGTTAGAACACAGCTCCAATTGTTAGACCAGGTTGTAGAAGCTCATCGAGAACAATTACCTTCCAATCCAACCAGAAACACAGCTATATCTTTTTTGATTTAAGTCCCAGTTTTGCCACCGTCTGCAAAGCTTCACTTTGTTTCGCCCCTTTGTACCTGTCCACTCTTCATTGCCTTTATTGCTCGCTTTGGAAATGTTTCGATTTCGTTCTGTTTTAACAGTGAATCGCATATGGAAATTTGGTCTATTAATTTTGTCGCTGTTCTTTGTACAGTGAACTTTCGATAATGTGAACTAATTAATGTCGGGGTAGTTCATATTTTCGAATTTGTTCATGTTTTCGATTGTGATTTTTTTTATATATATATTACTAAGTTATTCTTTCTAAAAATCATTTCTGCAAGGAATGAAAATGCAAAGATTACTAAAAAAAACCTTTTTGTAATTTATTTGGAACATAAAAAGTTTTTAAAAATCCATTTTATAAAGTAGTATGTACATAAAAAGGAAACAAAATATTACGACAAAAAAATAAATAAAATTTGCAATGCAAAAAGATAGGTACATACATATATAATTAAATATGGAAATGATCGGTTATTATTTTCTGATTTTTCTTTTGTTCGACCAGCTTATTTACCGCCAATTCCCTGATTTTTTTCAATACTTTAATGTCAGTTTGATCGACCATTTGAAATTTAGCCCATTGGAGAGCTTTGTTAAAAATTTCGACAGCTTCTTTGGCTTTAATGTTGTTTTCAGGCGCTTCAATTAAACAGTCGTCATCATCGTCGGACTCTTCAATTAAATCATTTTCATCAAAAGGCCTGACATCCTCACAAGGATTATTGATCCAATCTCTAATGTTTACAGCAGTAAATACTTCCTGAGGGCACAATGTCTGTAGAAGATCTGCGGAAGTATTTTCTAAAGATCTAACCTCTGATTTCCACTTTTCTTTTAAATCGCTCAAAGGAATATTAAATTCAGGATCGTCTTCATCATTTAGCATATTCAAAATATTTTTCCAAAAGTTAGATAAAGTTTATTTACCAACTCGGTTCCAGGATGCCTCTAGCATACAAAATCTTTCTTTAAGTGTGATTTTTTTCATCGATTCAAACAAATCCCCCTCTTTTGCAATAATTGTTGCCAGAAGACTGTTCCTATAATGAAGTTTGGTGATTCTAATTGCATTTTGATCCATTGGCTGGATCAGAGTCGTTACATTTGGAGACATGAACATAGCTTCTATGGATTCTGGTGGATGGGATGGGGCATTATCTATTAGGAGTAAAGCTTTTACTGGTAATCCTTTCTTCGTTAAAAAATCTATCACCTTAATGAAAAATAAAACAGTAAGAACCCCAATTGAACTATTTTTACATGTTTACTTACCTCTGGCACAAAACAATTGTGAAACCATTCTTTAAAAATGGAAGAAATCATCCAAGCAGACTTTGAATTTCTGTAGTTTACGGGACAGATAAAAATTTTAAAACTCCGGGGATTTCTCGATTTACCTTTGCTTTTCCATTTTTGCACCTGGAGCGCTTTTCTACAATGACGTTACATATGTCCATACTCATCGGCATTATACAACTGATCATTGGGTAAACCGAAATCTTCTATCTTTGCTTTCAATTTAATTTTAAAAGGATTTACGAATTCAGGTTGCGCAGAAAGTTTTTCACCGCTTATCTGAAGGAGCCGAATTCCGTATCTCTTTTTAAATTTTTGTAGCCCCCATCGCTAGCATTGAAGTCATTTCTGTTTTCACTTATGTTTTTGTGAATTTGTTTGGCTTTCTCTTTCAACATCAACCCACTTATAGGGAGGTTTTTATTCCGCATGCAAATAAACCATTTATAGAGCGATTTTTCCATTTTTGGGAGTTCTGAAGATCGTAATGTTTTGTGTTTTCCGGGTCCATAAAACGTATTGTTCATACATTTTAAAATATTGTCTTTTTTATTTTTTATTGAACATATCGTTAATTTTGCAACTTTATACTTTTTACTTAACACTGTAAAGATAAAAATTTTCGACTGTTTTTAGACATTACTAATTTTAAAAATAAATTCATGAACCTACCGCAACAAGTTACATAAAGCGACTAGCATTAAATACCTTTAAAATAATGGCATACTATGGTATTTATTAATTCGGGGATTCCCAACATTAAAAATAAATGCTTCTACAAAATTAAGAAATCCCCAAAAATTAAAAAAATTTTTTACTATTTAGAGCCATTAAATTTTCTTCACTATTAAAAGCGCCCATATAAAAAAGTGAGTGTTCACATTAGTGGATAGTTCATTATATTGGATGTTCACATTACCGCGAGTTCACTGTATATCTAGATTTTTGCAAATAACTTATAGCTGTTTAGTAACGAATGCCTAATTCCCTAGCAACATGCACGCTGCTAAGGTGCTGGTCTTTTTCAACTTTTTTCATGATCTCGTCGACTTTTTTAGTGCTTTGTAGACCAGTGCGAGTTGGATCATTAATATCAAAGTTATCAGATCGGAAACTTGCAAACCAATACGTTTCTGTTTTTTTGCAGTTACAGCTAGTTTCTGCAGCAAGCTGTTACCCATTTTTACGTGTTCTATACTGTAAAAGCAAAAGCGGTAATGTTCAAAGCAATTTTAATAATGTCTTCCAACAAAGTGTAGCTTATATTGTCATCTTTTAAACAAACTTTAATTTTGCCTGAGGAACTAAACATTACTAAAGATACTACATTTCAGAGCCATATACCAATAATTTGTAAAGTAAGTTTATCAAGTAACTAATATATGAATTGATGAAAAAACGTATTGTAATCTAAGTAACATTTAAGTGGCATTCGCCACATCTTCACTGGCAAATTTAAATCCAAATAATGTTTTTACAACAATTCCATTACGTTTTTTTTTTTTTAATTTATCGTTAGATAAATTCATTCAACTGTAATGTGACTAATATTTCTAAGATAGGTGATAATTATATACATATTTAAATTTCTATATAACAATAAGAAGGCCCTTAAATATAGTATTCCAAATATTCAATTGTTTTATATTTATTTTCGCAGAAAATACTTTAACTTCTGCACACAAAATATTGTATTGAATGTTATTTGTGAATATATATTTTGTCTGTTTATTTGTATATTTGTAAACATATTAAGTTTTCCTTATGTGATTAAGTTGATAAATTTGCGTTACTTTCGTTTATAATTGATTTGAGAATTGCATGACATTTTGTATATAAAATCATGTAGATTTGTGGGTACATATGTACATAAAAACGTGTGCATTTTTAATGGTTTGTGTTCAAAGGCATACATCACATTACGTGATTCGCATAACGTGATAATAATCAATTAAATAACACTCATTAGCCACAAGAGACATTATCCCTACAGTAAATTGGGTCATGTCATTAAGTACTAAGCAGGTTTCGGATTTCTTAGTTTAAATAAACATATGTAATGTAAATTTTCAGATACAAAGTTTTTATTTCACAAGTTTCACAGTTCGGTATACACTTTAAGTGCCTGAATTGGGTTTAAGAAAATCTCAATTCCTTGTCATATTTTTTCCAATAGAACATGGAACAATTACACCAATTTTATTTTAATTGTTTAAATCATTTAGTGCCAGTAATTTTTAATAGTGCAATAATTTGTGTAAGGAGCCAGTTACATTATATTCAATTTTTGATTTTAATAAAGTGCTTGCTGCTAAATGGAATTATTTTTCTTTTAGAGAGAGTTTTATTGTGTCAGTAAGTAACTTGAAATTGCATACAATATAGTGAATCTGTAAAGAAAACTTAGAAATCAGGAGTACCCTCAATATTGAATGTATAGCACTCACTTACCCTTGTGAGAGAAAAATCTCCAGTTTAAGAGAAGAAAACCATAGATTTTTATTACTTTTTTGTAGAGAAATGCAAATGGAATGAAAAATAGTAAAAATTAAATTAAATTTGTTATAAAACTTTCGTTTTATTCTTTTTTTTAATTACACTTTTTGTTTTGTTTTGATGTGGAGACTTTTCGAACATAGGTAGAGGTGTATTTGGTATTTGAAATGTACATAGTACTTATTTAGTACTTTGGTACTAAATATAAACGAATGGGCAATTGTTAAGTTTAATGTTTAAAGGGAAAGAAAAATGAAAATATGAATTGGTAAAAGAAAAATAGATGTGTTTGAGAATTGCTATAGTTTTGCTCAAGAATAGTACGATTAGTTAGACTATTCTAAGGATATAAAGTGTTTATACATCTAAATACATATGTTCTATAATAAAAGAATCCTATAGCGGACGAATCGTTAATTTTCCCTTACAGTCCATCAATTAACTTTCTAACCTATTTTCCAATATAGAATAGTACAACTAGAATTCGAAATAGCGGTTTATACTTTATATACATATAAAGAATCTGGAAAACATAAGTAACACGGTTTATGAAAGCGAATAACATCGACTAATTGTGGTATAGACATCAAGGTATTCACATCAATTTACAAGTTAACTAAAAGTTATTTACAAGTGATTAATTAGAGTGTAAACAATTTAATAGGAAAGCGACATCTGCACAGTTCTTACCTATTTTCATTCGAAACACATCCTTAGATTAATATTAACTAAACAGGTAAAACAAAATTAAAATATTTTTGTTCGTGAGGGTAGAATTTAACGAAAATTTAATTTATAATAACTACTTCCTAAAAATTGGCCTATCAACCGTACTTTTGTGTCCTATTGATTTCGATTTGGGATGTCGAATTGAATATCCTGGTCAGGACCTACAATAGGAAATAGAAGACTTTAGCATTATATTTGAAATAAAATGTTAACTTAAACTCGTAAGAATAATTAAAAAATTGTTGGCCAAAATTTTTGGAAGAGGGCCACGTGCCCGTAAAAACCTTCGGTGATAATTAACAGGACCTAGGAACTAATTGGAGTAATCCAAAGCCACCTGTAGTTAACATAGCCTCGTCTACTAAAGCCTAATTGTAGACTGAGACACCACCATTAAACATCGTTAAAAACAAAGAAAAAATTATGACATTTATCACATATATCAATAGAAACTAATCGTATTTTCTAAAATACTAAACTAAATTTAAAATCTAAAATGCAAACCTAAAATTTCTAATTCATCATGAATAGACTCATGCCTGAACAACGCTTCGTCGAAGGGACTCATAACCGAATTTGCTTAGCGATGAAGCGCACTTCTGGTTGAATGGCTACGTCAATAAACAAAACTGCCGCATTTGGAGTGAAGGTAATCCTCAAGTGTATGTGGAAACACCGTTACATCCAGAAAAACTGACTGTTTGGTGCGCTTTATGGGCTGGTGGAATCATTGGTCCGTACTTATTCAAAAACGATGGTGGCCAGAACATTACAGTCAATGGTGATCGGTATAGAGCCATGATTACTAACTTTTTCATTCCTGAATTGAATAACCATGATGTCCAGGAGATGTGGTTCCAACAAGACGGCGCAATATGTCACACAGTTCGTGCCACAATAGATTTATTGAAAGACACGTTTGGTGACCGCCTAATTTCACGTTTTGGACCTGTGAATTGACCTCAAAGATCTTGTGATTTAACACCGATAGACTACTTTCTGTGGGGCTATGTAAAGTCATTGGTCTATGTGGTAAAACCACAAACGTTTGACCATTTGGAAGACAAGAGTCGCCGTGTTATTGCCGATATACGGCCACAAATGGTGAAAAAAGTCATCGAAAATTGGACGTCCAGATTGGACTACGAAATCATATCTAACATGTTATGCCACAAGATTATCTTTTTGATAAATAAAGTTCATGTCAATCGAATAATCCATCGTTGTTTTATTGCAACTTAAATTTCTATACCTCTATAAAAAACACCCCTTATGTATAAGACCTTAAAATTAATAGTAATATCGCAGTAATTTATGTGAATAACTAATATTGCACATACACTATTAAAATTTGTCTAAATTAAAATTTTTCTGTATAATACTACCTCAATTCGTTTGAAAAAATGTCTTAAAATTCTATTATATTTAAATCAGAATGATTTCTTCTAATGTTTTAACGTAGTAATTATCTATAACCTTAAACCTAACAAATACACTTACATGAATACACTTACATGATTTAATAATGGTCATTAGTTCAGGAAATTAAATCTTTATCTAACCTGAAAACTAAATATCACTGAACCTAATTATTATATACTAACACTCATGAAAATCATAATTACTTAAAGCAAGAAATCTCCATAAAGTAGCCCAGTAAACCACATCATCGAAATTATGTTGGAGGCCTTCATCATCAGATCGATATAATATGGTAAATCACATAATGTGCTTATCATTACTATTTTTTTTTAACAATTCTCTTGCATTAAACATTTAAAAAGAAACAACAATCAATAAAGAGTAATAACAATGATAGTTAAGAGCAAGCAATAGTAAATTTCAATGAAGATTATTAATTTCTGTAATAGATTAAAGATAAATGCAAAATGTATACTCTCTTAATTTCATGATCTCAGCTCTCTTGTAGTTTGTTTGGATTATTGTTTCTTTTATCTTTGTCATTTAATTACATATAAAAATGATAATTAACCTGTTGTGGGTCAACAATTATTTTTGGTTCAATATTTTATAAGGTTACAAGATATATTGCTTAGTATTATTAAAGTTCTTTGTTATTATTATTAATTGAAATATATGAAGATAATCCAAAATTACATTTTGAATATAATATGCTAAATTTAAATTTTAAATTTGTTGATTAATGTATTGAATAAATGATATTATAATATGAAAAGATAACTTAGGAGCTATGTGGGTCTGTTCCGTAATGGATCGTATAGAATAGATACTTGAATAGCCTTTAATTTTGGGGTTTCGAGATATGTTATTTTGGCTAGGAAACTTAGGTAGGCGTGGGTTACGAGGCAACATCCCGCAACAACAGCAGAGGTGATGAAATTAGTAATAGATAAAGTTGACTAACCATGCCTCATTTTATTTATTCTCAATATGACTAGATTTGGGCATAATTGAGTATGTAATCTAGTCATTCCGGCCCTTCCATCTGATACCACCTGTACTAAAAATTGAGTCTATAATAAAATTTTGGTATTGGATAAAATAAAAAAGCGAAATTTCGCAATCAAATTACCTTTAAGGCTATTTTTTTTTTTTTTTTTTTGTGGCAAAAGAGCAGTAGGTTCACATAAGTACCTAATTACGTACCTATGACTGATATAAATAAAATATTACTCATACGTACGTACAGATAATTTTATTACGGAAGAGTATTTTTTTTAGTTTATTCAAGAAATTAAACCGTTTTTGAATTACACGAATATATGTACATTTGTTGTGCAACCTCCACTAATTTCGAAATAACGGTATATCTCGAAAACAAGAGCTAACCTCAAAAAAGGTTAGCAGCACTGGGTTAAGCGTACTCGAATTAGGTTTACCCACCAAGTGCCGCACTTTTTGGTTTTTTCAACTAGCGTAGTGTAATCGATGAATGGAGGATACGTATTTAAGCCAAATAAGATGTTTGTTTATTACCTTTTACTACAGCGTTAAACTTTTGCGGTTATAATACAAAAAAAAAATAAAAAATACCACTACGTAACATTGTTAAAACTTGACCAAATTTATTGGAAACCTGATTATTAATTATATAAAAAATTATTTTCTAAACTGGTTGGATTTGGATAATTTGTTCTTCCAATACTTTAATTAAAGAGAGAAGCAAAAGTTAAATTATAGAAATTGTATGTAACTGCTCTTGTTCAATATTATAAATGTGTAAAATTCACGATTTTTCCTTATTATAACATATTCCGTTCAGAGCGTTGTATCAGGGTATTATACACTATGGCCTTACCAATAAAAACTTAAAATAATTTATTAAAAAAAAAAAAAATATTGTACAAAGAATATTATTCCAGTTTATTTTCTAGGGAATTAAGAAAACTTATAAATATTCCTTTTGATTTTCCTCTTTCTTATGATATGAGTTTATTTTTGCGTCTGTTATCCATTTTAATTATTTTCTATGCTTCAAATCCACTGAGGCGTCTTATTCTTTTTTACCACATCCTTTTAATTTGAATATTAAAATTTCATGCAAATTTAAACTCATCCTTTTTCAAATTTGGTTTGAAAAGTGAAAGATATTTAAAAAAAAATTAACCCGAATAAGTGTTGAGAAAACTAGGAAAAGAAAAGAAAAATACGAATGTATCCTAATTTTCAAACTAAAACATTTCCGCAAAATATGTTAATTTCCAAAAATATTCACTAAAGTTTTTAAGTTTAAAGTTTATTTTACTTGTTTCTATGTGTGCGTGTATTTTTTAAAAACGTCTTCTCTCTCGGTTTTTTGTAATGTTTGAGCTTATTTTCCTGTTTTAAACACAAGCACGTTTATATGTTTCTTTCAAGGCACTTAAATATACAGAGTGTAACCGAAATATAAGGACAATGGTAGTATGTTGAGCATTAAAATTATAAATTATCAATAAAGTCTTCATGAAGTAGTTAAAAATTATAACTTTTAATTCAAGAAAATATATTTTGTAACTAATTTTTAACAATACAAAGTCTATGTGCACTAGGATTTTCTATATGGACTTATGTGAGCTGTGCCGTAAGCAGAGTATATTAAACCTACACTAACTTCAAAAAGTACGCAGAGAGCATAAAGGCGTTATAAAATGTGTACTACGAATAAGGATAAACGGTACAAAAATATAAGAACAATCTGTAGTAAGATCGTGAACAAATTGAACAAAAATATAATTAGTGGGATAAGGGTGACTTCTCTCTATCAGTGAGCTGCACCCGATTCAATTTTTGACTCATTGAAAGGGAATTAAAATTTAACGCCACCTCCGAATAGCATATGCATTAGTTAGAGAAATTTTTCATGGCTTAAATACCACTGATAACACTGTTAAAATTTTCTGATGGTCGGATCTGGTATAGAACCGAGAACCTTTTGGTTGAAAGGTGGGTGTCTTACAGCGGTAAACATATTGTTACGAAAATAAACAATGCACCGTGAGGCAGGATATCACCATTTTTGGAATAAATTAAGCCGCTGGACGTAGGTGTAAGGTATTGGTTTCATTGGTAAGGTCGTGGCCTTGGTATTATGAATCAATGAAAAAACTCCGTTTTTATAGAAAAATAAAAAAATATATAAAATTAAAAAAAGGAATTTTGTTTTATCAAAACCAGTAAGCTAATGCGAATATTCATAAATATTTCTTAGGCCACACACACATTTGTCAATTTAAGGATTCATTATTATGTATTTATTCTCTAACGCTTTCTGTTTCATCAGTATCTTCGTCACGTTAAAATCCACCTTGTCAGATGATGAAATAACAGACACTTTGTTTTCTTAGACACAACCATTTATTTTGCCTTGGAAGTCTTGCGAGTTGACCTGACCACATAAAAGATATCTTCTAAATTATCAATCCTACTACATTTTCTTGCGTTATGCTCTGTAACTTTTTTAAATATTTTATTAATAGATTATTGCGCTTCTTCAGACAAAAACCCAATAGGTAATTTTAAATTTTGAACTACTTCCCAACTGTAAATCAACAATTTGTATAGCGTTGGCGACATCGAATAATACTAATTATTTTGAAGAACATTTCTACATATACATAACATAAATGTGTATTTTATTAGGTCGACATTTATCTGGATATTTTGCTGATATTAACTGCCTAAAAAATACTTTTAAGTACATTTATCATTGCAACTACCACCCCCAGGCTTTGGCTGATAGTCTAAAAGCAGTTTTAAACTCTTTTGAATTCTTTTTTAATTATCTTCCACCAATTGCATAAGAGATACACAGATATTCCTCAAGGCTACTTAAGCGAAATATATATTAATTTAAAGGTCGGTTTCTCTTCTTTCCAAATCCGCTGAGAAACTTAATATTGAAAAATATTCGAATAAATTATAAGCTTATAAGTTCATAAATGTACGAAAAACCGGTTTTTTTATACGTATCTCAAGATTTTGGAGGTGTTTCAAAAACTTCAAAAAAAAGCATCACATCCCAGGTGCTTATTTGTCGCACCGTGTTATTTACTTGCTTAAAACAAAACATAAAAAAATCTATTAAAGTATGCCTGAAATTCCGGTGGACAGCGCTTGGAAGAACGAAATTACTATAGCTGGAAACTACACACTTTTGACTAAGTAACCCATATAAAAATACGCTTGCTAATACTTGCGAGAAAAAAATCGAAGCCTTGAAAATGGAAATTAAGATTTTTTTGATAAGAAAAAATTATATTTTTTTAAATTGGTCCTACAGACGTCGTATTGTTTTCACTCATGTAGCTAAATTTAGCGTTAGTATAACGACAAGTATATACATGTCTAAAAGTAAACAAAAAAATAATAAAAACAAAATTGACGGTATTCCTATTGTTACGTTTTAGTCTTTTTAAAACGTTTGAGGTCGCTTAAATTGCGTTAAAATTAAATAAACTACACGGTTGTTGTTGTTTTACAGTTTTTATTTATTCCTCTATAACTTTTATACTGTTTGTCTTAATACAACACTTAATATTCCTTTATATAACACTTTTATTTCCGCTTAAACAGACTTTTCTTTATGATATCCAAATGATAACTGAAATACGTAGACAAAGCAGCCTCCTTATATAATTCATTGCCTACAGTTCGGAAAGTTCCGAAAATGTCTCAAATGATCTCATATCCTCTATCCGTTAATTTTAAACTCAAACAAATTTAAATGCAGTTCAACTAAGAAAAGTGTAAACTAAATTTCAAAATTAATCTTTTTTTAAATTGACTTTTTTCCAAAAAATTGTTCGGGCTGCCCCAACGTACAATGCCTAAAACAGAGACAAAAACATCAGTGCATATAGAACTGTATTGTGTGATTCTGGTCTATTGGTTTGTGTCAAGGCTGTCAATACGCTACCTTGGTAGTATGGCATTAATTTGTGTTGTGAAACGTTTACCAAATGCGTATTGAACGGCGCTACCTTACCGATATTTGGTGTTACATTTAAATTAAGGGAAAATGAAAAGAATGCTGTAATAAGTACAAGAACATTTCGAAGTAATGTCAATTGTATGTAAAACGCGGCGTGTTATGCCTGCATCAATTAGTTATGATTTAGTAATCATTGTGTAAAGACGTACCAAGAGTAGTGTATTAAGCAGATGTTTAATAAGTTGGTTACCGTATATTTATAATTGTATAAAGTAAAAGTGTGGAAATAAAAAGAGCTGTATGAAACATTAAATTCGCTGCATTTAGTGTATTTATTTATTTTTTTTTTAAGTTTACATATACATAATAAGAATGTCGGTTATTAATTTTGTTATTAAAACTTTTTGCGAGAGTGGCACCCAATAATGAAAACTATTTTGTTTTCATTGGAAATGAAAAAAAGTTTTTTTTAAGAAATATTAACTGAAAATACGGGGGAAAGAAGGTCTTTAGAGCTATATGATGGTGAGAAAATATTCATACCAAACATTAGCAAAGTAAGCACAAACAGACTTAACTTAATTTCGATACCAGATGGCATTAATTTCTTTAAATTTCTACCACTTTTTTCTCTGAGTGTAGATCAAGAATTTTAATTTGTGATAGAATTTTGTTTTATATTTTTTGTTACTCCTTTTTGAAACACATAGTTTCCACGTAAAACTTTACCTTCCTTAAACAACTTTCTCTGGTGTAGTGGAGAGGAGTTTTTGTTTGTTATAGATCCCTACCTTTTTTCTTTTCTCTTTTTCAAGAAAAATTGTTTTGTCTGGTATCTCAAGCGCTGATGTTGGAAAGTTAGTAATATGTTCACTTTTGTTTATATTAATAGTCGAAAAAAAAATGTAAAGCTAGTTCAAGGAAATCGGTTATAGTAAACAAACGCGAATTCTATCAAGATAACGATCCCAACCACACATCCGATGCCACAAAAATTTAAGCTAGGGTGACCAAAAACATGCATTTATGTCATAGGTTAGTGAATCTTTGCTGTGAGCATTGAATAGAAAAACTAATAAATTGAATGGGAATACTAATAAGCTAGATAATATTCGAGCAAGCTTATGTGGTCATGTGTACTTTGATTGACTCATAATTATTACGAGCTTATAGAAACACATTCGCGGACTACAGAGTTATGTGTATATACTCGTATATGATTGAACGTCATTTGAATGATGTGGCTAGGGAAGTTCATCAAAAAGGTGAACACCCTTGTGCAGAATTATGTGACATTATTAGCAATATTGAACTCCATACAGCTGGAAGTATGTACTTATGTATATAAAATCAATTCTATGACGCTTAATAATTGTGCTTTATTACAGAGGGATTGCAAATTATTACTGTTTGGTCGATTATTATATTTTAGAGATTCAAATTTAGTTTAAAATATTTTAATAATTTTTTTTTTTTTTTACTGAATCTTACACTTAAAATTGGATGAAATGATGATTTTCCTATTATTTATAAAGATAAATATCTCAATTATAAATAAGTTTAGAGGATTTATCTATGGAAAAAACTTGTCCGAATATGCGTGAGAGTCATTGTATGTGTATGTAGAGTAGTACGTACTCCTAAAATATCATAGTTACTTGGTAGGCAACGTGCTACATAAATATGCTCTATTCGCGCTGGCTTAATTAGATTATAGTAAAACAATCTTTAAGCCACATATTAATGTAATATTCTTGCTAGTCCCGCTAAATTTCTAGAACTTCTGCAATCAATGTGTGTAATGCACGTTACATAGTCACAAGGTAGGAATATAATTTCATGAGGCTTCCGATAACAAAATCTTTTCACCTATTAGGTCACCAGTTTTTATAAAAAACAGCATTAAAAAACATATTCCGTTTAGCCGATTAGCTTCTTTTAATTGCTTCAAATAAAATAAATAAAGCGAATTTGTATTTGTAGTCTTTCTTTATGTTTATAGAGTGACTAGCTATATAACTTCCATTTAACATTTTTACTAACGCCTTAGCACGACTATACTGTTTGACTGTAACTGACTGACTAAGCAGAATGTGGCACCCTTTTAAGGTACAAAACTTTCCATTCAGCTAAGTTAGTTCAAAGGAAAAGTTATAATACTCGAAATTGAATTGGTAACACTGTTCAATAAAGGTAGCCTTGTCAGTATGAACGCAGCCTTGAAGCAAGCTAATAGAATAACTTCCACAGTAAAGTTTATAGCATTAAATGTTGCTACATCTTTATAAGCATTCTTTTATTTTCTTAACATTATTACTTTAAATTGCCTGTTATTCAGATTTCATCGGCTTTTCCCTTTCAGATACATGTACACGCAATAACTGCCAAAACACAGGACGTTTATAAAAAAATTTAAAAAAAACACACTGTTTTCTTTTAGTGCAACAACTTTAAGAATTTGTATGTTAATAGGAATATTGAAAACAACAAAATTTGTTTTTTATTTAAAACCTTCTCTTAACATAAACTAAGAAAAAAAATCAAAAACTTGTTTAGTTTGGCTAGGAAACCAAAATAAGCAATATAAAAATGGCTGGAAATTTTAAAATAAACACAATCAAAATTTGCATAAAACTAAACTAAACGAAATAAGGAAAATAAGAACGGAAGTGTAAAGAAAATTTATACAAAAAGTATATTGAAACAAAAACTTATGAGAAATATAACCAGACAAGCAACCAAACAACAGACCGACATAAAAATATGACGTGGTCTTAAAAAAACACCGACTGTAACTGCTGAACATGCTAACGAACAAGAAAATTCTTTAAAAAAAAAATTATTAAAAACCAGCAAAAAATATATCAAATGCGTGCTGCCATAAGGGAAAAAGTGTTATAATTAGTTTTCGAAGCATAAATTTAAATAAAACTAGTGGCGGCTATGTAAACAACATCAAACGAAAAACGAAAAAATTCTAAATACAAATATTTACGTTTGTACAGGGGGTAAGGATTTAGATTTCGCTTTTTTGAAAATAGACTTTGGCTTACAATTTCTTAGTTGGTATATATACACACAGCTTAAGTATTACAGAAACAAAATTTAAACCCAAATAAATTATTTTTTACACTTTGGAAAATTTGTGTATATAACCTTGCTGCCATTCTTCTTTATTGACAAATCCACATCTGAACGTAAAAGATTACATACAATTCATTCGTAATTAACTATAAATATTTCTTATGTACGATGGCGGATTGATATTGAAGCTAAATAAGTAGGAAAAAATAACATTTTTTTTTCAAAAACCATTCATTTCTCAACATAGTCTCCTTTTAGCTCAATACACTTAGTAGACAATTTTCCGACTTTTTATACCATCTGAATAATACGATTTTGGGAACTCCTCAAAATACGCATTAGCTTCGGTAATCACTTCTTCGTTTGAGATGAATCTTTTTCCAGCGAGCCATTTTTTCAAATTTGGAAACAGCAAAAAGTCACTAGGGGCTAAATCTGGACTATAAGGTGGATGATCAACCAATTCGAAGTGGATTTCTCGTAGTTTTAGCATCGGATCTAGTGCTGTGTGAACCGGTTCGTTGTCTTGAAGAAAGAGCACTTTTTTCTTGTTTAAATGTGGTCGTTTTTTCTTGATTGCATCAACCAATTGATCCAATAATGCACGATAATACTCTCCTGTGATTGTGGATCCCTTTTCAAGCTAATCGATGAGCAATATTCCGTGTAAATTCCAAAATACAGTGGCCATAACTTTGCTAGCCGATTTCGCTGTCTTCGCCTTCTTCGGAGCACTTCCGCCAGCTTCCACCCATTACTGCGATTGATTTTTGGTTTCAGGTGTGTAGTGGTGGACCCACGTTTCATCAACAGTCATTAATATACGCCAAAAATCAGCAGGAATATGCTTTATCATGTCCAAACACCGCTGTGAATTGATCTGTCGAACACGTTTTTGTTCAACACTGAGCAAAAGCTGATTATGCTTTATCATGTCCAAACACCGCTGTGAATTGATCTGTCGAACTCGTTTTTGTTCAACACTGAGCAAACGCGGCACCCATCTTGCCGATAGTTTTTGCATATGCAAATCTTCATCCAAATTGTGGAACACACGTTCATATGATATGTTTACCATTTCAGCAATCTCACGTATTTTGACCCGGCGATCATTCATAACGATATCGAGGATTTTCTTGATATTTCCTTCAGTAACCACCTCTTTTGCCTTACTGTTGATGGTATTCTTGCAGTGCTTGTTCGGCCCCGTTTAAATTCAGCAATCCAATATTTTACCATATAATCTAACGGAGCAGATTCGCCGTAATGTTTATTAAGCCTCTCTTTTGTCTCTTTCACCGTTTTGCGTTTCAAAAAATAGTGTTTAATCACTACACGAAATTCATTTTTTTCCATTTTCCAAGAAACACAAAAGTTGCTCACTTCAAACGACTACAACAATTAAACTAATCGATGAATTTGGCTAAAATTTTAACAGCTGACCTTTAACAGATCGTAATTTCTAAGAAAGAAAAAGTTTTTGTGTTTGTGCTGCCATCTAGCGCTAGGTAGCTTCAATGTCAATCCAATCGTATGTAAAATATGTATTCAATATTATTGATAATTATTAGAAAGACATCTCTAATTCTAATTATTTATTGTTCATAAGTCTGTCCAGTTTCCTATTTCCCTTAACAAGTATAGCTGTTTTAACTAAATGAAGTTGTGCAGAAGGGGATCCCCAAATGATGAATTTACCAGTATTTTGTCTAGCGTTATTGATGCTTTAAATGTTGAAAATTACGACATAAACATAATTAAAAACAATATCTTTATTCATATGAGAGTGAATAAACGGGATTAGGCAAAAATGGAGACAATATTTTCCCTGATAGCCATAGGGAAATATGGGCCATTATATCCAACGAATCTAATTCTAGAACGCACAGTGGGGTATTTGATGCTTCAACTGGGAATCAATTCGGGGAGCTTGGGAACCCAATTCAATGGATTTGGATCTATTTTGGTTAGACATATATAAATAAATAGTTTGTATGCATACTTTAGTATACGTATTTAATTTTCTTCTCTTTTTTATTTTTATTTTCTCAATACTTTTATTTTTTCATAATAAAAATAATCATAGTATATGAAAAAGACTTTGTTCAATTTCATCGGACTTATGACTATCACTGCAAATAACATCACCATTATCCTCGTCATCATCACCATTACATTAAAGATTTTCTGGATTTTGTTTAAAAATTTAAAAGCTCAGCGCTTCTTGTGGAAAATTATTACCTCTTTTTCTTTTTTTTTCTTTATGATATTGGAAATAATAGGATCGGAAGACACTAGACGTCTTAAAAATATATCCTCGCTTTTTCTGTTGAACATCTTCACGAAAAATGTTCTCTAAAATTTGTAAGTCCATATTTCGAGCTTCTTGGGCCTCTTCTGACAACTAACCTATCGGTTGTAAGGCATTATTGTTTATATCTGGTCCGTGAATTAAATATTTGTGAACAGTTTGCGACATATTATACCAATGATACATTATCATAAAACATATAGCGGTATCAGGTGCAAACTCCATAAAAGTGTTGATATTTATCTGAAAACCACTTGAAACTGCTGTTATTATTATTATGTTATTTGTGCCGAGTTGTCTGCATTTTCGAAGAAACGCCTTGCAGTGTTGCCGTCATTTATACGCCATTTGACGCCTATATTCACTTTGGATGTGGGCTTTGTTAATTGAAATAATTTTCTTTTCATCTTCAGAACTAGCGCGCCATTTCATTATTGTAAGCCTACACGATAAATGAAAAAGACATTCAAAGAATCGAATCCATCCATGAAAGTCCGGCTTTTTATCTGACTTAAAATAATATTATAATTATTTAGCAGTGGTCCCAAATGCCTACGTGGTTCCTAAAAATACTCTGTTATAATTTACAGCAACTAGTTTTAATACATATTTATTTCATATATCTATAAACATAAATCAATTTATTTTTAAAGGAGCAAATATGGGCCAAATTTTTTTCACTAGCAGTTGCTGGAATGTTTGTATTTTTAAGAAAAAGAAACTTCGTTTAACTTTGCTAAACTCACTATTTTAAGTCCACATATTTCCCAGAAATGGCTGATTTTTAGCCTCCATTTCAAATAACGCAAAAGTGTATACATTGACTGAACCTAAAAATAAAAAACGCAAAATTAATGCTTTTAGCCTGAAGTTCATAGTTCCATTACTTCTTTTTATATTATCCTTAAAAAAAACTGTAGAAATTTCACTTTGAAAAATCTGTGTTTTTACTTTCGTTAAAAAAAAAAAAAAACACAAAAAATCTCTTACTTTGGAAGAACGGAAAATGATACCAAAAATATTTGTTTGCATTAGTGATAAGGCATATCGATTATTCGACTTTTTTCAAAAACTGGTTTTCAAATACATCGAAAAATATCAATTAAAAAAAACGATTTTCGGTTAGTATTTATTCAAATAACCGGTTAACCGGTTCTTTTATTTAAATAAAATTGTTCTTAATTTTTGAATTGCAGAACTCTGGACCATGTCGTTTTAAAAATAAGCAGAAGCTGACGGAGAGCTTAAAATTAAAGTGGCAATCAATACTAACAATAATTCTAACAAATCTCAAAGAAACGGTGTCCGGAGGCCATAAACACAAAGTTTGTTACACAAATACTGAAAGTTGCTAAAGTTTTGAACAGCTACTCAAGGAGCTAATTTCTTTATTGTTGTTGTATTACTTGGTGGAGAATGAAATTAAAGATTTGTTTTTATAAACGGTCCGCCAAATAAATTTTTTTTTTAAAATGCTATAAAAAAAACTACTGAAAATTTTCTCAAATTTCTTTTTTTATTTGAAAGTTCAATCTCTCCGGTTAATAATTGAAAATAATTTCATTCAAATGGCTGCCACGGCTGGCCATACAGTAGCCTACACGATCGGTCCAATTATTAAGCACATTATCGATTGTGTGCAGCTGTATTTCACCAATGGCTTCATGACTATTGTCATTTAAGCGTCAATTGCCTCTGGCTTGTTGGCGTAACACTTATCTTTGACGGCACCCCACAAGTAATAGTCCAACGGTGTCAAATCGCAGCTCCGAGGTGGCCAAACGACATCAGCTCTAAGGCCGATAATGCGATCTTCAAAAACAGGGCGCAAAACATCGAGTGTAGCTTCGGCTGTGTGGCACGTAGCGCCGTCATGTTGAAACCAAATGTTGCTAACATCCCCCTCTTCAACTTTTGTGAACAAAATTCGTTCAACATGGCCCGATAACGATCGCCATTGACTGTGACGGCCACTCCTTGCTCATTTGCGAAAAAAATGGCCCAATTATGCCTCTGGACCAAAATCCGCACCAAACAGTGACTCGTCTTGGGTGTATCGGATTTTCAATGTATGTGTGCGGGTTTTCTGTGCCCCAAATGCGACAATTTTGATTGTTTACATACCAGCCAAGATCAAAATGAGCGTCATCTGAAAAGATAATTTTTTATTCTGCAACATAACCACGATTTTCAAGATAATGTCGCAATATTTCCCAGCGTTGTATAAGCGTACACACAACCATATTCGTTCAGCGGAAGTATAAAACTAATTATCTCTCAAATCAGACATTAGCTAAGTGTTACCGTTCACGAAATAAGCACTAGTTGAAAACAAAGGTTAGGTGGCAGACCCTTTAGTTATAACTTAGGTGCCTAAGATAACAAAAAATATGTGTTTTACTTTGAATAAATCTATTAGTAAAATTTGAGTCCTTAATTTCTTCGACAAGTTGCTTAGGTTTCGAACAGCTCTGTATGTAAATTCATGCACCAAGTATTTAATATTGTGTGTATCACTGTAATATGTTAGGTAAGAGACCCACCTTCCAACCAAGACGACGTCGGCTCAATCCTCACTCCTCACCTTCACTCACTTGGTTGCTTTCAATGAGTCTAGTTGATGGTTCTCCATATACAAAAATTATATTTATTTACAGAAGATGAGAAAAAGTTATTGTTGCTCAAGTGTTCATATCTTTTTCAATCTACCTTGGTTCTCACGTTCTTTGTGAGACGTTCAAGGTTGTCATATATATAAAAATAATTGAATTTATACAAATACTTAAGAGATGAGCATATTTTCAGTAAAAAGTATACAAACGTATAAATTAACCGGTTTATTCGGTATTTGAAAAATGAAGTTTTAAAAAAAGACCGTATTCGACAAAACCAAAAAAAACCGACTTTAACAGGTCGAATAATAAGCGTCCGATCCTCCTACTAGTGATGTATAACTTTATCTACTTTAACGTGACAGAAATTTATTTTACTGTTTTCTGAATTTTTTTTTTAATTAGTTCCCACTTTCGGTATCAAATACCCCACTGTGGGACGGTAAGAGGGCGATTTATGCCTTCGCGGTACTAGTTGATGAATGTTTAGTGGGTGACATGAAGCCATGGAGAACACACAGAACGAAAAGTTAAAACTACACGGTTTTAAGTGGAAAAAAATTAAGGAGTATGTCAATCGTATTTAGCGAATTGAAATTATAGGTATTCTCCATTGTGAGACTTATATTTTTGCGAAAGCACAACGAGCTAACCAGCGAACCATTTGCTTAAAAAATTTGTTTTTAAATCATTATTAGTTTAAAGGAAAAATCTTTGTAGATGCACAAAATGATTCCACTTTCAATTTATTATTTGTTGTATATGCAATATATACATATTATATTTATATATGTGTACATATGTATATTTATATTTTCTTTAATTAAGAAAATAAGAGCTACTTTCAATTCTATTTAATAGCTTGTGTCGAACCATATCTGATGACAGCAGTACTTCATTAGATCTCTTAAATTTCGTATGCTGTGAAATAAGAATGATTTTTTAGAGAGTGAAGAAAATTCATATTCATGCCATATACGACATAAAAAATTCATATATTTTTATAGATATTTTTAATTATTTCATACATATAAAAAATTAATTTTAAAAACAAGCCTTTGTTATACACATTTGTTCACATACGTGTACATACATACATGTCTTATGAGAATGGGAAGTTATTATGAAATAAAAAATTATATGCAAGTTTAGTGAAAATAAAAATTGTAGCGCAAGCATTGAATTCCAGGCACGCAATGTGAAAATAACTTAAAAATTAATAAAAAATATGTACAAAAAAAACTGAAACTTATATTGCAGTTATAAATTAACTGCTAAAGATTTTTTTTCTGTAAGTATGCACATTTATAAAGGCTCTCCCAAAATTAACGCAAGATTTGAATTTGTCACCATTTGCTTAGTAAAGTGTTGGCAGCCCTAAAAAACCTATTCTACAACTGACAGTTTGGGGTTAGTAAAAATGACGCAGTTGACAAATTGGAAAATTTCAAACAAAATATGATCCAAATAGTGTTTTAATTTCATCAATTGTGAAGAGATTAATTAAAAAATTCATTGAGACCAGACCAATTGGAGAGTCCATGCAGACCGGTCGTCTGAAAAAAAAGCCGTTCAAATGTCAGTATCGAAACAGTTCGTGAGAGTGTCAGTTACAATACAGGTACCCCAATTAAGCGTTGTGGACAATAATTGCAAATTTCCAGAAGCTCTACAGCGTATACTCATTAAAGTTCTGTATCTCAGTGCTTACAAAATTCAATTTACACAACAACTGAAGCCGAATAACCATGCACAGCGAAGAGAGTTCGTTGAATGTAATATTGAACATCAACAAATGAATGCAGTTTTTTCGAGCAAAATCACCCTAAGCGATGAGGCCCATTTTCACTTTAATGGCTTTGTTAATCGCCAAAACTACCGTTTTTGATATTCTGAGAACCCACATGTGTTTGCCGAAAAACAAATGGATCCACAACGGGTAACTCTTTAGATGTGGCCAATATGTGGTTTCAACAAGACGTTGCCACATGCACAGCGAAGAGAGTTCGTTGAAAGTATTATTGAACATCAACAAATGAATGCAGTTTTTTTGAGCAAAATCACCCTAAGCGATGAAGCCCATTTTCACTTTAATAGCTTTGTTAATCGCTAAAATTACCGTTTTTGATATTCTGAGAACCAACATGTGTTTGCCGAAAAACAGATGGATCCACAACGGGTAACTCTTTAGATGTGGCCAATATGTGGTTTCAACAAGACGTTGCCACATGCCATACGGCCCGTGAAACAATTTAATTACTGCAAGAGGCATTTCCACGTCGTGTACTCTCTCGTTTCAGTGATCAGAATTGACCTCATAGATCGTGTGATTTAACACTATTAGATTTCATTTTAGTAGGGCTTATATACGCTTTTTTAGATGGAAATCAAGTTTTGGGTTTAGCAAAAGCAATGTCACACAATAAAATAGATGAAGAGAGGCTAGAACTCTTTAGATAATATTTTGAGAAACTTCCTGCCGTGCCATCGTATTGCTGCAGAGCCAAAAGTAATAAAAATAAAATGTCATTTCTTAATCTCTCAAATTTCTATCATAGATAAGCTTGTACTCAATTAACAGTGATATTTCAGTTGTTTTTAAATTATCGCAAGTATCTCACTTATAAAAAGCTCTCATAAAACTTTGTGAGCGAAATTATCGTATGTGCCAAAAAACCACAATTTTTAATTTATTTTAACTTATCCGTCGTTGTACCACGTTTAAAATTTGTATTGATTTTAGTAAGCAAATCTTACAAATTTAGAAAAATTTACTTTTTCTAACATACGAGGGTTGATATGTTACATCAAAGGGTTGATATGTTGCATAAAGTGTTGGTATTCAGAAACAGAGGTCGTCTAGGTAAAAAGGGAAAATGGTTTTTTAGAGAACGTCCTCTGACTTTAACTACCTGGGAGTTATTTCACAAAAAAATTGAAGATTGTCGAAAGTAAACAGAAAAAATAAAATGTTCAAAAAATTTAAAATTGAATGTTTGAAAATGTTAAACATTTATAACACCGAACGCATATTTAGTTTTTTAACATAAGCGTTTAGTAATTAAATATGTACTTAAAATTTGTCTGAACGAAAATAGTATGGTTCTCTATATCACTCTATTAAACGTTTTGTTTAGAATTTTTTATGATTTTTCTAAGCTTTGTCCTGAACTGGCATTCAGAAAAACAGAATGAAATATTTAGCCAATTATTTTATAGAAAATATGAAATGTTTTGTTCGAAGCGTTCTGAATGCAACATCGTAAAAACACTTTTTATAAAATTTAAGCGTTATCCTAACACAGCTACACATTTATTCAGAAATTACCCAACAAGCAATTTTAAAAACGATTTAATCGAAGCTTATATATGGACTTACGTGAACATTTTTTCGTCCAAGCAAAAGCTATTTTAACCATCTCACGCACAAAACTGGCACGCAAAAGATTTTAAAAATCTAAATATATATTATGAACTAATTAATGTTATTTTAAATATCGCTAAAAAGTAGAAATTTACGCAGATAAGTAAAAATCTGTAGGGAAAATGTGTTCCAATATGTTTAATCGGCCGAGAATTACTGGTCCCAAAAAATACATAGTTAAGGATCTAATACCAATGTACATTCTTACATTGAAAATGATTTCTGTTTGCTGTAAATTATTCATACTGCACAAAAGTAAAATCGAATTTGTCGTTCAAGAAATAAAACCTTGTCTGTA
Organism: Wohlfahrtia magnifica; assembly: GCA_023159175.1. Classification (NCBI taxonomy): domain Eukaryota; kingdom Metazoa; phylum Arthropoda; class Insecta; order Diptera; family Sarcophagidae; genus Wohlfahrtia; species Wohlfahrtia magnifica. The sequence goes on along the minus strand of JAKWBJ010000171.1, from coordinate 15,226 downwards.
AATTTTTAGTTGGTTTTTGTTATAAAAAAGTTGTTTAATGTTAAAGAAAAGCTACTTTAAGCATTTGTGAGAGATCACTAATTATTTTTGTCTTATAAATGTTTATTGGGTAATTTTTATTTTTTTTTAATTTTGTCATATAAATGCTTAAATTTTCGACAAGGAAATATTATATGAAATTCCCAATTAGCAATTTTTTGCAGGATTTGGATGGCTAGTTATTCGTCCTTTGCGTAAATCTAGTTATTTAAACGAAAATAGTTCATGAGTATATTGCTTTTTTAAATTCTAAAATCAAATACCGACATTTAAGGCATTCAAATGAAAGTAGGAATTGGGGGTTCTACTTACTACCAGGACACTAATAAAACAATATTTAATTAATTTTGGTTTTAATTTATTTATTGTTCATCTTATTTAATAATTTGTAAAATGTATTGTTTAATTTTAGATTTGTGTTTGTTTTTTGTGTTAGGTGGTGTGTCAGTTGGTGGTAAAATTGAAACTAAAATAACTATTTTTCCCATCCACGCCGTCTCAACGCGTGTACCATCCCGATCGTTCCTTTGTTCTCCTTATCAGTTGTTTCCTTTCTTCTTGTTCGCCTTAACCCTCTTTTGGCAAATCCCACAGTAATATTTTTCATACAGTTTAACAAAAACATAATTTCTTCGATAAAAAAAACTTATAATTGTTTCAAAAAGAAACATCAACAATGGCATCGCAAAAAGAATGCCGGTCGATTGAGACATGATCCTCATTCGGATTTAGTAATGTCGAAAAAACACCTAAATTTCAAGATAATTTGAAAAATTCCTAGGAATGTCGTAAAGCTAAACGTAGGGTTCTGGAATATAACCGTCCCAAATATCGTAAAAATTTTGCTAAACTCTTGGAAGAAGAAAAACAACAGCACCCTGATCAACCAAGTTACCAGCTTCAAAACCTTCCAAACATCTTAGTGTTGTATGTGGTAGTTTTTACTATTGCATACGCCGTTTGGGCACACATCAAGATACGGGATATCTAAAATGGACGCCTTAAATTCACACTGATTAGGTATACTTTGTAGATATATTGTGTAAAATATTTTAAATAAAATTTAAATAATTTTTTTTTTAATAAAATAAACTGTTTTATTCAAAGATATCGAATGCGCATAGCTAATTTTTGAACTAATGTTTAGCTTATATAAATTGAATGAGCATTGTTATTTGTTAAACAAACATTTAGTAATAACAAGGCTGAACGATCGTAGCAGATTTCTGGACACACGTTCACTTTGGCAAGCTGAACTTTACATGTTTGTAAACTGAACGCAAGTTTCATTTAAAGCTGAACGTTTTATTTAGTTTTCTACTACAACCATTCAGGGTGCAGAAAATGTAATGAATATTCAGAAAAAGTGCAGATTTGTTCGGTTTTGTACAACGTATTTTTTTCTGTGTAGAAACAATTAGACAAAAAGTGCAATAAACTCAGTGGGCAAAGTTTGATTGGGAAAAAGATATAAACCTTAGGAATGAATAAGAAAGTTTACCTTACACTATGCAGAGCAATTCAAGCCTACACCCGAAACTACATTGTGATGTTAGGAACTGCAGCAGCCGAAGGCAGCTATCTTTGATTTTCATTCAAAATAGTTAAGTTAAGTAGAATATATTGACTGAAAAGAGCTCAGATATGCTAATTTTCAAAAATATTATTTAGCGAAAATGGAAATGATTCACATAATAATTGACCAAAATGAAGAAGACTGGAAAAACTTAATAAAGCATTTGAAATGTGTCTTAAATTATAAAGGGTCCGCCAAATAATTTTTTTTTTTTTTTGGAAAATGCTATAAAAAAACTACTAAATATTCTCTCAAATTTCTTTTTTTATTTAACAGTACAATCCTTCCGGTTAATAATGGAAAATAATTTAATTCAAATGACTGCCTCGGCTGGCCATGCAGTAGCCTACACGATCGGTCCAATTTTTAAGCACATTATCGATCGTGGGTAGCAGTATTTCACCAATGGCTTCACGAATATTGTCCCTTAAAGCGTCAATTGTCTCTGGGTTGTTGGCGTAACACGTATCTTTGACGACACCCCACAAATAATAGTCCAACGGTGTCAAATCGCAGCTCCGAAGTGGCCAAACGACATCAGCTCTGTGGCTGATAATGCGACCTTCAAAAACAGGGCTCAAAACAACGAGTGTAGCTTCGGCTGTGTGACACGCAGCGCCGTTCTGTTGAAACCAAATGTTGCTAATATCCTCCTCTTCAATTTTTGTGAACAAAAATTCGCTCAGCATGGCCCGATAACGATCGCCATTGACTGTAGCGGCCACTCCTTGCTCATTTTCGAAGAAAAATGGCCCAATTATGCCTCTGGACCAAAATCTGCACCAAACAGTGACTCTTCTTGGGTGTATCGGCTTTTCAGTGTATTCGTGCGGGTTTTCTGTGCCCCAAATGTGACAATTTTGCTTGTTTACATACCCGCCAAGATCGAAATGAACTTTATCTGAACACATCGCACACATTCTGCAACATTACCATGATGTTCAAAGTAATGTCGCAATATTTCCCAGCGTTGCTCAAGCGTATACACAACCATATTCGTTCAGCCGAAGTATAAAACAAATTATCTGTCAAATCAGAAATGTGATAAGTATTACCATTCACGAAATAAGCACTAGTTGAAAAAAAACGTTAGATGGCGGACCCTTTTGAAACCTTTTAATAGCTGAATTTAACTAAATTATTGTAATAGTAACTTTAACCTTTATTTATACTTGCGCCTTAAATATCGAAATTTTGTTTGCAATCGTTCAACAGATGTTCTTACAAAACACGTCGAAAAGCCACATATGAAGTGTTAGAATGCGGGTTTCCTACATAATCATAAAAAAACAAAATGTAGTTAATATCACTTTTAAAATTTTTGTTTAAAAATTTGAAAAAAAACTACATTTCAAAGTCGTTTAAAATTGCATGAATACACTTTCATTGGAAATCAAAATAATTATCAATATTTGTATCCTTAATTTGATATCTTACAACTTTACATGGTCAGTAATACGGTGTTGACAACATTGTCCTAAAAAGTTGGAATAACTTTTTTTACATTTGCTTAAAGCTGTTATGCTTATTCAGTTGTGTTTTAGTTTTTTTTCTTGTTTTGAACTTTTTCACAAACTTTCGCACAATTTTCTATAAACAAGCTGCTGTTTTTGATGTCTTTGTTTTGTTTTCAATTATTCATATTTATGTTTCCAGTATGGCCATCTTTTTTATTTTTTTCTCTATAGCGCAAATGTTTTGTTAACTTTGTTATCTCTTTTTTATCTCTTTTTCTTTGAGATATGCATATAATGACATATAATGAAACTTTGCTATGTCAGTTGTTTACTTGATTTTGGCCAATTGATATGAAAAAAACTACACTTGATTCTAGAAAAAGAGAAATGGAAAGTTTTTTTGTTCTAAATTTGATTTTAATGAAATCATTGGTCACAAATTATTGTTGCAAATCATTTATTTTAATTTTTTATTATTACCTAGATAAAGTATTGTAGTATTTAATAGTAGTGCAGCTTCGCTATCCCTCTCTTAATTCCTAGTTTAAGCAACACTTTTTACTCCTTCCCCTTCAGATCCACTTTCGGTTTTTTATTTCATGATTTCAAATTAATATCATAAGATTACAATACGATTTTGAATGCACACAAACATAATTTTTTTAGAACTAAAAACAGCATGCATCGCAATTCCCATCTGAATTATTATTTTAACTATTGTCTTAGTTGTAATATTTACCCATCTTCCCTTTTTTATCCGCTTTCAATGGCCAAACACTTAAACTAGCTGCAGTTCTTTCCAAAAGACATGCTTTTTAGCTGCGTAACAAATAAAAATAAAAAAACAAATAAAAATTGATTTTTATATATAAAATATCATAGACAACGAAGATTTAACACAAAACATAAACAAAATTCCGTTTTTGGTATAAATGGAAGATACAACATCTCCCAAACCAATCTATCATAGTTGTTGACTGATGATGAGTTCTGTTCATTTGTTTTGTGCTTGATTTGTATTGACTTCAAAATCATTTAGACCAAAATCAAAAGATTCCACTTTTCCGTTCTCAAGGTATAAAAAAAAATTAATATTTACTTTGTATATGGGAGGTACAATATCATGCCCCCTTATCTATTCCTGCCCATATTCTACTGATGATTTGTATTTACCATAATGCTATTTGGACAAAATTTACTTTTTTGCTATTACCTTTCTCAAGATATACCAAAAGCGATACTAATGTATGTACATATGAGACATGCCACACCATGGTTGGCAACCCCCTGGGTAACACAATTAAGCCCACCAGGGGTTTATAACCCTACTAAGCCTACCTGGGTTTTATTGGGTATTATTAAAAAAAAAACCCCGAGCGGGTTTCTTTTATTTAAAGCTTTTCGTAGTTTATTAAAACAAAAATAAGTATAATTTACGTATTAGGAGTGCAAACTTATTCAGTCAGTGTTTTAGCTTAAAAGAGATAATGAATTAACAAATTTTTCGAATCTCTGCTTACATCTTTTCGCCACATCTGAGCCAATTCCCACATCTGGTCCCAGAAAAACTTCTTGCCTATTGAGGTGCTCTAACTTTGAAGCCGATTTTATGTTTCTTCAAAAAAAGTGATGTGGTGATATACTAAAAGACAATGTATCTGTCGAAACAGCCAGGCAGTCAGAAGAAGCAATGTTTTGAAAATACTGCGGCTGGGGCAATTGTCCTTTTCTAACAATTGTTTGGGAACTTCTGCGGCGTAAGGCCGACCGTTTTCATATAAAAGAATAACTTTATGTTCCGGTCTTTTTTCTCATAATGCATAGTTAAAACGGATAATTGCAGTCTCCCATTACCAAATCTTAGCAGTTCATAGTGCACAATGCCGCCTTGATCCGGCCAAGAGTGCAAAATTGAATTATAAATACTTAACCAACGTAATCGTATTAACAAATAGAAATATTGTCTACTTAAATGAAATTTGGAAACCAAAAAACTCATCAAAAACCCAATTAAGGTTTTTTTTTAACACAGGTTTTTGCAACCCTGTGCCACACCCACTTATCCATTACATTCACATCAAATTGCGAAGCTTGAGTTGGAACCGTTTTTAAGATATTTTAAAATCAATATTTAGTTTGTATAAAAGGAGCCATGCGCGCTTGTCCTATTCAGCCCACTTTTTGACTATGAAATCATTGAAACCAAATTAAGAACCTTTAGCTTTAACCATTCTTAAAATAGACAAAAATCAATAATTATCTCATATCAATTTATCCGATTCCGTCCAGAGTTTTATAGCATGTTCACAGGACATTTTCTCTATAATCCGTCTCTCAATCTTATTTCACTCTTTATTATGAGCCAAATTACATAATTATACATACCAAATTTTGAATGCAAATGACTCAAATCAATTTTAATCACTACATTTGTATCTCCAATTTTTATGGATTTTCTGTTATCGTCAGCTGTCAAGCATATATATTAAGTCAATCGAGTTTAGCTTACTTTTTAAAATGTTTTTAATTGCAAATTTATTATTTGACTTCCATAAAATATTTACCCAAATATAACAACTTTGTTTATATATCAATTACAGGTAAACGATTAAAATAATGCCGTGTGAACTAACATGAATTGTGTAGGTAATTCAAATGACGAACAACGCAATTCAAAGTATCGCACGAACATACTGTTATGTTCATAAAGCGATAGGAAATGGAATTTACGTCCACAGTAAGGCTGATACTTGAAACCTAACATTTTAGCAAGCTTACGCAGCTTCAGCCGATTAATTTTGTGGACTTTCTTGTTACATAATTAATTTTTGCCAATCTAAAAACCTGTATATTAAAGTTAATTTTTCTTTATCAATTGTTGACTTGAATTTGGATTAAGTCTGGATCTAGATTTCATGAAATGTATATTTAAAACAAAATAATAATTTAATTTAAACGATGTTAGTAAATGAGAGTTTTACAATATGAGTAAAATTTGGTATACTTTCTCAGCTTGGTGAAAATAGAATGGTTCATACTCACACCTACTTCATATATTATCTGTTGGTAAAAGAAAGCCAAGTATTCACTTTCATATATCAGCTAACGAGAGGTTTGTTGTCATAAGAAAATAACTTATAAATATTTCGTCAAATCTATAGCTTCACTTAACATCCCTAAAGCCCCTTTATTAGTTATTTAACTAAAATCTAAAATTTTATATTATCTAACATAATGCGGCTTTTGTTTATTTAAAGCTTAACATTTTCGCTTGAAATAAGGTACACCTAAATCTATTTTTACACGGTCTTTTTTACACGGTTTTAAAATAATACGGTGTGGAAAAAAAGTGATGCCGTTTTACATGATTTTATTTTAAATAACACAGTGTACAAATTTTTTTTTTTTCATACAGTTAGTAAAAGCTATAGGATTGAAAATTCAAAGAAAATTATTTTTTTACCGTAATTTTAGAACTAATCGTCTTGGCGGTATTTAAAATCTTGGTTATAAATTTTTGATGATTTTAATTTGTTTTAATTGGCTGTAAGAATAGGATTCTGTACCTTTCGTTCATTAATTTTATCACATATTTTCTTGCACGAATTTTTAGTTTCTGGACTGCGACCATTTTATATTTATATTACTTTGAGATTTGAATTGCCTTTGAGATTTGAAAGCACTTACGAATTTGATTTGGTTTTTATAAAAACTCTCATAAAAGTTATTTTTTTAATAAATCATTTGGCTTTAAGTACATATTTTATTACAGAATAAACGATATCGAGCCAATCCCGTTCTTGTCTGTGTACTTCTTGTCTTTTTTTACACGATTTTTTCTGCAACGTATCTACGGTGTAAAAGCAGAATTGGGTGTACATGCTTTTGAGAATATATAAAAAAGGTAAGAATATCTGGACACTTGGGTAGAATCTTTACATCTTATTTGTTTACATTTTAATTTGTTTTCCTTTTTTCTTTCTATAATGGCTTTTGCAATGTTGTTGTGTTAAATGCAAAAGTATATCCTTTATCTTTACAATTCAATGTTTTACGAGATGTCTGGAGCATTATTCCTTTGACTCTGTTAGGCAGCCTTATAAGTGTTTTCATTTATGTCTTTGGCTTTACTCCTATTTTCCTTAATCTTCTTTAGCCTTTTTTTAAACACGTTTCTATTTCCTTTTTAGCGTTTGTTTGGATTTTCTGTCATTGAGCTAATTTGTTTGTACGTATGTCTCTTATATTAAGATAATATGGAAAATATGCTGTTAAAAGAACGGGTTCCATCTTGAAAATGCTTATTAGGATTTTTAAAAGGGAAATAACAACGTTTTATCCAAGAAACATCTAACGTCGTTTTGGTTGAAGAATTCATTACATTTTATAGCACTAATTAAGGAGTGTCCTTTTAAATGTAACCCAAAGTAATTTTTAAGCTTAAATATCAACATAAACGTTTATTATTTTAATTTTAGTAAAAATTGTTCTTAATTGGTGTTTAATAATTGTTTCTTTTTAAGCTTAAAATTGTCAATACTAAAGTAATTATTTAAAAATTCATTGGATTTAAGGTAATTTCATGAGAATAGATGTTAGAAGAAATACTTATTTTTTAGTCGACAGGTTGCTTGAATCAAATACATATATTCTAATAAAACTAGTGTACTCAGTAGCTTTCTAGCATCTAGCTTTAAAATATGTATGTATATATGTATACAACTCAATGATTTAAAATTAACCCCATCTATACTTATGATTAATAGGCTAAGACATTTCCTTGTATTCTTACGCCTGTTCTACTGAACCGATTTGGAAATGATAAACATGGGCTTAAAGCTCTTTCTTTTTCTTTTAAGTCGAACCAGTACTTTAGGAGTAAAATGACTGTAAAATTCTTATAGAAGAAAAAAAAACAATTTTTTTTTGTGTACCCAACAGACCATTTCACAAGCAAAATGTAAATGAATTGCATAATAAGCTCGTCATAAAAGATTTCCTATAACTTTTTAAATGGTCCGCCATCTAACGTTTTTTTTCAACTAGTGCTTATTTCGTGAATGATAACAATCTGATTTGACAAATAATTAGTTTTATCCTTCCGCTGAACGAATATGGATGTGTCCAATGCGTTTTCGCTTCACTAAGTGGGCCTGCGATCAATTTTGTCGATTTTGCCAAAATAAATCATCGTTTCAGATGAAGCGGGTATGTAAACAAGCGAAATTGTCACATTTGGGGCACAGAATACATTGAAAAGCCGATACACCCAAGACGAGTCACTGTTTGGTGCGGATTTTAGTCCAGAAGCATAATTGGACCATTTTTCTTCTTTCCTACAGTCAGTGGCGATCGTTATCGGGCCATGTTGAACGAATTCACAAAAATTGAAGAGGAGTATATTAGCAACATTTGGTTTCAACAGAACGGCGCTACGTGCCATACAGCCGAAGCTACACTCGATGGTTTGCGCCCTGTTTTTGAAGATCGCATTATCAGCCGCAGAGCTTATGTCATTTGGCCATCTCGGAGCTGCGATTTGACACTGTTGGAGTATTATTTGTGGGGTTCCGTCAAAGATAAGTATTACGTCAACAAGCCAGGGACAACTGACGCTTTAAAGGACAATATTCGTGAAGCCATTGTTGAAATACAGCTGCACACAATCGATAATGTGCTTAAAAATTGGACCGACCGTGTACTACTACTGCATGGCCAGCCGAGGCAGTCATTTGCATGAAATTGTTTTCCATTGTTAACCAGAAGGATTGTACTTTCAAATAAAAAAAGAAATTTGAGAAAATATTCAGTAGTTTTTTTTATAGCATTTTCAAAAAAAAAAAAATTTATTTGGCGGACCCTTTATAAGCATACTTACTAAAAATTTATTGAAATACAAAAAGTAAACAGCTTTGAAATACTATTTTTAAAATGCTTTATATGACAATATCTTTTCCAATATCACCTGCTATACATTTAGTTCAGATAATTTAAGAAACATAATTGCATTTGACTTATTCTCGCTATAGTTTTGTAAGTGTTTTTGCAAAATATTTTTCCTTTTTTTTTGACAATGTTTAAAAAATATATTTTAAATATTTATGTATGTATGTACATATTTGTTTTTACAAAATTTTAAAATTTTTTAGATATCGCATTACATCGTTCCCGTAGTTCCAATATGTTCTCCGAAGTTCAATGAAATTTTTCGAAACATTTTTTTATTTTGACTAAAACAACTTAATTGGACCGGGATAAGGACAAGAAGCTGAAACCGACATAAGCTTTCTATTATATTGTACAAAAGCACAAGTTGAACAAATTATTCCAGCAGTTTAAGGTCTTAAAGTGTGCTCATATATATTTGAAGTTCTGCTGCCTGAAATACTGCTGCTATGGTTTTACTCCCACTGTTAATGAGGATGATCATAAAATTGCTGATGATACTGCTTCCCTTTGTTTGGTTTTCTTTTGTTTTGTTTTGCTATGTAATACACCCAGCGTCCAAGAAAGGACAATCATATCATGAATATTATCATCTGAGCTCACGTTTTTAGACAAATACATACAATCTTATAATATTATTTCTATGCGATTTTTAATCATAAGGATTATGGTCGTTACGATATGGTATACTAAAAAAAAACATAAAGTAACAGCTTGAAAAATTAAGACCAAGGAGATCATTGGTGCAATAATGAATGTTAATTTGATTTAAAGTTATATTTGATATAACAAGTTTTAGAAATATATTCCTTAATCACATTTTAGTTCAATTTTTGCGATAGCCTAGACCCCATATTTACATCACTGCCTCTGAGATCAAGCTGAAAATTTTTTCTATTGTTTTAGTATGATTTCAATATTTAACAATTAAATTATAAATTTCATTTTAAACAAACCAATTAAGACATTCTATAGAATTTAACATCTTTTATTATCTTCCTCGTTTAATCTCGGTGTTTGCAGTTGTTAAGTTTTTCAGAAGTTTGTTTTTTTCTATTTTTCTATTTTGTATTCAAACACTTTGTTCTCAACAAAGAAACTTTAATTTCTGCTTAAATGCCGCAATAAAAATAACCACAAAATATTTTGAGATTTATGTCTTTTAGAAGCAACGACAAAATAAAATGAAATAATCTGTGTTCTTTCTTAAATGGAAGCAAGAAGAAAATATTATTTGTTTCAGTGAAATGAAACGAAATTAAGTCTCTAATTTTGCATAAATGAAATTTTGAAAATATTAAAGAAATACAATAAAAAATAATAATTATATTGTAAAAAATATGAGCAAAAATAAGCTGTACTTTAATCCTTTATTTACCAGCACACTTTATCATGAAAAAACGATTACTTATTTATAGAATCTTTGCTTTTCCCATAATTTAAGCTCAAACAGAAAGAATCATATTTCTGACCAGCCAAAAAATCAAATTGTAGTGGTACTCAGAATTACCGAGGACCACCGTTACTCCTCTAGGGAGCATATTGGCTTTCCACAAATCATCTATTACTTTGTTTCAGTTTCTTCAATCAGTTTGATATTTCAAGCTAAGTAGATGATTAATCCGCTGTAGTTTCCTACATATGACTTTTTTTGTAGTGTTGAAGAGCCTTGCTAATTGGTGGTGATCTTTACTTTGGCATGGCAATTTTTTTCTAGTAGGTGGAGTGATTTTGCTGATCATTCGTCTGATGTTTGTCATCATCGCCAGTGGTGTGCGGGAGGGTGAGGGGGGCCTTTTCTTTTTAATTTTAGATGGAGTTGTCTGGGAGGAAGTTTAAGCCTTTTTTTATTATTAAACATTCGAAACCACGATTAAATTTTTTCTTCGTTATATCCTCTGCTGGGGTCGAACCTGGTCATTTTTTCTTTTGTTATGCGTGCGCTCTAATCACTACACCACACCAATAGAACTTGATTTTATTTACCTTTTTCAGAAACAAAATATGTTTTATTACCGTTTTTATATGTAGCGTTTGTATATGTATTAAAATAAAAAGTTAAAATCCACACTTTTTTTAATTTTGAACAATATGTAAATATTTAATTCCATAAGCGCCTCTAAACACTTGAACTGAACTAGAACTAGCAACAGAAGTAAAAACAGCAAAAAGTTTTTATTGTTATTGGAAGAACATGTTGTACTTCATAGAGCTAATGATCATACATCACAAAATTATATCTGTATAAAAAGTAAAGCCTAGAAATAAGTAATAGTACTTGTCAAGTACCGTTGGGAAATAAAGGGTTAACTCTGCTGTTAGATACATAAGAACTTATGAATCTTAGATAAAGGACTATTTTGGTCCATTTTTTTTCTTTTTTTTAAGTATAAATACACTAAAATTTAGTTTTTAGCTTTTCATAATAAAATATATATGTAATTCTCTCAGTTTAAATCATATCACTTGTACTCTGCAATTCCGATACTTCAATTTGTAGAGTTTTAAAGAAAAAATTGTATATGAAATCAATGCGACAAATTTCTTTAGAAAATAAAGATGATGGTAGATTAGAGTACAAATTACACGGTGTCCAAAAAACTTCAACCGAAAATATCATATCCACACATACGGGGGGATAACATCATATTTAGGTAACTCAATAAGTCCGTAGGATGACACATAAATGGCATTACTAGAATATTATCCATATGATTTTTATTTACTACTAACTGTCAAACGATACGTGTATAATTTGATTTGTGAGTTATAGCATTTTAAAAAAATGTGAAAAGTGAGTTTTGATCAAGCATTGCTTTTTGAAAAAAAAAAAAAAACAAACAATGGCTTGATAGAGTTCAAACATTATTCGAACTCTGCAAGACAAATGGTAGAGAAGTGGTTTGCTGAATTTAAGCGTGGTCGTACGCACTAATGAGGCTGTTATTCCAGAAAACATCAAAAATTCCCCAAATTGGTTATGAACGATCGCAAATTGAAGGTACACGAGTTAGCTGACATCAGATCCTACTGTTTTTACCACTTTACACGAACATTTAGGTAAGCGATGGCTCTGTACAAAGTGGGTGCCGCGTGAGCTCACAAATCATGACACAAATCAGTGAAAAGGATGGCAAATTTGAGTGATTTGGGCTTCGACTTGCTTACCCACCGTGTACTCAAGAATTAGCCCCAGCGACTTTTTCCTGTTTTGAGATCTCAAGAGAAGGATGGCTGGAAAGAAATTCATATCCAATGATGAAGTACTCGCTGAAACTGAGACATATTTTGAAGAGAAAGAGAAATCGTGCTACACAAGTTGTACCGCCTACGAAGGCAACTATGTTGAATAATAAAATCGAGTTTTGTTAAAAGTTGTTTTTTTTTTTCTGACTTAACCTAAGAACATATTTAGTGACCTGTTAGTGCGTTCTGTTTTGTTATTATTTCGTCCAATTTTGGAGAAATAATAATTAAAAATACAAACAAATATAGGAGCGAAAAATCCGGCAACAAATGGAAAGGCGAAAAAATTTCAACCTTACGCTCATACATTTCTATACTGATTTCTGCAAGTGTTTATCGTACAAAATGGTTTGTTTGATGCACATTTGGTCAATCCATTTTCCGAAAAATTATGAGTGGGGATATTTTAACTTGATTGCAAGTGCTCTTCGCTTCGACTAGGCTATGGCCTGAAAGCAGATATGCGGGATTACTGGAAAGTTTATTTTCCAATATTTTGTATCTATTATGAGGATGTGACAATTGATGAACAGTTGGTAGCTTTTTGTGACTGCTATTTTTTTATGAAATCGAAAAAGCCCTAATTTACATTTCAAAAATTGTACAGGAAAAGCAAAAAATTTGCTAAAATGTGAAATAAACAATTTAAGTTAAGCTTGAAATATTGTTGATAAAGACATAATTTTGATAATTTTGAAATTCGAAATTCCTATTCGATCAAAAAGTGGATTTCGAATTTTTTGTAACATAGAGCTTTTTGGATTTCATATGACGATATGCTCTCAAATCATGCAAAGTATGGACTAAAATTTGGGCTTGGTCAAATCATACTTTGAAAAGTCAACAAATTAACAGCCAGAAAAAATGAGCGGGTCGAACGCTTGAAAGGTTAAAATATCACTTTTGATAACTTTTTTATCTTTTAAATTAAAAAAAAGTTTACTGAATGAAAGCTGACATACATCAGTACAGTTCGGAAAAATACAACATTTAGGTTTTCAATATCGTTATTATCAAGGAAGTTCTTTTATACAAATCAATATTTGCTTTCAATAACACTGCTACTTTAGTTTCATTGTTCAGCATCTGTGAGCGGTGTATGAAAATAAAATCTGTTGGAAACACGTAGCTGCTGCAAGTCTAAGTGCGGCAGTAAGAGCATCATATGCAGCAAAGTTATATGCAAAATACAACGAAAAATAGTTTACCCTTCATTTGGCGACAGAAATTGATTTTTACACTTGTTCTGTATACCTAATTGATAAAAATAGATAAACACGAACGGACCAAAATTGTCCTTTAACTAATATTTTGAACTTTTTATTTTGTTATTTTCCTCTACATCATAGAACACTAAAAATTTTGCGGAAGTAAAAAACTGTAAAAATAGCACTTAAACGTTTTAAATTGATTTGTTGAACTTTCCGTCGTAAAACCAAAAAGAAAAACAAAATTAACCAAAGCAAACAGAAGGTTAAAGAGAACAAAAGTCGACTTTTCTAAAAGTCGATTCTAACTCATTCATACATAACTTAAAGGATACTTCTGGCATTAGAGTCGACTCAAAATATAAAACTAGCTTAGCTTCTTTTCAAATAATTTAAAAAAATGTGTGAAAATTTTTTGCTATATTGTGAAAGGAGGTCTAAAATATATAAAAGAGTCTCTAATCCTTTTGACCTAAATGATGATGAATATTTTTTTTCGTGTAGTTTATGCGTAAAGTATAGCTTCACCTTTTGTTTTCCCCCGAATTCGTTTTCTTTTCTATCATAGAAATATTATTAGCTCTGCTTTCCGCACATCAACCGGAGTGCATATTATACCCGCTTCTACAGAGTACAGATTTTGATGTTATCATTTGCAATGTTACAACACTCAGGAGAAGTATAATTTTGGAATTTAACCAACACGTGGGACTAAGGAATTTGGCGATAATATTTGCCTTTTAACGCATAGTCATCGTTACATGTTTGTCAAACTTAAATCTCTGAGGAGGGAAGTTGCAACGACTGGACTAATGTTTAATATTTAAATATGTATGTAATGCGCTGCAATATACTTTACAACACATAATTCTAAATACGTTAAGTCTAATTGGAAAAGATTAGTTATTTCTGCTACCTTGTTTATATTTTATGGTCTGTGTGAACTAAGATAAACATATTCAATTATTTCGTAAAATGAGTCCTACTGTATGAATGTAAGTCCTGGAATATAACAATAAATATAATATAAGGCAATGCGAAAGCCAAATAAATTATCACTCAATAAGTCCGTAAGATAAGTAAGAAAAACACAAAAATTTAACAAAACTCGATTTTATTATTCAACATAGTTGCCTTCGAGGGCGATACAACGAGTATAGCGTTTTTCTAGCTTTCCGATACAACTTTTATAGTACGATTTCTCTTTTACGATTTCTTCATCATTTGACTTTAATTTCTTTCCAGCAAGCATTCTCTCGAAATCCAAAAACAAGAAAAAGTCGCCTGTGGCTGTATCTGAAGAATAGAGTTTGAGGGTAAGCAATTCGAATTTTTTGAGATCATGCGGCATCCATTTTGAACATTTCAAATTTTTTTATATAAAATTATCTTTAAAAAAAGTTATATTTTTATATGATAATTAAAAAAAATAAACATACACGCATCTATATTTTACTTTCGTTTTTTATTTGTAGAGCTATCCAACAAACTAAAACGATTTAGAAGTAACTTATAAAAATTTACTAACATAAGCCTTAAGCTTTAGAAAATGTTGTGATACTTTTGTAAAAGGCTTACTAAAAAATATTCAATAATCATAATATTGCTGTTTATAATACACAGTAAGCTTATAAGTCTAGTCAAAGAATATGCCTACAAAAAAAGTGTTTTCTAATCATTGAGGAATAGGAAGGATAAGAGTAGAAACAGGAAGTTGAGGAAGTAGAAGAAATATGTATATATATATATAAAGA